>CABEGB010001155.1:0-110736 GCA_901521435.1 Crematogaster levior | reverse complement strand
TATACATATCGGAGCATAATGTTTTAATAATATTACAAAATTAAATCATTCCATATAAAGAATGGTATAATTTTATTATTGAAAGTTATAACACTGATCGTCTATATATGTATACTGTATAAAGTACAAATATTATATAATAAATATAATAAGAGTCTGAATTATATAATACATATATATTTATTTATTATAATTTATGTATAATAATAAAATTATAAACGTGTACAGAAATCGATAAACAATATCGTATAACACGAACAAAAAAATTCTTTTATATCTTTGGATGAACGAAATATAATACGCAAAGTATGCTAAAAATAATAAAATTAAACATATACATCACGCAATTTTTGCAATATCTCTGCAACATTGCACTGCAATTGCAAGTTTAACAATACTTTGTGATATCTCTGCAACATTGCATTTGCAATTGCAATGTTGAAATGTTGCAGCAATGTTGCTGCAAGGGTCTGTGCTGTATGGGTTACGGAAAAAGTAAATCGCATGGACATGTTGCAATTTTCGCATTTACCTGTCTCTCAGTGGGCAGAGAAAATGGTATATTTTATATTTATCAATTTCATTTTCTTAACAGATTATTCTATTATAATTAATTATTCAGTAAGTTTAATAATAGTATCATTTTCTGAAAGTTTAAAGTGATGCATGTATGCACATAAAATTATTCATTAGTGTTGTGTCCATAAAAATCATTTGCTTTTGTTGTATATATGTTTGTGGCTTTAAATTTTAACTTTATTATAGACATATATTTCGTAATTAAATATACATAAACATATATGTATTTATGTATATTTAATTACAAGATATAAATTATAAAAGATAAATTGTGAAATTCTTACGTATTATTGTGCTCTTACAGCAATAGAACAAGATGTTAATCTTATTCGTATTAAATTAAACGTAGGACTGAAAGTTTGCCGGAAGGTCGATTAGATTTATATACATGTAATTACATTCTAATCATCAATCATATGTCTAATAAAAACAAAAATATTAGCATATCTTGTTGTAATACATTTTTTTTACTGAAAAAAATTAACTTTATTATAGACATAAAAAATAATAGTTACAATTATAGTTAAAAAGTAATAAGTCGTTATTTTTATTTAATTACTTGATATAAATTATAAAAGAATTATTTTAATTATGAAATTCTTACGTATTAATGTGCGAAAATCAATAAGGAGCAATAGAACAAGATTATGTGTCTCTATTCGTATTATGTAATAGGACTGAAGATGTGTGCCGGAAGGTCGATTAGATTTATATAATGTAATTACATTATCTAATCATCAATCATATATCTAATAAACACAAAAATATTAGCATATCTAGTTACAATTACAGTTTTTTTTACTGAAAAAAATTAACTAGTTACAAGTTACCGACGTAAAAAATAATAGTTACAATTATAGTTACTCGAAAAGTAATAAGTCGTTACTTTTTAATTACTTTCTTGCAATAATTGTTTTAAAATAATTATTTTAATTTAATAAAATTTTACAATCCGCGCGAGTTAATCTTCACTTTTTATATGATACATACTAGATTATGTGCTATACGATCTTATATGACGAACGCGGATCTAAAACCTCCGGATAAAGATCCGCGTTCGCTGCAGCGATTGTCCTTTAAATATAATGACTGATTTGTCATATGACGCTTTACTCCGCCTATTCTCGAAATAGTTTCATTGCTATTAAAGCCATTTTTCTCTTATATTACATCGACACCCATCTTTCATCAGACATCTCTATAGAGTCCTGCCTACCGGTTTCCCGTGCACTCATTGGCTCGTTACGTTATAATTAATTACGAAATAAATATTGCATTACAAAATAATACGTGACATTCCTTCCATTTTGACCTATTCTATCTGCACTGTAAAATGTTATATATACCCTGTATATACAGGGTGTCTGAAACATTTTGGAAAAGCCGAAGAGTGCAGATAGAATAGGTCAAAATAGAAGGAATGTCACGTATTATTTTGTAATTTTTGCAATATTTATTTCGTAATTAATTATAACGTACGAGCCAATGAGTGCACGGGAAACCGGTAGGCAGGACTCTATAGAGATGTCAAGTGAAAGATGGGTGTCGATGTAAAAGAGAAAAATGGCTTACTCCTTAGCAACGAGTAACAACTGATTTCGAGAGGCGGAGTAACGAGCGTCATATGACAAATCAGTCATACGGTGAAGCGATCTACAAAGGACAATCGCTGCAGCGAACGCGGATCTTTATCCGGATAGGTTTTGACGCGAAGATCCGCGTTCGTCCTTTGTAGATCGCGCCTCCCATCGCTTCGCCAACCGGCTTCTATCATCTTGCAATGGGGAGGTCTCTTCTCGTCGCGCGCTTTTACTCGCGCGGATTGGCCTATCTTATTAAATTAATTTCTCGTTAATTATTGCGAAAACAACAAAGTGGTAAAGGACTTTTCTACTTGATTTTACCTGTTCTACCTGCACACTTCGGCTTTTCCAAAATGTTTCAGACACCCTGTATATATATATATTTTATATATATATATATTTTTCATAATTATACAAAAATAATTAGAAGTAATTAAAAGTAACCACTGATATTTTTTAATGTCCATTTCTATCAATATATGTACATTAACTAAGTTCGACTTTTAATTTACTCTTTATTTTTTTTTAATTCTTAGAACTGGAAAAAAATAAAAAGTAAGTTAAACAGAGATTAAAGTTAATCTATTGTACATTGATAGAAATGGACATAAGTAAATTAATAATATACAGTGCTGGACAAAATAAATTATACTTTTAAATAAATACATTTTTTAATAAATTGAATTTATTAGTAACTATTTTTTTAATGAGCAAATAAATAATTAGATAGAAGAAAATGAAAGCATTTCAAGGTACTTAAATAATGAAAATATAAAATAGTAAAAATTGTGCTCAATTTTTTTGTAAAAAATTTATTATTCAATATTGTTACATTTTATCCTGGACAAAATAAATCACACACTTTTAGAAGTAATAGTTAACAAACAAATGAAGTTAATTTTAATGGTGCTTAATATTTGGTTTGACCACCTTTAGTTTTTAGTACTGTTTCCAATCGCCTACTCTCGACGGGGCATACTCTCGACTAATTTCTTCAAGTCTTCAGTATCAATTTCCTCCCAGGCTTCCTGGAGTGCTGCATAGTATGATGTTTTGTTAGTTACGTTCATTTTATTGACTTTCCCATCTAAATAAGCCCACAAATTTTCAATGGGATTTAAATCTGGTGATTGAGGTGGTCATTCAAGCAGTTTTATTTTATTAAATTTGAAAAAGGCAGTGGTTTTCTTTGCCTTATGCTTTGGATCATTATCTTGTTGAAAGATAAAGTTATTTTCTAAACCCAATTTTAAAAGAGATTCTTCCAAATTCTCGCACAATATATCGATATATCCTTCTGCTGTCATAGTACTTTCAATTTGAGCTAAATTACCGATACCACACCATGCAAAGCACCCCCATATCATGACATTACCACCTCCATGTTTTACAGTTTTCTGAATATTAACTTCTTTGAGAGCCTCACCAGGTTTGCGTCATACTCTAGATCGCCGTTTTTGTCCGAATAACTCAAACTTGCTCTCATCAGACCATAATACTTGTTTCCAAAAGTCTAGAGGCATTTTCACGTACTTCTTGGCAAACTCGAATCGCTTATTCTTATTTACTTTATTGATGAAGGGGCGCTTTGACGCGAACACGTTTTTTAGTACACATTCTCTAAGTCTGCGACGCACAGTGCGGCTGCTGACAGTTAGGTTTATTGATTTCACAATGTTTCGTAATGACAGCTTCGGATTTTGTTTTACTATTCGAACGATTCTGGTATCATCATGAGAAATTATAGCCCGTTTTCGACCTTTTCCGGAATACAGGATGTCTCAGACTTAACGCACCATAGGTAAATGGGAGATCATTTTGAGACGAAAATCCTAATACCAAAATATCGAGGGGTGCTATAGTTTTTAAATGAGAAGGGTTTATAGTTGACTAATCAAGCCGTCCGAAATTCGCGCGCTTAAGCATGGCACACTGTACAGTAGTGAAGGTGTGTACTTATACGATACACTTTATGCAACAACTTTGACAGTTCGATGCGTACCATGTTCCAAAGTCAATACTGACATATTTTACTATTATTATATTTATTAATTATCATAATTAATTAATAGTGTTGGGAAGATATATATTCTACAACTAAGTGAACAGATGCGAAAGGATTAGGATAACCAGACTTGATGCAGTGAAAATTATATATATTCTATTCTTCTGACTCACACATAAAATACATAGAACAGTAACTCAAACTAACGAACAAAAGAAAACTATACCATAGACTACACAAATGCATAGTTACTAATACGAATCTAGTATATCGTCCTATTATGTGTAGTCGTCATATATGATTAATATTATAGAGTGTATCAAATATCTATCAAATCCCCCACTTTGATCACTCTATGATTTACTGTAATTTCATTTTTCCAATATGCTTGTTTATTATATCATAAGTCAAAGACTTCGTAAGTATATCTGCCACATTATCACCAGATGCTATGTACTTTAACTTAATCAAACCATCTTCATGCATTTTTCTAACAATATGATACGCTATATCGATATGCTTTGTGATCTTTCTATTTTATTTCTTGTAAATTGTCTTTGTAATAGCTGACTTATTATCGCATCTGATAATATACGGTTTAGAAGATACACTTAAATTAGTCTTGTGGTTAAGCTCGTTGAATAACATATTCAGCCATATAGCTTCCTTTACAGATATTTCTAACGCAACGTACTCAGCCTCCATAGTTGATGCAGAAATTCATCTCTGTTTATTCCAGATTTCTAGATTATTGGATTATTGTTCAAAAAGACTATCATACCACTGTACGAATGCTGATCATCAATATCTGATGCCCAATCTGCATCACTATAAATCTCTGTCTCATTCATACCGTAATAGTATGTTAACTTAAGGCGACTCTTCTGTCGCCAAATATCTGAGTACTCTCTTGTAACCAATGTGTTTTTCCAGGATTTGAACTGAACTGCGATAATTTTGTTACAGCGTATAAAATATCAGGACGTGTTGCTAATGCTACGTACATTAATGATCCAATTAATTATTTATATGGAATTCCTTTCATTTCATCCATTTCAACATCATTAGGTGGGCTGTCACATTTCGATAACTTTATTCTTGGGTCGATTGGTGTTTTATTCGTCTTGCAATCTTCTAGTCCATAATTGCTTAGAAGTTTAGTTATGTATAAAGTTTGTGATAGTTCTACTCTATCGTCTTTATGCTCGATAGTTAATCCCAACAAATATGACGCTCTACCTAAGTCCCTTATTTCATATTTTGATTGAAGTAATGACTTGACCTTATTTATCTTATCAACTGATTGGCCAAATAGAATAATATCGTCTACGTACAATGTAAGTATAAGATTATCGCTATAAGTATAAACACAACTATTTATTTGTAATCTTTTAAAGTTTGTAGTTAAAAATTCATCTATTTCATTATTCTAATTGCGACCTGATTGTTTCAAACCGTATATTGGTCTAAACTTTGCTACTTTTGTGTTATAATCTTCGTATCCCGGTGGTAATTTCATATATATTTCTTCCTTAAGTTTACCGTACAAATTTGCGCATTTTATATCTAGATGATGTATTTCCCAATTGTGTGATATTGACAAACTTATTAGTAATCTAATTAACAAAATATTCGCAACAGGAACATATGATTCCGTATAATCCATGACCTTTCTTTGAGAAAAACCTTGTGCGACAAGCCTAGCTTTATACCTTACTATTTTTCCTACTGAATCTGTCTTAACTTTGTAAACCCATTTACTTCCAATACAGTTAACGTTTTCTGGTTTGTCTATTATTTCCCATGTATTCCTATCATTTAAACTATTTATTTCCTCATTCATTGCTATTTTTCACTCTACCGATTGTAGTGACTCGATTGCTTCTTGATACGTGGTTGGTTCAATTATCTCTGTTAAATTGAGTTCTACATTTTTGGGCTTGCCTGCACGTCCCCATGGGTTTTTTATAACTTTCTTTGGTCTACCTACACTACGTTTAGTTTTTGTTGCATTATTTCATGAACTAATTACTTCCTCATCATTATCTACTTTATTTTCATTTGTTTTAATTGTTTTCATGTCCTCATCTTCATCCTCACTTATCGTATCTGTGTTATCTGTCTCGTTTATATTATCACTATCAATGAATGGTGTTTCAAGTACTTTCTTACTATAAATATATTCATATCCGTTAATGTCTTCAACAAATTCTACATGTTTCGTTTGCAATATGTCGCACTTTATTGGATCTCATAGCCTATATTCTTTAGTTTGACTCGAGTGTAACCAACAAATATACATTCTCTTCCTCTAGAATCTAGTTTATGTCTACCTTGCTTATTGATATACGCATATACCAAGCAACCATATACCTTTAGATGCTTTACACTAGGGCTATGCCCTGTCCAAATTCTCTCTGGAACGTCATTAATTGATGAATGAATTACTCTGTTCTTAATATAACATGCGGTTACTACAGCTTCTGCCCAAAATCTTTTCGGCAACTCAGCACTTTTAAGCATTGCTCGTACTAACTCGATTAAGGTTCTGTTTATTCTTTCCGCAGTTCCATTCATTTGTGGTGTATCAACGTTTGTTCGCTCATGTTTAATTCCCATTTTATCAAATACTTGTTTAAGAGTCTTATCATAATACTCTAACCCGTTATCACTTCTAAATCTTTTTACTTTCCTATCAGTTTCCCTTTCTACTCTAGCTATGTATTTGCGGATGTACTCGACTACTTCATCTTTACTTCGTAAGCAATATACCGTTACCTTTCTAGAATAATCATCGATAAACGTTAAAATATAGGGTAAACTCGGGTAAGATGGCCATAGTTTTTTAAAATGCAAAAAACATATATTTATTTTTGTTATTTTTTAACAATGTTTGGTATATTCCTTCACTGAAGCTTAAAGTACGTAAAACTATCGAAATTAAGAAGAAAACACCTAACATAAATTTTATATTATCAAAATATTACAACGTATGCATTGGCCATCTTATCTGACTTTTAAGGAAAAGATGGCCATAGCATTACGGGACAGTTGGCCATACATGTTTTAATGTTAAAGATAAACTTAACATTTTGTAAAATGATAAAAATAACTTATAATTTCACATATTTATTGTTAATAGTTACAAATTAATATAATTATGTGTAATTTAGTTGTAAACATATAATTACATATGATATTGCAATAATAACGTCAAAATTAAAATTCTTGTAAACTTTTAAAGAAACAAAACAAAACTTTCTATAATATTTTTAAAAAATAATGTGTATGTAAAGAACAATATATGTGTGTTACTTGGTTTTTAATATAGTTTTCCCACACATTTGGCAAATATCAACAAATGATGTACACGTTTCATGTAGCCACCGCTTGCAGCGGATGCATTGAATCCAATCTACTTTTTCCTTTGTGAGCTCATAATCCTCCTCACATCCAACACATATATTTGAAAGATTATTATCAGATACATGTAATTTAGTTTTTTGTTTAGAACAGCTACTGCTTGGAATAGCTTTGGTATGAATTAACTTTTCCTGAGTTTCCTTAGATGTTTTTCTAATAGTTTTTTTGGGCGCATTTTTTAATTTTATTTTTTTTATGTTTTCAGGAGACGTTAAGTTAACAATTTGATCGTTTCGGCGTTTTAATACAGAATCTTTTATTATAGATGGTACTGGAGAAATTTCATTTAATAATTTTGTAGGAGAAACAATAACACGTTGTACATTTTCGTCAACAATATCAACTGGTAAGTCAATAATATCAGCAATATCAAGTTGAGAGTCAATATCAACAATATCTATATTTTGTATATCGTATATAACTGTAGAATTAGCTGTGTTAACTTCAACTTCATTATATGTATTTTCCAAAGAATCTTCAAGTAACGGGGAAATTGGTCTCGCTGGAGTAGGATTTGTTGATATATTATCATCAGATTTAACAAATGCATAGTCAGGAATTGCATCAGGGTTAAAAGGATAAATTCCGGTGGCTCTAAATCCCGAAATAGCGTTTGCTGGTGTTGCTGATTTGCTCCAGGTTTCATAGTCCTCCAAATTGCATTCGTGTAAGTTTTCGGCCAGGATGATTTTTCAGCCATTTAGAAGCAGCATCAGAAAAATTCTTTTTTACGGATTTAAAAACAGCACGATCTAGAGGCTGTAGATAATGTGTAGTATGACTGGGAAGACAAATTAACAAAATACCTTCGGATTGCGCGAACTCAAGCATTTCGATAGAATTGCAATGAGAAGAATGGCCATCTAGAATTAAAGCTACAGGTCCTACTGGCTTTCGGGGAAGAAAGTGATTTTTAAGCCAGTTAAAAAATAATATCGTATTTATATAAGCTGATTTTTCAGACATGTAAACAACAGATCCTGGAGGCATGCCATCTTCGAATTCTGGTTTTTTGTTTTTGCCTTTCATTATACAAGCCGGAGGAAGAAATACACCCTCTGCATTACAGCAAGTTACTACTGTTATTGTTTCTCCTCTTTCTCCAGAACTTACAGAAGAAACAGATTTTGAACCTTTTTCAGAGATAACATAACCAGGACGATTATTTAACTGTAAGCCAGTTTCATCCATATTATAAATAGAACCTGGCTTATTAAATAGCCCATTTTGTTCAAAAATTTCACCCAGAAGTTTAAAATACTCACTTACTCTTTGTCTATTCATACCAAGACTTCTGGCAAGAGATAAACCTTCGGATTTGCGTACAGAAATATCAGGATGTCTAGATAAAAATGAATAAAGCCACTCATATCCAGCTTTTTGAGTTTCATTATTGAATCTGTGTTTGATTCCAAGTTGATTAGCAAAGTTATAAGCCAGTGTACGAAGGTCATCTCGAGTAAGCGGAAAACCATGCTTTTGCATCTTTTTAATATGATGTACCATTCTTTCTTCATTCTTCATTCCAAGCGAGCAGGTAGGCCCCATTCCACCTTTTGTTGCGTTAGCAGATTTAAATCTTCTTTCAAGAGTCTTTCTGGGAATACCATTTTGAATACTTGCTTGACGTATAGAAGTGCCATTTTGAATGGCTTCTAGGGCTGCAGTTAACTGCTCCTGCGACCATTTACCTCGCGTATGTTTTCGATTCCTATATTTATTTGGCATCTATAAAAACACAAACACTGTCACTATTTATAAATACCATTTATAAATATTATTATTGTCTTTTCGAAAATTCTAAAGTAATTTCTATCACCTTGCACGTGATATATTAACTATGCTTTGTCAGCACACAAGATAGGTTTTATAACCTCACTTCCTAACCTCATTTTTAGCAGTACAGTTTACCGTTTTTCCGTATAAGTAAAAGTTAATTGACTACCGTGTCACTTGTGCGATAAATATTGTTAAATTCTTTCTATAAAAACTCAAGAAATAACGCAATATCGGGCAATTAAATGATGAGATTCTCGCTTGACAGTTAAACATTTACGACGTAAGTATCACGATATTTCCCGAAACTAGAACGAAATCAAAATAAAAAAATCTTATAATACTTACTTTTATTGCACATCATCCACAATCCTCTTTTATAATAACAAAAAGCCAGTGTCACGAGCTGTGTGAAGCAATCGACTTTTGTCTCGCAGAATGATAGTTATACTAATATATCGATTGTATGGGCCGACTTATCATGAAAAAAGTGGGCCATCTTACCCAAACTGTGAGGAAAAGATGACCATAGTATTTATAAATAAATAGTGAAAATAGAAATACAAATTATAGGCCAAATTACAATTTATATACCTTAATTATGTGTGTAACGTTGATTACGGCAGCTTAACTGTAATTTATTCGATGTTATAGCAGCTTTTAGCGGACACATGAAAAACTTTGCAGGCAGTCGAAAATAAAAATATGATATAATATTTATAATATTGTTATTTCGAATAGTGTACGCACATAAACTACTGTAAATATTGATTATCTTTGAGAATGACTACAAAAATGCACTTTTTAGCTATTATTGAAGAAATTACAGCCATGGGCCATCTTTTCCGTATGGCCATCATACCCGAGTTTACCCTACTTTGCATCACCAATTGATTTTGGCGGCATAGGACCACATAGATCTGAGTGAATTAACTCTAATACATTTTTTGTTTGCCTATAACCTAATGTTTTACAAGGTACTTTAGTTAACTTACTAACATTATAACTGTTGCAATGGGTATCAATTGCATTTATACTATCTAAGCCATTAACCAAATCTCTTTTCGATAGGTCTTGAATATTCTTTAAGTTTGTATGACAAAACCGTTAATGCTATCTTTCACTAGCTGTTAATTTATTGGTATACATAATATGTGTTTTTCTTTGATTATAATTATCTCTATTTTTTAAAACTTTAGCTTTAACAATATATAAACCATCTCTACATTTAGCTTCCCCCACTATCATCCTATTCTCTTTGTCCTGTATTTTAAGTTTTCCGTTATCTATCATAAGTCTTTTATGTTTTCTTTCCATCTGTGCGACTGACATTAAATTACGTCTTACGTTTGGAACATGATATACGTTAAGTAAAGTTAGGTTGAATCTTTTATTACCGACGTAAGTTTGTATCTTTATGTTACCTATACCTGCTTTTAAAGTATCATTCTGTGTACATTCCGCCGAGTAAATAATTTCATTAGTTATCGATCTATATTCATCAAACCAATCTTTATGTTTGCATACAGATGAGTCGCACCACTATCTATTAACCATGAGTCGTCTAATGCAGCATTATTTAATTCTAACAACAACGCGTTATTATTTTTATGCGTATTATGACTCGGATATTTTCTATTTCCCTTCGCATGAGGTAATTTCGAATCACAATTATTCGCTAAATGTCCGACTTTGTTAGCATCTTCATTAGACATTTGTAGCATCTTCTTTTTTCATCCTTGCAGTGTTCTTTCGTCCCTCTTGCCTGATAGTATGCTTCCTTGGGTTGTTCTGCAGTTTGTTTGTCTTCTTTTAAGGATCGACGTTCATATTCATTCATTAGGGCCTCCTTGATTTCGGCAGATTTGAATTTCTCTTCATCCAAGTTTGCCAACGTCGTCATTATTCCATCGTATTCGTCCGGGAGACCAGCTAATATGGTATAAACTAAATCTTCGTCTTTGAATTCGTAACCAACTTCCCTTAGGCTATCACTACATGTCTTTAATCTTGCCAAATATGAGTTCATTGTTTCGTTGGGTTTTAGTTTTATGGTTAACATCTGCTTCTTCAATTGCAGGATTCTTGCTCGCGATTTTGATTCGAAGATCTTCTGTAACGCTTCCCATGCATCGGATGCCTTTGTACAGTCTAAAATGTGATGTTCTGGTTCGACGCCGAGCGCAATTGCCAGAGCTTTACTTTTTTTATTCTTAAATCGTTTCTCTTCTTCTGATGTATGATTTTCCGGTAGGCTAGCTTCACCGATTACATGGTGCCATAACTCCCTTTGTATTAATGTCATCTTCATATCGAATTTCTATGACCGATAGTTCGCACCGTTTAATTTGTGCGATCAACGAATTGCAGAGACGACGATGCCATTCCTTTCCTTTTCTTTTGAGAAATATTAGGGCTTCGAGAACTTTCCACAGATATGATAGGTTACGTCTTCTCTTGTCGTTCTTTTCCGTAAAGGGGGTTTATCGCGTGCACTTTATGATCAACTACTTTGTGCACTGAGCCCATAACCTTGTTGGGAAGATATATATTCTACAACTAAGTGCACAGATGCGAAAGGATTAAGATAACCAGACTTGATGCAGTGAAAATTATATTCTATTCTTCTGACTCACACAACATAAAATACATAGAAGAACAGTAACTCAAACTAACGAACAAAAGAAAATTATACCATAGACTACACAAATGCGTAGTTACTAATACGAATCTAGTATATCGTTCTATTATGTGTAGTCATATACAGGGTTGGGCAAAAGTCCGGAAACAGTCAAATATCTCGAAAAGAATCAACTATAGAGAAAAATATGTAAATAGCAAAATTGTAGGGCTTAATAAAATGTACCTAATGATGGCTAAAAATTTGACTTTGGATGTAGGACGAAAATCATATAAAGGTCAAATTAAATTTTTTAAATGGAACTGCCTACTTTTTATTGCATATTCTTGTAGCTTATCTCGAGACCTTTCCAAAACACTATAAATAAATGTTTTTTCGTTAAGTATTTTTCGAGTTATGAAGGTTGAAATAATTTCTTAATTTTACATGAACTATAAAATATCTCGTAAAATATTCACTTTTCGATAACCTTACCTCAATACTTTTATGCACAGAATAATGAGAGAAATCAATTAGTGTAAAGAAAACACATAGTTGTTTTTAACAAAAAATATGCAATTTGTAACTAACAATTACATACTTTTTCTTAAAAACAACTATGTGTTTTCTTTACACTAATTGATTCCTCTCATTATTCTGTGCATAAAAGTATTGAGGTAAAGTCATCGAAAAGTGAATATTTTACGAGATATTTTATAGTTCATGTAAAATTAAGAAATTATTTCAACCCTTATAACTCGAAAAATACTTAACGAAAAAACATTTATTTATAGTGTTTTGGAAAGGTCTCGAGATAAGCTATAAGAATATGCAATAAAAAGTAGGCAGTTCCATTTAAAAAATTCAATTTGACCTTCATATGATTTTCGTCCTCCACCCAAAGTAAAATTTTTAGTCATCATTAGGTACATTTTTTTAAGCCCTACAACTTTGCTATTTACAATTTTTCGCTATAGTTGATCCTTTTCGAGATATTTGACCGTTTCCGGACTTTTGCCCAACCCTGTATGATTAATATTATAGAGTGTATCAAATATCTATCAAATAGTCTATATATAAATAGTCTATATATAAATACAATAAAAATAAGAAACAATTATAACAACAACGTATGCAAAATTATCAATTTGAAGAATAGATTTAGGGCTTGAAAATACCTTCACTACTATGTACCATGCCTGAGCGTGCGAATTTCGGACGGCTTGATTAGTCAACTATAAACCCTTCCCATTTAAAAATTATAGCCTCGACATTTTGATAATAGGATTTTTGTTTCGAAATGATCTCAGGAATCTCCCATTTACCTATGGTGCGTTAAGTCTGGAACACCCTGTAGTTTGTCATCCCATGTGTTTCATATTTTTTTCCAGATGTGTTGAATTGCTTCAACAGAGATCGAGTACTTATTAGCAATTTTCCTAAAAGATTCACCATTCTGTCGATCGCGAATGACCAAATTTCGGATATGAAGTGAAATTTGTTTCCGTGACATTGTTCTTGCTTGTTGTAGTTACTATTGACTCACCGAACACGTAAATTCCAGTCGTAGTAATGTAAACAAACAGTAGAATGACGAACGATAGCAGAATGTCGAAATTGACAATTGCCTACGTTATATTATGTAAGTGTATGATTTATTTTGTCCAGGACAAAGTATAACAATATTGAATAACAAATTTTTTACAAAAAAATTGAACACAATTTTTACTATTTCATACTTTCATTATTTAAGTATCTTGAAATGCTTTCATTTTCTTCTATCTAATAATTTATTTGTTTATTAAAAAAATAATTACACTAACGAATTCATTTTATTGAAAGGTGTATGATTTATTTTGTCCAACACTGTAATAAATTAATCAAAAGACAATAGCGTCTCGCACCAAGTATATGTTTATTATAAAATAAAAATTAAGATTAAGATTTTTCAGTTGAAACATTCACGAATTCAACACAGTCGTAACTTCCCGAAAATTTGATTTCTGTACAGAACGCGGAAACTGTTATGTGCAAGAAATGCAATAGCCAATAACTCTTACAAAAAATAGCACATACGATAGGCTATAACGTCATTTCTTATCGTGCAGCAACCGTTTCCGCGTTCTGTGTATAGAATCTATTAGATTGGTTTTTAATATAAATGTGTATAGAATATATAATAGTGATTGTCAGAGATAAAGATATATTCCAATCACAAGAAATCACATTCCAATCACTAAACGTACATTGACCGTACTTCATTCTGTTGAACACAGACCATATGTTAATGAATAAGAACTCTAGCAATGTATGACAGGCGATGTCCAATTAGCCAACAACTTTTTTGAAACATACAAAATAATTATATACTTATAGATATTGAATATCGCACATCGCGTTATCATGCTGGTCTGTTAGAATCCTAAATTTGAAATATTAAAGTAACTATTAAAGCAACAAAAGGGAAGTTAGTTAATATAACTAAGTTAGTTATTAGTATTACTTACAAAAAAAATCTAAGTTACAGTTATAGATGGAGAAAAAGAAACAAAGTTATAGTTACAAAAAAATAACTGTAACTATAACTTTATTAAAAGTAATGAATTACTTCTTCTGTATGTAAATATATATATGATTTCACACAGACACGCACGCACACGCACACGCACGCACGCACGCACGCATACACACAAAAACAATTAAGATTTCTTTTAAACATTGTCAATAAAAGATAGAAAATTGTTGTAAAGACATTTTATACGTTGTACATATTCGTATATATTCTCTCTCTCTCTCTCTCTCTCTCTCTCTCTCTGTGCGTGTGCGTGTGCGTGTGTGGGCGTGTTAATCTAGTTACTCATATTTCAAGATGGTAGAAAATAGACAATTTAATAATATATATGAATTAATATATTCTTTTAATTTGGAACGAAAAAAACATTTTAATAATTAAATAAGTTTGAAAAGAAATGGATCGAAGAATCAATGGATGCAACCTTGTAACCCCATTCGACCACACTGTCTATTTTCTGCTTTCAGCACATATGGATTAATTTTTTTCTTTTTCCAACGATCATTCAATTTTAAAGATTACCTACAGAGCTAACCCATTTTCTTGAACGCTAAGCTTGTAATCGGCTAGAGGAAAACCCAGCTCTGTAATCTCTTTTATCATTTACAAGGATTATTATCCGTAAACAGATTTTGCGCATCAGTAAAAACTTGTGGGGATTTCCAGAAATATTTTCGTCTAGCATTGCGAATGATGAATTTCGTTTTCACATTTGATAATTGATAAATTCTGCATGAAAGTGTTTGATAAAAGTTAAGATATTGCAGATAAGAATCTGTAATCTCTATTAAAGTATTTTTAAGTGATGTTTTTTTTATTGTCAAAAATTACTAAAATGATGTTAAAGTTCACATAGAATACACATTCATGTATTTTGAGTTTTGAATTTAAATGTAGTAATACAAATCAATCATTTTGCATTGAGACATGTCAAAAACAATATCAATCATTATTTGTATTATTAACATTTAATTAATATTTAAATACATATACATATTTAACAACTATATACGAATATTTTTTTATACCTTAAACATTTATATTGTATTTGAAAATGGTCTTTTCTTCGCCAGTAGTTAAGATTCCACATGAGAAGATATTATTTGACAGACAAACTGGCCACGTAATGGCGCAAATCATTCATTGATTGGCTGAAAAGCCATTACGTGGCCAGTTTGTCTGTCAAATAATATCTTCTCATGTGGAATCTTAACTACTGGCGAAGAAAAGATCATTTCCAAAGTTTTATCCTACCATTGACTTAAAAAAATGGTGTTCCCCACTAGAGGCGCTGCTTGAATAAGAAGCTCTAGGGCTGCGTCCCAATATTCACTGCCAGTACTGAAAATCTATAATATACGTGATGTAAACTATAGATTTTTAGTACTGGCAGTGAATATTGGAACGCAATCTTAAATGTACATGTTATTGCGATAAATATTATCACATGTCTCGGTAGTCGAATTGGTATGACACCCGCACGGAATGGGGGAGTTCCAGGTTCGAATCCTGGCTGAGGTAATATTTTTCGCAATAAATTCCTCATTTAATTTACCAACATTAAACGATTAAAAATCGAAAGATGATTTTAATTCGTTGTTTGACTGCGTTAGGCCGACAACCCATATCGGCGCGCAAATCATTCATTGATTGGCTGAAAAGCCATTACGTGGCCAGTTTGTCTGTCAAATAATATCTTCTCGTGGAATTTATATTGTACATTAAATATTGTAGCAAATATTATTGTAGGGATTTTAACAATATGTATTCGATATTTTTGTATTCAAAATAATTTACAATGTTTATTTTTTTAAACAATATTTAATATTAATTTGATATTAATTACAGTTCTAAAGAAAAAGAATAGAGATAAAACAAAACACCACAAATCACATTTGTTTCATGTGTTTCATGTGTTTCACTATTTCATAACATACAAAATAATCTCTGAAGATCGTATCTCAATACTAGGGAATATGTATATGTGATATACACTTTTTAACTTACTTGTAGAGCAGCTATGTCCAACCCAAAATCGTTACCGGGCCAATAAAATACTAGGAATGTGAAGTGAGCCGCAATACAATAAATAAATTTAAATTCTATGAATGTTGTAAATAGTTTAATATAAAAAATAGCCATGAAAACTGTATTACGCTGTTAAGCAGTCATAGCCAATATACATAGATGTTCAATTACTTGTATAAAATATATTATAATTTTTGTTAGATTTTTTAATGCATAAAAAAAGTATCTATGTAAAATCTATAAGGGCCACACAAAAGAAACAACTGGGCCGCATGCGGCCCACGGGCTGCGGGTTGGACATAGCTGTTGTAGAGTATTGTGTGGAAAAGCGTAAAGTTGCGTGTGCGCGCGCGTGCGTGTGTGCGTGTGTGAGTGAGAGGTTCATACTATTGATGTAATATCAGTAATTTGTTTAATGGTAATCTATTTCGTCAGTTCTGTATATCAATTTATATATCGAGCAATACAGATATGTCTACATGTTCATTATATATACAATACATTTCATACCTGTTTGCACAAGTGTCCTACTCATCATGTAAGTTTCTTATTAAAAAATATAAAAAATTAAAAAGATTTTTATTAAAACTTTACGTATGAAAATTAATATTAAACACATCATATATACATATACAGGATGTCCCATTTTAAAAGTTGCACTGAAATGTGTCTTCAGAGAAACATTTACAGAAAAAACTTTTCAGACAAAAGTTGTTTGGTTCCGAAGAGGACAGAAGATAAGAATATTAATTAGATCTCGGTGGCGTTATTAAGGTCAAATCAAGATCATATTGAATTTTATAAATTAAAACCCTTATTTTTTTATTGCATATTCTTGTAGCTTATCTCGAAAGCTTTCCAAAACACTATAAGAAAGTATTTTTTCATAAAATACTTTTTGTATTATAAGGCTTGAAAGATATAGTATTTTGACATAAAATACAAAATATCTTGAGAAACATTCAGTTTTCGGTAATCTTATCTTGATATTTTTTTGCACAGAATAATGAGATCAATCAATTGGTGTAAAAAGACACATGGTTGATTTGAAAAAAAAAATGTTGCCAAACACCAAATATGTAATTTGCAATTTTTTTTTCAATCCTCGCATCATCAAAAGAGATATACGCTCCTGTTCAGTAAGCATTAGTGTTACAAATAAGTATTTTATAATCCAAAATAACTATATGATGACAGTAATCCTGATATGGAGAATCAAGAAAAGCTATACCTTCTATCTCAAGTGAACCTCCTTAATCGCAGGTCACAGGAAGAGTGAACGAAGTTAATAGGAGAGATCTCTAACTTATGTAGTTTCTGGGCTGATGGGAGCAGATGGAAAGGAAGAGGGAGAGTGGGAGAGGAGAGGGAAAGGAGAGATGGGAAGGAGGGATTTATTCGGTATTTTGTTTGATCGGGCAATGTGATACACTTAGGTAAAGCTAATACCGGAAATACTGTAACTTTCAAGCCTCATAACTCAAAAAGTACTTAATGGAAAATAACTTTATTATAGTGTTTTGGAAAGCTCTTGATCTGAGATATGCTATAAGAGTATGTAATAAAAAGTAGGGGGTTCCATTTAAGAAATTGAAAGTGACCTTCATGTGACCTTGACAACATTCTTTAAGGTATAATAATATTGCTGTAATACATCACTTAAAACTCTTTTACTACAACTTTTGTCTGAACCATTTTTGTCAGAAATTCTTATTTTTCAAGATATTTAAGGGATTCGGGATTCTTTTTGTACACCCTGTATATATAGTACATATATATATAAGATATCAGGTTTCTTATGTATTCATATGAGTTACAAAAATATTTATAAAATAAATTTTTACCAACTAAAAAATATATTGTAAAAATATATTGTAAAAAAATAGTATATATTCAACTAAAAAAATGTCACAGCACAACTCACCTAAGTTTTAAAACAAATCTGACGTATGCACTCATATTTCATCGAGAAAGAGAGGGTTGTAGAGAAAAGAACAGAAGGGTATATTGGAAATCGAGCTATATCCAAGGCAGATTGTAACATGCATCATGCTCCATCTTACAAAACTTAAGTATTTACATGTTATAAAATGTAGTCATTAAATCTCTTTTATATACTATAATAAGTGTCATACAAATTATAATATATATACCTATATTATATACACATGGTTTCTCATATATTATATGAATAACAATCCACACGTGGAAGTGTATTATATAGTGATGACAATTAAACACTAATTACTAACGTAGAAATGCATTATAATGTTTATACTGTTAACAGATATGTATATATTTATTCTATATGTATATATTTATTTATGGCTCTAAAAAAACTTTTATTTTATTTTAAGATTTGATATCCAAGGAGCCGTTGTAAATTGTTTTACATTTGTTTTTAATTTTTATTTTTAATAATTAAATAAAATGTTTGTAATTAAAAATTTATCTATAAATAAATAAATAAAAAAGAAGTAATAATTAGATATATATTTATGCCAATATCGATTATAATTATGTAATTTGTATACATTTTTATTAATAATTTACTTTTCCGATCTATATTATCACTGTCACATCGAAAAAGGACTTGTCATCAGAAATCAAATTCTAGTTGGTATAAATCCTTTTGGATTTGCTGATTATGACTGCGGTTCACTTGGTACTACAAATGCTTCGAAGCGTTCTTCTTCTCCTTCTTTCTCTATTAAAAGCTTCGAAGCATTGTAGCACCAAGTGGACCGCAGCTTATTAACCATGGACGTATGAATACATGAACGACAGTGTTAGCTGCCTCGATGGGTGAGGAGTTAAAATTAGAGGGAAAGGGTTAGTAGTCAGACTTCGGTCAGTTTGTGATACATTCGTTCAACTGCGATTGATGCTAACTACAATATTACAGAAAGTCGAATATATCCGAACATATCCGAACCGAATCGGTTATTGGGAGTTAACCGAAGTTTAACTAGTTCAATTTCTCCTTCCTTACCGCGAATCTTACATCCCCCAATGAGTTAACACTCTTTCCATGTATTTGTACGTCCATGAACATAACAAATTATTTGTTACAGAACAATGGCGGATAAAAACAATGGCAAATTCCCGCTCGAATCGACGGGATCTAAATCAGTGTTTTCGCGTAACAATTCTACTGAAAGTATCACGAATTCCGGAATTAGGAAGTCGGATTGCACTGTTCAACGTTTATTTGTCTCCGCAATGGACATGATTAACCATATATTGATTATATTGGTGACATTTTATCTTGTATATTACGCAGCGAAGGAATATTCCGTAACGAATATACACGTAATTCTCTGCACTATTGGCGTAAGTATTCTATCATATATCCATGAAATATGCGTTTAATCTCCGTTCTCTTTCCTCCTTTATTTTAAAGTAACTTATAAATTAGTAAAACTTGCGTTATATAGTCGACCGATACTCTCGCAAATTAGTAATCAAGCAAACTTTGTAGCGTTCTGCTGGAATTTTTTATGAATAATATTTAGATTAATTAGAATACTTTTGAGGTATATGATCAGAGAATATAATTCCATTATAAAAATTTAGTAATCAAGCAAACTTTGTAGCGTTCTGCTGGAATTTTTTATGAATAATATTTAGATTAATTAGAATACTTTTGAGGTATATGATCAGAGAATATAATTCCATTATAAAAATTTAGTAATCAAAAAACTTTGTAGCGTTCTGCTGGAATTTTTATGAATAATATTTAGATTAATTAGAATACTTTTGAGGTATATGATCAGAGAATATAATTCCATTATAAAAATTTTCTAGATAAAAAGTACGGTTGAATAAAATATAGCTGAAAATTTACAATTGCTACATATACATACTTTATTGTTAATAGAAATGTTATATTTATTGTTATACATACAAAATTGAAATATTTTATTGAATAAATTTGTTTGACAAAATAATTTTTATTTAAATTATATAAAAAAGAAATTTTAAAAATAAGTTTTTTATTATTACAATTAATATTCCATTCGGAAATTGTGAAATTTTAAAGTTTTGTATTTTATACGTTTATTGTTTATAATACATTCAAATATTTGTACTATGTAGAAACATCATCATCATTTCAATCTGATTGTGAGACGCAAATCGACCACAATAATTAATTTCAACTTTTTTATTTATAATCCACCTTATTTATTAATCTATTAATTTTTTTATCTAAGGAATAAGCACTTGATTTTCTTTTTACATAAACGAGCATTTGAAATGATTTTGCATTCCAATTAAAAGTCATTGTTGTTAATTACATATTCAATTTTTAACTGTTTTATAATTTACTAGTATTTGAGAACTTTACGTATAGATTTATTCAAAATTTTTTGAAAAAAGTGAAAAGGAACCAAAAAAATGATTTAAAAATAAAGCACATTAAAGGGAACCTAAACAACGACAAAGACCAAACATCTCATATTTTTCCTATGGCAACAAATGAAACTAGTAGTCCAAGATCCCAGAGCCCCCAGACGTAACTTATTTTCTGAGAAACGAAATATGCGGGACAGAGTAGTCTTATAATATACCTTGAACGTATGTATACCTGCTACCTTGGGTAGACGGCCAAATTACAGGTACCAGGTGTTAAAGGTACATAAAAACATTACTCACTTTATTTATATTCTGACTCATGATTTTTACATATGTTTTACAGAATATTGTTAATAATTAATATTTAATATTGCCAGACACTTACCGTGTACCCGAACTTTTACCAGACGCTTTAAAGCTCGCGAAAAAATAGCGGAACTTTACTTGTAGTCTTAATCCCCATTTTTATATATGATATTCAGGGGACTATTTTAACACCTTTTGTAAAGAGCCAGACCAATCCTAAGGGCCAAACATCCCCCAGACACTGGGAAAGTTTTGCTGGGAGTGTGAGCGCGAGAGTATTATTAGATGATGGCTTTGTAATACCGCTTCATGAAATTTAAATTGTTAATCAAGTTAATTATTTAAAAATAAGAAATTTATTGCATTTTAAAAATAAGTCAATATTTATTGTCATTATTGGTTTACATATAATTAAAAAATTAATATTTTTAAACAACAATTTGTTCAATCAAATAGACATTTATTGTCATTATTGGTTTACAACAATTAAAGAAATAAGTATCGTGAGAATTCAAAAAAGGATTAGTAGAAATATTAATTTAGAGCCAATTATATCATCTTCTAGCCAATCTTGTACCTGAATATTCAAATCGTCATCGTCATCATCATCATCAAAAGCGTTAGTTAATTCCTCTGTAAAAAGAAATAAACAAATTTTAATGTGAATAGTTACAAATATATATCTATAAAAATAAATTAATATAAAAGTAAATTACCAGATTCCTCTCGAAGTGATTCACTGACAAAACCTGGTAGTTGATCTCCATCGAACCAATTGAAATGATATTGATTATTCTCCAATGTCCATCCGTTGCTCTCAGGACTAAAAATACTTACATGCTTTATATTAGCATTATTCCAAATACCCACAATGTAGTTTGCTCGACGAAATTGTTGAATGAGCTCACTTTTACAAGGTGGTAAATTACTAGCATCGAAGTTTTTTACGTTTTTACGATTGAATTCTTCATTAACATCTAAAACAGTGTAAGTATTTATAAACAGTTGAAGCCTAGCAGCATCCACGTCAACTACTCCCGCAACATTATAGACATCGCAGATGAATTTTTGTATTTCGTTGAATACATGTTGTTGTATATCTTCGTCAGTAAATAACTCTAGCTCGCCGAATTTAAGAAATGCTTGCTGATACGCTTTATTCTTTTTTAATATATTAAATGGCCTTTGTTTTCCTCTCTTAAAAAACGCAGGATTGTAGTCACACCCGGTCATAGCATGAAATCCTGGTAAGCTTCTACACAATGAAGGTCCCAAGTGCTCGTAAATTTTAGTTATATCAACATATCTTTGCTTATTTCCGGTACCTGTCAATATCCAAACGTGTGAATCATCATTTTTTAAATGATGCATATGACTCAACATTATTGTGATGATTTTTTAATAACTTCAGGACATAAACTTGATTTCTGCATCGAAGTGTAGGTCGCTTCTGTTTCCAGCTTTTTAACTCCCGGATAACTAATACAATGTCCATATTTATGTATAATGTCAATAATTTTTCGACTGCTAGTTAAATTTTTTAAACACATTCCAAGCTTAATATGTTTTGACGTTTTAACTTTTCCATTATGTACACCGTACACAATATCTTCACAATAAGATTTTACTTGACGAATACATTTAGGATTATTTTTACGGTTTTGATTACTACCCGCTATCAAAGTAAAATAAAAATCTAATAAATTTTGTGGTACTGACACTTCTCCTTCCTTTAAATTTAGAACTGAAATATCACTTGATAATTTTTTTCTTTCACTTTGTAAAACTGATTTCCTTAATAGCAAAGCAGCTTTATATAAAATATCTTCATCTTTTAAATGTTCAAGTAATTGCTCATCAATCACTGTTAAGTGTTTCGGAGCTAATAATTTTTTATTTTGAATGATGAAAAATTTAATGTCTTTATTAAATACTTTGACTATTTTGCTTTCTAAATTATGTGGTGCAAAATCTTTAACTTCGTCAGAATTTTTTTCTTCACATTCTTCAAATGACTCCATATAATATCTATGAAGATACGTTAGAAAATAACATCGTCCTTTTTTGATAATATTTTCTCAAATGAAAGCACATATTTCATCAAAAGCAGTTTGATGATGCTGACGAACATCATGCCAGTGACTTTTATCTGTTTTTTTCTTTGATGACGCTTTATAAGAAAAGTTTAATTGGCAAATATTATGATAATAAATTTTCAAACTGCGATAATTTGTTGCTTTGTTGATTAATTCCGTAGTATTTTCATTATTATAAATTTTGGACAGAAAGTCTTTTTTGTCGGATGAAAATAAAGGCAGTCTTTTTGATCGATGTTTTTTAGCTTTTTGATCACAAAATATACAAGCAGCATTGTCTGTATCAATATTAACATTATTTTCAACTGAAATATTACTTACAGAGGGTGAATCAACATTTTCCAGCTGTACACTATTTTCTTGAGAGATCGAAGGAATCGGTGATTCAACTAGCTCAGGTATAATAGGTGATTCAGGTATTGTAACGGAGTCAGGTATAAACGTGGTTGATGAACTTGAAATTCCTGAAGTAGACGGTTGTGGCTCTGTACATTCTGTATTTAACGTGGATGTCGATGAACATGTTGCAGATCGATTCTCTGTAATTTCTGACGTCTTTTTTTTTTAAGTAGATTTTTCTGCAGTTGTAGATTTTGGCAGATAATATTTTTTCATCAACCCCGTAAACAATTTATAACACTGTTTATGATATCCACATTCAAATGATTCTGATGGCAAAACAACATCTTTGAATTTGAGGTTATGTTCCTTTCTATGTTTTAAAATTGTCTTACACTTCTTTAAGGTTTCTTCCGTAAAAAATATTAAATTATCATCAGAGTTTTTACAAAATACACATTTTGATAATTCTGCCATGATATTATTTCAAACACTGCAAATATTTTTATTTAACTCACACGCGTTGTAACAAGCATCACAGCTGAGCTACTACTATACTTTAAACTGTATGCTGGGTACATACACACACACAAAGCAGACTAGAGCAGCTGGTAAGTATAAAAGTTAGAGATACACAGTCATATCTCGCTTGCGCTTAAGCGCGTGAATAATACTCTCGCGCTCACACTCCCAGCAAAACTTTCCCAGTGTCTGGGGGATATTTGGCCCTTAGGATTGGTCTGGCTGTTTACAAAAGGTGTTAAAATAGTCCCCTGAATATCATATATAAAAATGAGGATTAAGACTACAAGTAAAGTTCCGCTATTTTTTCGCGAGCTTTAAAGCGTCTGGTAAAAGTTCGGGTACACGGTAAGTGTCTGGCAATATTAAATATTAATTATTAACAATATTCTGTAAAACATATGTAAAAATCATGAGTCAGAATATAAATAAAGTGAGTAATGTTTTTATGTACCTTTAACACCTGGTACCTGTAATTTGGCCGTCTACCCAAGGTAGCAGGTATACATATGTTCAAGGTATATTATAAGACTACTCTGTCCCGCATATTTCGTTTCTCAGAAAATAAGTTACGTCTGGGGGCTCTGGGATCTTAGTCTATAGAAATTTGGTAGTTTGGGACTGAGAGAGAAAGTTACGTCTACTGCTTTTTCATTTTTGCCTTCTATGACAAGAGTCAATATATGCTATCCATACTTAATCTTTAAGTACAGATTGTATCTTTATGTAACACCCATAGAAGATAGATAGAGCGGATTAAATTGATTGTGAATTAAAAAATTCTACCGTTTTATAATTAACACTAATAATGACAATAATGGTTAAAAAATAATGATGTTTTTTACCATATATATTTTATAAAAATAATAGTTTTATAAAAAAATAGTTTTGACTTATATAAATGTTTTTTAGCTTTCTCTACAGTTTGAACATTTTTTTATTACATAATTTACTATTAAGAAAAACACCTTATTAAGAAATACTGTTATAAAATATCGTGTAAAATACACTTTTCCTTAAACTAGTTGCATCAATATGCGAGTTTATGACTGAACTTATAATAAAGAGTGACCCAAAAAAGGTAGTTTTTTCGCCCCTTTTTGGTCCCTCGATTTTGGGATTGAACTGTGTGCCAAATGATACCTTGCAATAAGACATTAATCACAGAGAAGTTTCAAGTTGAGGTGACAATTGTTATCAGAGCTAGGAGAAGGGTCAAATTTCACTGACATAGTATCTTTTTTGTTTCAAAGCAATTCAATTTAAAAATTTCAAGCGAAATGGATAATTGTAAAAGAGTTACCCCAACGTTTTTTAGGTCTCTGAATCCAGAACCAATCTGAAATTAGATTTAAAAAATTCAAAATAGCTGACTCAATATAGCGAACTCTGCATATGAAATGTTTTATTTTTCAATAAATTCAGTCAAATAACTTGAAGCTACATATCCTGGAGATTTTTTTTAGATGACTATTAACGAATTTTAAATCAAATATTTAAAATTCAATTTAATATGGCGAGTTGTGCACAAAAAAATGAATTTTTTCATGCATATGTTATTAAATATCTTTTAATTTATGAAGGTTACTCTAAAAAGTTATTCTTTTCTTATACTTTTTCCTAATTTTATTTTCCTTATTTTATTTTATTTATAAAAAAACATCACCATATTTTTGTACTCATTGATAAAGTTAAAACAGGACGAAATTAAATTACAGAGTACTATTGTACATGTGAAAGTGGCGCGCGAACTGTCGGATGTTGCAGCCACATAATGACCATTGTATGGTTTCTTGGATATGGTCAATATCATGGAGACATACCAAATCCTAATATATGTATGTAATATATCCATAACGATTCCAAAAAAAAAAAATCGAGAAAGATAAGTCTCAATATGTTTTTCCATTAGGAATAGATTTACAAAATCACCAAGATAAATGATGTTGATTTTTTAAAATAAATTGCATTGAAAAAATCAATATTTTCAGGTATTTGGCCGCATTGAGTTGGCCATTTTGAATTTTGGATATCTGATCTAAAATTGATTAACAACTATCCAAAACCCAGGATATGTAGCTTTAAGTTATTTGACTGAATTTATTGAAAAATAAACCATTTCGTATGCAGAGTTCGCCATTGAGTCAGCCATTTTAAATTTTTAAAATCTAATTTCAGATTGGTATTCAGAGACCTAAAAAACTAACTCTTTTACAATTATCCATTTCGCTTGAAATTCTTAAATTGAATTGCTTTGAAGCAAAAAAGATAGTGTCAGTGAACTTTGACCCCCCCCCCCCCCAGCTCTGATAACAATTGTCACCTCAACTTGAAACTTCTCTGTGATTAATGTCTTATTGTAAGATATCATTTGGCACACAGTTCAATCCCAAAATCGAGGGACCAAAAAGGGTCGATTTTTTGAGTCACTCTTTCAGCTTTTCTTCTGTAACGTGATCTCCCGCACTTCAAATGTAACGATAATTACATTACTTATACTTGCAGACAGAATTTGGACATAGATGGATCATTAATTTTGATTTATTTAAATTAACAATTTTTCGTGTACAAATGTATTCCTCTAGAAAATTAATAGAAATGAAATGAATAAAGAAAGAATGAAAAAGAAAGAAGAAGAAAGAAAAGAATGAATAATATTAATTTTCCTTTTTTTAAGTATAATAATATTCGTACATGTATTATAATTTTCATGTAAAAACGTATATTTTGTTTTTTCCCCGCACAAAGATATATCATGTATTAATTATTCTCACGATTTTACATTTCTTTATTTCTTTTCCTTCCATGTTTATAAATATTCAAGAATTTTCTCAATTTTTAGTGTTTACATGCTTATCTCTCAAATCAGTCAATATTTTGCTTAGGAACACTTGTACAATTTTTTTATATATTATATGTACGTAAATAAAATTATGTACAATAGCAGTTTTGACTCTAATTTTAATAAATTAACTAATTTTAATAAATTAACTTTGTTTATAAATGTATAAAAATAAATCGAACTATTTTTTTACAAGAGCAATGAAACATTAATCTTCATTAACCAAAGTTAAACAATTTTTATATTTTATAAATATATTATGTGTATGGCAAAAAATATTGAATATTATTCGTTTCTTTATGAATTATAATTATAACAAGAAAGAGACGTTACTATGTACAAAAAATATTACCTATAATAATTTAGTAATTTTTTGGGACAGACTTTAAAAGACTTTATTTTTCAATTTCACCATAGAAATGTTTGAATTAAAATTTTAGTACCAATAAAAATTATTCAATCGCTACACATCAGATTTATTGATTGAAAATATCAAGATATATATTAGCATTTATTTCTTCATTACTGTATATATAATATAATAAGATATTTTATATTAGAATTAATAGATGCTATAATTGAGTTTTGGTGAACCCAAAACTCAAATTAGACAATCTTTATGCTTCTTATGATCGGTGTAGAATCATGTATTGAACAATTTTTCCTTCCGAAGAAGTTTAAACCAAGTAAGATAGCCAAAGAACTTTTAACGACTTAGCTCTTAGCCAATCGATCCAAACTTCTTCCCACGAATTGTTCACAAATCGATCTCCTTTCAGTATGTCCTGTTGATGTCGGAGGCCATTGTCGTCCTGGCGAATGACAACGTGCTGACTGTTTCTTTGTCACGTCGTGCTAACAAACATCTTCACTGGATTTTACAAGCTGTTGGACTTATTCTGAATCTGGTTGGCATAGGCGTGATGTATGACGCCAAATCAGTACACTTTCTCTCGATCCACGGTATTACAGGCTTCGCCTCATTAGTGATTATCTGCGTGGTGACTATCTTTGGATATCCAGTATGGATCGCGTGGAACCTTCGCAAATTTGTGCGTCCGGTGATCACCAAATTCTTTCACAATTTTCTGGGCATCGCTGGCTTTGTTATCGGAATGGTCTCGCAATGTTATGGTTACGAAAAGCCTTGGGTATACAATGTAACAAAAATGAAGCACGCCGACGATATTCTACTTGTTCTCACAATACTGATAACGATATTATCTCTAAGAAAAGCACTCATCTCTCTCTATAACCAAGGGATCAGTTGTCTAAAACTAATTTGCTCTTCCATCTAATATATGAAAAAGTAACGTGCAAAAATCTTTGTCTAAAAAATTGTGTTTTTTGTTATTTGCTCTTAGTTAAAATAATATAATTAATTGCTAAATAATATAAATAATGGTTTTACTACAAGTTTAAAAAAGTATTTTCTTATACAATTTTTTAATAAAATATGTATATATTCTATTAGCGCACGCTAATTATAATATAATATGAAAATATTAGTTAGACGTTAGATATATAATATGAAAATATTAGTTAGACGTTAGATATATGATATATTCGATATCTGTATTAGATGTTAGATAGAGAAATTCATATTTAAGGGAGTAATATATTTACAATTAATTATAAAAATCTTAATCTAGAGATTTGGAAGTATAAAAAGTATTTTCAAAAATTATATACATATTTATACATACATACATTTCGCACGTGATTGAGGAGGAGAGATCTTGCGAGTACTCAGATTTGGCTCTATTATGCTATCCCTTGACTTATTGATGAAGGGATTGCTTACTCTCTTTCCATAGCCGTAAGCAGGAAGAAATTGTAGAAATGTTTGAATAAAATACCTCCGATTTGTCCTTTATCCGAGAAATGACAATCGAATAAAAACTGATGATGTTTGGTCGGATTTGAACCTGGATCTCAGCTCATTGACCCTTAGCTGGCACACTTCTCCAGAATTTTATAGGTGGCATACTGGGCCGTTTGATATCCCAGACATAAAAATACTTACTGCAAGGCAACTACTGATTTTTTTTACTTGAAAAAATTCTCAGATATTCTTTGATACTTGTTTTAACATGTACCATAAGTTATTTTGATCAAATTTAGTGATTGTGAAAAAAAATTTTTTGAAGATAAAAGAAAAAAAATTTAAAAATGACTATTTTCACTTAAAAATTCTTCAATTTTTAAATATTAAAAGCTAAAAAATTAATTGGACATTCTTGAGATACAACACTTTCAGCAAAAATATAGTCTGACAGTGGCTGTTAAAAAAGGCATTTATTTGAAGGAATGAAATAAATTTTGGACTAAAATTGGTTGAACTTGTCTTTTGGAACCCCGGTGCCAGCAAAGGGTTAAAATAGTGCGTCTTATCGCAGCACTACATGTATTGTACTATGTAATATATTGTACATACATATATATGTAACGCGCGCGCGCGCGTGTGTGTGTGTTGTAATAAGAAAATTTATATCAATAAAGATCTGAATTTTTAACTCTAACATACAAAAGTAAGTGCACTTTTCTTTTTATGGAGGGTTAAACATAAAAACAAATATTTTTATGTTTAACTCTCCATAAAAAATTCCTCCTCGACAAATTTTTATTTTTTAGTTTATAAAAAATTAGTTTATAAAAAAGTTATAATCAATAAGTAAATACATTGATAAAAATATTGAGATTTTCAAAATATAGATGTATGTAGATTATTAGGATGGTTCTTATCAAGAGGTAATGTCTTGTGTTAAGTCCGCGCAAGCCCAAGCCAGACACTACCGTGTCTTATTACGCGATTCGGTCAGTTGAGAGCACTCAATATTTCTGGTTTTCATATATCCGCTCAACGGATCGACTTCTAAGTAGTCTCAATCGATAGAGCGGGGTCGAATTATATAATAAAAGTGTTTTTATTTTTGGGCTACATGCTCTATAAATCGAGCTATTACGACGCAAAGTCCAAATGTGAAAAATATCATTTAAGAAACGTCGTCTTCATCGTCGTCGACCGTTCAGACGTACGGTTCAGGCATTTGACATAAGATCGCGCTAGCGATGCTCTGGAAGTGTGATCGATCGTATAGTGTGATCGATAATCGATTGTAGTAGTAAGTGACGTCGATAAACGAAAGTTAGGTTATTAGCGACAACGATAGTGAAAAGTAAAGTGAAAAATAGATAGTGAAAAATAGAATAATTTCTATATTATGACAAGGTGCAATAGTGAAAATTAATCTGCATCATGTTCTTTACAAATTATCGGATATGTTAGAGATGAGAAAAAAGTAAGTCTTGAATTTGTGCAAAATTTAGTAAGTGACGGCGATAAACGAAAGTTAAGTTATTAGCGGCGACGATAGTGAAAAATAGCGACTTAAGAAATGAGGTAAGCAAAGAAGTATTCAATTTTATAGTTTATTATTGTATTTTATTATTTTAATATCTTCTTTTATATACAGGATATAAAAATGGTTTCTTTTATATACAAGAAAATGATTGTATGGCAAGAAATAATGCAGTAAGTAATGTTGATTGCTTACTGCATACTATCTTGTCTCACAGCATTTTCATCCTTTATGTATTACATTTCATTTTGTTTAAGGGGGCATATACCTTTCTCGGCCCGAAAAATAGCTCTTTTTCACTAATTTTTTTTCAAGAAACAAAAAGGCACATAAGGATCGGGTTTTTTTTATATTAAAGAACATACTTTAGACTTCCCTTATAAAAATTTTTCACCGTTTTTGGCCCGTTTTTGACCGGCGAAAACGGTCAGTTTGAGTGGTAAAAACGTACATTTGATTCAATGAGTATGATCCGTTTTTAGGGCGCAAAGGGGCAATTTTCCGTAAAAATGAGTGGTTAAAACGGATTGCGTACGAGTATATCTGAGTGGTAATAACGTATTCTTATGAGTATTTTTGAGTGGTAAATACGTGCTGTGTGTAAATTTGAGATGTAAAAACGTACATTTAGCTACGAGCAAAAAATACTCGTTTAGCACTCATAAATACTCACATAGCACATTTTGGCTGCGTTTCGATATTCACTGCAAGTACTGAAAATCTATAGTGTATGTGACGTAAACTATAGATTTTCAATATTTGCAATGAATATTGGAACGCAGCTTTTGAAATAAAATAATCAAATAATCAATCATTATAATTGTTCATTTATTTATAGTAGTTTAAAACATTTATATAAATTTATATAAATTATAAAAATTCGTGGACATATTTTTAAGTTTGTAGAATAAATGTACTTCAATTTAGAGACAATCCGCGGATATTTTCTTGTGAGTAAAAAAGAAACGTACTAACGTGTTGTTACTCATCAACGGAAAATTGAGTATTGAAAACGGACAACCTACTTCGTCCTCATCTTTGTGAGTAAAAAAGGAACGTATTAACGTATTGTCACTCATCGACTGAAAAACGAGTGTTAAAAACGGACAATCCACTAAAAAATACTCATACACATACTCACGTATACTCGTCATGCTCTTTCGCAATAGACTAAGCGTGCTTGAGAGTGCAAGAAACGGACATAAAAATGATAAAACGGGCTAAAAACGGGCTAAAAACGACCTATATGAGGTGTAAAAGCGGTGAAAAATTTTTATAAGGGTTATTATTCAATTTTTATTGAAATAAAATAACCCCCTTTACCCCCCCCCTGCAGTCCCCCGAAGTTGACTATGCACGATGGGACTTAAATCGCGGTACCATGGATTGCTTCTTATCCAATCATATGAAATCAAAAAGCAATATTGCACCTTGAAGTTTATTAAATTTACTCGTATTTGACCCATTCTTTTTTTAAATTTCGAATTTAAAACAAAATGGCAGATGTTCAAACTTAAGGTATCATTTTTCACGTATAAATTTCATTTTTAAACGTGCCAAAAAAATATAAAAAATTAAGATATCAAAAAAATCATGGGTCAAATACTAGAGAATTTTATAAGCTTTCAGACAAAAAAAAACGGATGGGAATCGGTTAAATAGTTATTGAGATATTTATGGTACCGACTTTGAAAACACGGTTTCGAGAAAAATGCGTTTAAAGTATCTACCTATCTGTGTGCTCTGCCGTAACGGCTTATGAGGTGCCGAGACGACGGTCAGTATAAAGTACTGTAACTTCGTCAATTTTTCGAATTTCTTCAAATGGCTTCGGATATACATTCTTGAAATGTTAATCTTTCAAAATATGTAATAAAAAAAAAATCGATTTTTTGAAGCCGAGAAAGGTATATCTCCTATATTACGGAAATTAATGAATTAGTTATTATACTATTTTATTATAAATGCACAAGAACTAAGATAACACAGAAAAGATTTTAGATGTATTATCATCCTAAAAAACCAAACTTGCATTTGCAATGGACCATCTTTGAGAAAGATGATACAACATCTCGAATATTTTCTGTGTTATCTTTTTTCAGCGATTCCAAACCAAATAGTGCACATAATTATAACATAAAGTACTATAATTAAAGGAAATGAAATGTAATACATACATGAAAATGCTGAGAGACAAGATAGAATGCAGTAAGCAATCAACATTACTTACCGCATTGTTTTTTGCTACGCAACTATTTTCATATCTTGTATATAAAAGAAACCATTTTTAAGTCCTGTAAATAAAAGAAGATATTAAAATAATAAAATAATAAACTATAAAATTGAATACTTCTTTGCTTACCTCACAATTTTAATTATACTTTTCGAATTATAAAATACTATTATTAAATATTTTAAAATGAAATGTAATGCATACGGGATGAAGATACTGAGAGACAAGATAGAATGCAGTAAGCAATCAACATTACTTATCGCATTGTTTCTTGCTACGCAACCATTTTCATATCTTATATAGTATTTATAGGATGATACACCATCTCGAATATACATCTCAAATCTTTTCTGTATTATTTCCTTTCAGCAATTACAAACTACAAAAAATAAAAATCATTCTTATTATATAGCACAATTTTAATAATATAAAATACTATTATTAAATATTTTAAAATCAAAATGAAATATAATGCATACAGGGTGAAAATGCTGAGAGACAAGATAGAATGCAGGAAACAATCAACATTACTTTTTGCATTGTTTCTTGTTATTATGTATATATCATATGTGGTAGTACGTTATCAATATTCTCTAATATATATATAGTGGCAGCTTTCTCAAAGTTATCCTGATCTTTTTCAAAGATGGCCCATTGCAAATACAAGTTTGGTTTTTTAGATGATACACCATCTCGAATCTTTTCTATGTTATCTTCTTTCAGCAATTCCAAACCAAATAGTGCACATAACTATAACATAAGTACTATTATTAAACGAAATGAAATGTAATACATACAGGATGAAAATGCTGAGAGATAAGATAGGATACAGTAAGCAATCAACATTACTTACTGCATTATTTCTTGCTACGCAACTATTTTCATATCGTGCATATAAAAGAAACCATTTTTATATCCTGTACATAAAAGAAGATATTAAAATAATAAAATAATAAACTATAAAATTGAATACTTCTTTGCTTACCTCATTTCTTAAGTCGCTATTTTTCACTATCGTCGCCGCTAATAACTTAACTTGATAAAACGGAAAAGCTTAAGAAGAGTAATGTCATTTACAAAAAAGAGTGATATCTCTAAAAAAATTACCTTTTTAAAAAAAGGTAAAAAAAAGGTGCTAAGTCCGCGTCAAAAGTATCTTTGCAAAATAGTATAGTATTATTAACTCTAAAAAACTATTTAAAAACCTATTTCCAAAAGAGTGTGATTTTAATCTACACACATAAGTTATTTTAATCTAAACAAAATGGTTTATTTTAAACCATAAAAAAACTATAATTTAATTATACATTCTACAAAAATAATGATATCAACAAATTGTGCTAAGTAAAAATAAAAATTTAAAAAAATATTTTAATAAAAAATGATACAAAATAATGTAAAAAATAATTTTAATTTTTTAAATTATATCCTACTAAAATACTGATATCGAGAAATTATGCTATTTAAAAATAAAAATTTAATATTTTAACAAAAAATTATACATAATTGTTTTAATTTAAAAAAAATTATGGTATTACAATTATGGTATTGCCCCAACTTAATAAAACTTTTTGAAATAAAATATATAAAAAAAATAATATAATATAGTATAGTTTGAAAGTTTAATTTAAAAAAGAAAAACAAATAATGTAAAAATATAAAATTAAAAATTATTTACAAAAAATAAAAAATTAAAAATTAATGGAAAAATATAAAAATGTATATAAAAATTAATATAAAAATAAAAAATTTAATTAAAAGACTTAGCTCTGCTACAAAATATGCTATTTTAAAAATTAGCAGCGCTAAGTCTTTTAATTAAATTTTTTATTTTTATATTAATTTTTAATTTTTATATACATTTTTATATTTTTCCATTAATTTTTAATTTTTATTTTTGTAAATAATTTTTAATTTTATATTTTTACATTATTTGTTTTTCTTTTTTAAATTAAACTTTCAAACTATACTATATTATATTATTTTTTTTTATATATTTTATTTCAAAAAGTTTTATTAAGTTGGGGCAATACCATAATTGTAATACCATAATTTTTTTTAAATTAAAACAATTATGTATAATTTTTTGTTAAAATATTAAATTTTTATTTTTAAATAGCATAATTTCTCGATATCAGTATTTTAGTAGAATATAATTTAAAAAATTAAAATTATTTTTTACATTATTTTGTATCATTTTTTATTAAAATATTTTTTTAAATTTTTATTTTTACTTAGCACAATTTGTTGATATCATTATTTTTGTAGAATGTATAATTAAATAAATTATAGTTTTTTTATGGTTTAAAATAAATCATTTTGTTTAGATTAAAATATTAAAGTAACGTCGACATCTAAAATTTTTGCGATTTTTTCAGGATCTTCGAAAAATCGTCTAGCGGTGTTCCCATCGTTAGACGTCCCATACCCTTGCTTTACAACATCTATTGTAATCGAAAAGCAAGACTTTAACTCACGCTGAATTTTCTTCTTTTTGTTTTCTTTGAGAACTTTGTTTTCTCCAGATGCACGAGCCATTTTAAAATCCATATTATAAGCAATATGTAAAATGCATTCCATGAATCTGATCCAGTAATGTAGTGTCGATAAGCCAAATTTAAAATTTTCTTCGTTTTCTTTTAGAGATTTTATGACATGCAAATCATTCATTTGGCTTGGTTTGGCACCACAGGTATTGCAAGATGCGGAAGATTTTTGATCTGTAAGCACATTGCAAACTTTGCCATCAATCATTGTACATTTCATATTTCATATAAAACAGTGAATAATATCTCATTTTTCACGACTTCTGTTGGAACCAATTTGCGAATTTCCTCCGTATAAAAATGGTATTCCTGCAAAGTTTTCGAACGTGTTTCTTTCACAAATTCGAATTTGATCGGACGGCAATATCTTGTGGTGAAGGCCGATCGTTGAGCCATAAAATCGTATCATTTTCCGTACTGATTTTCAGTGGCACAAATGAAATGATGAAGACTGATCTATCTGATTCTTCTTCACCATTTTCTGGAATCTCAACTCCTATTTTGAATTTTTTATCGGCATCAACATTCCACCTTTGCTTCACAGTTTGTTGCCCAGAAGCCCCGTCCATGCCCCATTTGCCGTGTAAAATGAATTTTTTTCCTTTTGCGTCATTTAACTGAGATGGTTCTAAGGAAGAAACAATTCTATTAATCGTATGATCGAGTAGCGATTGCAATTTTACGCTTGCACCACGTTCCGTTATTTCAATATTTGGGGGATAACAATCGCGCTTCGGGTTTCTCAATTTTTCATAAGGAGGATACTGCTTATTGTTAAATTGTACGATCGAAGGACTTCGTATTTGGCTTTTGACATTCTCAAATCCATGAACATGGCTAGCACAGTATTTAAAAACATAAGTTCTTCGTTCACTGTACGTTTTTCCACTGGTTCGTGAATTTTAGATGAAACTGCCTTTGCTAATGTTTCTTTAGAGTAATTATGTCTCAGCTCTCGTACTCGTCTTCTCTTTGTTCGCTCAGAACAATTTTCGAACGATGATCTTGGTCGACCTTGACACGTAGAACTATGAATTGATGGTAATGGATCAGAAGAACGCGAACGGTTAGAAGGCACGGTCGAGAATTCAACAATGAACATTTATTGTACGAAATGTTCATACTTGTTTCTAAAGACGCGTTGTAACCTATTCGAATTTTTACAGTATCTAGTATACGTAGCCAAAAAGGGACAATTTAATTTATGCTTGACTTCTGCCAATTGATTTTCTGATAAATTAAATTCCTGTTTGATTTTATTCATCAAAATACTTATTTTTGATTTATGTTTGTGCGTGTCGCTCCAGATCCAAACACATAATTGTTCGTGTTTTATTTGAAACGCATCCATATTGCTTTTTAATGAACACGTCTACAGGTCGAAGAAAAATAAAATCAAATCGTATAACTGTAAACTTGAAATTATAAGCGGAACTGAACTAAAAAGAAAGAACGAAGTTGAAGACGAAAAATGTAATCTGTTAGTTTTTAGAACTGATCTTACTTATATTCTAACGAAAAAACATAATTAACCTACTAGACAGATCAGACTATTAGACAATCTAGTCGTTAAGCATAAAGCTACAAAGGACCACTAATGTATTACCAACTTTTAATTCATTTTTATAAAATTCAGCAAACGACCACGACAATGACAGCAACTCGCATAAACTGTGCGACGGCTCGTAGGCTCCTCCCACCGCCTCACTGCGTGCTTAGTGAACACGTAGCGGTGGGACGTCCTTCTCGCCGCACGCGCTTTGCTCGCGCGAATTTGCCGATCTTTTTTTGTTAATATCTCGGTAAATATTAAGAATATCAAAAAATGATACAGGACTTTTCTGCTCAGTTTAACCTACTCTACCTGCAGATATGTTTTTTAAAGATCGTATGCTTATTGTACCAAACAAAGTCCAATTTCAACTACGAAAATCTGTACCACCTAACGGGCCGGGCAGAAGTAGTTAATGCCCGCGCCGCGCCGCGTCATCCACAGGTTACGAAATGGTCGCTTCTTATATTATTCGTAAAATTTACATCTGCAAATATCTACAAACGGGGTTTTCACTAACTCGTACAAAAGATCTTAAGAAAGAGTTTTATATAAAATACAAGTTGCCTATCTTTGCATATTATTATAAAAAATGTGTTGAAAATATGATCTTTTTTATTATAAGCCTTAAAATTAGCTCAGTATTTAGGGATTGTTAAAGAAACAGCCATGTACACATTTGAATTTTTGATTTTTTTAATGAATTTTAAACGTAAATATATAATGCATTTAAAATTATTTTAAAAAATAATTACTTTAGTTGATTCTTAAAAATCTCACAAACTTAATCAATTATTTAGACAAAAACAAAACACGAAATTATGCTATTTTTACACACATAGATTTACATGGAAATTTTCAATATCTTGATATGTTTATACAGTCTCAAATACTTTGGGATGTGCTGAAAGAGATTTTGATAGTTATTATGTAAAATAAAAATATTCAGAAAAATGTTCAAAAACTATTTTTGACTGCTTTTTCCGGATTTCTCCCACTGTGCGACGGCTCGTAGGCTCCTCCCACCGCCTCACTGCGTGCTTAGTGAACACGTAGCGGTGGGACGTCCTTCTCGCCGCACGCGCTTTGCTCGCGCGAATTTGCCGATCTTTTTTTGTTAATATCTCGGTAAATATTAAGAATATCAAAAAATGATACAGGACTTTTCTGCTCAGTTTAACCTACTCTACCTGCAGTTTACGGGTGGTCTTCGAATTATCGGACACCCTGTATAGTGTATGTATATAGTGTACCTATATATGTAGATATGTATATAATGTATACAGTATATATAATGTATATAGTGTATATAAACAAAAGAGAGATACTAAAACCTGACTGACAACTTCCACGTGGTGCATCTTGGACAAATGTTAAATGAATTTGTAAATGTCAGCAGTGCGTGAAAAAAACATTTTTTAACTACTTTTCGCAATTTATTAAATATCATTGTCAAATGTTTAGAAAAATTTTCTTATTGAATAAAGATTAAAATTATATTATTTACACCACACTATTAAATTATACAATTGTTTACATTATACTGACTTTATTGAGCTATAATTTAACAATTGAGTTAACTCCCAGTTCATATGGTATCATACATTTTAAGAGTAAAAAATAATGTAATTTTTTAAAACTATAAAGTACTTTTTCGAAAATTTTGAAAAAATATATGTTGTAGCATAGGATGTAAGTGTATTACTAAAAAAAATGGTGGTACAAAAAAAAATTCATAAAAAAATTGTTAAAGATTTCAATGACTTTTTTTATCCTTTTCTTATTGACGGAATCGATCCTTAATTTTTTTTTAAACTATCTTAGTACCCAGTATGAAGTATGAAGGCTGCAGATTTAGGCTATGTTCCTATGTTCATTACCAATACTGAAAATGTATAGTATATGTGACATAAACTATAGATTTTCAGTACTGTTCAGTACTGGCAGTGAATATTGGAACACAACCTTACTAAAATAATTTTTAACCTAGTTTATTAGTATTTTGTTTGTATTGCTCTTTGTTTCTCTCGTTTTTTTTCGTATAACTAATGAACATATAACTATATGAACATGTAATAAAATATGAGTTTTTAAATAAAATCTGTATATTGTAAACAACACATTTTGTCCAAAATAAAAAAAAAATGTTCAAAAGACTAACTCTTATAGACCACCTCTCAAATGTTTTGTATACCTTATTTCCGTATTAGGATCTGGCTTTCTAATAGTTAAAGCGACTACTGATCCGCCGGGTCGTTGCAACAATTGAGCGGCTTGCCTCAAGTCTCCGGGATCCAATTTTTGTCCGTCTATTGCAAGCAATCTGTCCCCAGACGCTAAACTGCCAGTTCGATAAGCGAGCGATCCTCGGCGGACTTCTGTGATTATTAGATCCTCGTTTACTGTGAGACCCAAATCAGGCTGACCGCCTAATGGTCTAGTCACTCTCACTGTGAAGATTCCGGAACTCGGAACCACTGATCCACCCACTTTGTATTCTATCACTAACTCGATCTAATCGTGTCAAACATACGAAAAAATAATTAATAAGACAATATTTTGACTTTTATACTTTCAACAAAAATTTTGTTAGAAAACTCTTTTGCAAAGAGTACTTACCATCTGTGATGTCTCCAATATACTAATTACTTCTGATGGTTGCAAATCGCGTAACAATCTCCGATTGATTGCGATAACCTTATCGCCAGGCAAAAGGATGCCACTTCTTTCCGCCGGACCACCAGCTTCCAGCAGACTTACTATATAATTCACGCAATCTTCAGCCAGTTTGAGAGCAAGACCAAAACCCCGATGGTCGGGCCGGAGGATGACAGTCAAACTTTCTTTTATCTGCAGAGTCTGATTTGAGTTTTGCTGGGCCTGTAGTTGCATTTTCCTTTTGACTATTCTCGCTCTGGACAATCGTGGTAATATCTGCAGTTTAGCAATGCGACAACTCTCGGAATTATTTCTAAGCAACTTGGCGGCGGTCACTGCATCCTGAACAAGCGTGTTATCCACAGCTAACAATCGATCTCCTGTCTGCAATGCACCACATCGATCCGCCGTGCTTGCTGGACGAAGACTATCGATGTAGACTCCATTTGATGTCTCTTTTACAGTTAAACCAAGCTCTCCTAAAGATTTCCAATTTATTAGTTTATTAGAAATAAATTTTAAACGCCTAGACGGTCAGATCTGAATCTTTGATGGTCCATCAATGATCTGCGTAAACACAGTAAATAACTAAATAAGATGCGCGCCGACACAGTCGAACTTTAAAACGCAAGTAAATCACCAACTTAGAATCAACATGATTTCACATATTGGTGTTAATAAGATCCTCCACCTCCTAAATAATTTATTAAGAAAAATATTACCTCAGCCAGGATTCAAACCTGGAACTTCCCCTTTTTGTGCGGGCGTCATACCAATTCAATCACCAAGGCATGTGATAATATTTATCGCAATGACCGGTAAACTTTGTGTTATTTATTGCAATAACAGTACACTAAGTGAGAACGTCTTTTCTCAGGCAGTGTATAATATACAAATATTGAAATCTTCTTTTTGACCGTGAAACACATAATATTGTAGAAATATATCTAGTTTTGCCAACACGATCAGATATGGATCTTAATAGCCAATTGATGAGTTAAGCGCCGACAAACCAAGTCGGTTTTTGGCAAAACTAGATATACTTCTACACTATTATGTGTTTCACGGTCAAAAAGAAGATTTCAATATTTGTATATTATACATTGCCTGAGAAAAGACATTCTCACTTATTGTTAGTGTACTGTTATTGCGATTAATATTATCACATGCCTCGGTGGTCAAATTGGTATGACACCCGCACGGAATGGGGGAGTTCCTGGTTCGAATTTTGGCTGAGGTAATATTTTTTGCAATAAATTCTTCATCTGACACTAAGTTATCGCATGGCCAGTTTGGCGTCAATTAATGCATTTTCATTGGATTGTTAACTACTGAAGAGAAGATTGTTTTCAAAATTAAGTGACATTTTTTGATGAACTTCCGTATACCCCGGACTGAGACTTTCGTGACTTTCTGGTCTTTTTGGATCGGAATATATTACGTGTTTGTGGTCCTTATTTATATAATTTATTGGGGAGCAGTGCCCTTTTTATATATGGTACTGTTAATTGTTTGTAGTTGTTCACTGCCGACCTCCATCATATTTGTAACTCGTCCGAATGTATGATCGAATGATTGTATTTATGTATGAGTCGGGGCGCGGATGTATGGAGATCGGACAAGTCTTTCGGCCGTGAGGATGTTGGTCTTTGGACTGCCACGGTTGGGGAGATCTTCCTTGATGGATGTCCTTTGGACCTTACCGAGAGGAACTCTCCGAGTGCACAAGTACTTAGGCTTAAAAGAGCAGGAGTTTTTAGTGGGTATGCCCGCTAGATAGGATGAATCCCACACTACCCGGATGGGCAGCCACCGGATTCATCCCATCAAGCATTTTCTTTTGGCGAAAAATAAAAAAAAAACATTTTGGCTTGTCACGAGCTAAGGAGTGATCGTAAAAGGTTGACATTTGAGGACGAGTAGTAGTCCCTAAAAATCAATGTCGTTGCGTTCATTTTTATAACCCTTTTCATTTGAAAGTTATTAATTTTTAAAGTTAAAGAAGTTGAAAGTAAAAAATGGTCTAATTGGAATGAAACAAAGTTCTATGAACAGGATTTGGCATACGAAAAAGGTTGTATAAACTCTTTTAAATGTTTTAAAAGTAATAGTTATAGATTTCTTAAAAGTTATAGATTTCTTAAAAAATTATTTTAATAATAACTTTTCACGATTCGGATTTTGATTTGAGTCTTGAGTTGCTAACTCTCACTCCGGAATAAAATGTTATAACGTTTGGACTTCTTATGAATAAGATGTTCGAAAAAGGTAGACACTTAAAAATGAGTGGCAGTCTATGACCAAAAACGTAATAGTGAGGGAGTGAGTGAAACTTACATAATAAAACCGTTATATGTTGGAAAGAAGGGAGCGAAAGTGCAATAGTGAGCTAATGAAAAATACACAAAACGTGGTATACAAAAAGAAGAGAGGAGTTAATATATTTAATAAAAGAAATAATTAAATAAATACATAAATGATGTTAATTTCCATGAGAAAAATATTTAAGTTAATTAAGTATTATTTAAGATTTCATAATCTTAAAAATATTTTTAAAAAAGTTGAAATAAAAGAATTACACCAAAGAGGAAATATGACAGACGTTTAAAAAAATTAAATATTTTTAAACTCTCCAAGATTACAAAAGATATTTAAAACTTGGTGCTGCTAGATCAAGTACAGTCAAAATAAATGAATAAATATGAGCGTGTACAATACATGTTATTTAGATCCAAATCAAAAATACTCATTAAAATTAAAATCGAGTTTGGAAAAAGAGAGATTCGCCACAGAGAATCGAAGACGGAAGAACACAATAGAAATATAGATCATTACAGTTCGGGAACCAGGATATCAGGACTAATAACAAAGAACATTTGAAGAACAAGAACGCAAAGAAACAAGGTAAAGAGAAGGAGAACGTGCCGAACATTTAATCATTTTTAAACTTTCGAATCAACACTTCATACGTGGAATACAGCCAATTTGTGTCGGTTTGTAGATTTAAACACAATTTCTTTTGTCGTTTGATAACATTTCAGAAAGTATAGTCTGTAAAGTAAGAGCGTGTACAGGTTAATGTGAAAATTTATTTTTAATGATTTTTAAGTACATGGATTTGTTGTACTCCATGAAAAGAAAAATGCTATACCATTAATAATGAGTCCAGTCACCATCGGCATTGATAATTGCCTGACGTCTCCGAGGCATACTTTCCACTAAGTTGACTGCGTATTCGTTCGGTAAAGACCTCCAAATGAGACGAATTTGTCATGTCAGCTGCTTCAAAGTGCATACTCTTTTCCCTCGAAGCTTGTGCTTGAGATATGCCCACACGTTTTCAATGGGATTTGCATCTGGCGATTGCGATGGCCAATCAAGTGTGACGATGCCAGACTGCTCTTTCCACTCGGTACAAAGCTTGCTCCGGTGTTTTGGGTTGTTGTCTTCCTGTAAGATCCAGTCCTCGTTTTTTTTTATGAAACATCGTTCAGCAGTCGGCAACAAATACTTTTCATAAATTTTAAGCATTTTCAATTTTTTTTTCCATGTTCGGCGTCACTTTGCCTATCGAGCCACGTTCTGGCAAGTCATCGACATTTTTGGTCTTCTTATATTGCTGAACCCACTTAGCGACGAACGATTTTGACTTTCCCATGTATTTAGCAGCCGCTATATATGACATTTTTGGTCCTTTCGGGTGGGAACAAAGGAACACAGCCTCGTAGCGCGATGCGTATGCGGCACTCATGGCGGTTAACGTGATTCTCAGATAAGAATTCGACACCAACTGAATCTTTTGTGACAAAGCATTCACGACAAAGATTCCATCTATCGACTCACAAAAAAACTAGAACGATATTTGAAGCCAACTGCCATTTATGTCGAACACGCTCTTACTTTACAGACTGTAGTCTTTCACATAGAATCGGTTCCTCATCCAAGATTTCAACAAGTTCCCAATCGAATTCATATTACTAATCGATGTAGTAACTTTGTCGTAAAAGAGCGTTTACACGACATTTAATCAGTAGTTATGACTTCGACGTTATAACTTTGGCGTTAAGGAGATTCGATACCAGTCTCGCGGAGCGAGAGGAGTAGGTCTATGCTTATACGGGAGCTGTGCAATAATACCAATGTAACAAGGAAAGTGTCGGAAGTGTACCCCTTCCTTTTTTTGTTACTTGTCTATTTAGAATAATACAAGGTTGGGAAATAACACGAATTAATTGTAATACTGTTACTGTTAAAATATAACCAACAAATCTCCATAATATGAAAATAACGAACAGATATATAATGGGTATAATAAAGACACATAATGAAGAAAAAATATTACAACAATATTCACTTGGTGCAAGCTTCCGAACATATCATTATTTTTGTAGTAGAAAATACGAATGGAATAAGAATAAAACGTTTTCATTAAATAGTTTTTGCATATCGCGCGTACACTTGGCGCTTTTTTTACTTTTTTTTTTAAAAAAAGGTAATTTTTATACGGTGAATATGTCCTCCAAGTATATTTGTCATCTTTTGATTACAAAAAAATGCGTTCCGCGAAGAATCGAGCGCATGGACAGACACAAATAACGTATGTACGGAGGCGTTTATAATTAATTCTCGAAAATGATATTACGGAACATAACTTTAACATACATAGATGAATTCGTAAAAAAAATAACCTTTAATTTGATGGAAACAGAAATTCAAAATTTTGAAAAAGAAGTTGAAGAGGCAAGGTTTTTTTTGGAAAATTAAAATCGGAAGGGGACACTTCCAACACTTTCCTTGTCAGTTTAGTGCTTTCTATCTCTTTGTAAGCTGTGGAAATATATTGTAAGCACATAAACCGCGAGACACCCTATGTGTGTGCGCGTGCGTGCGTGCGTGCGTGCGTGCGCACGCACGCGCGCATAAGATTCTATAGACCACATTCATATGAGACTGCTTCGAGATGTCTTTATGAACTCTAATAAGTGAGCGTAAATTATATAGGCCTGTATAACATCGCAACATTTGGATCAGAGATTACATATCTAATGTAAGACGCTCTGAAATAAACGCAACATACAAACGGAATATTAAAAAATATTTCCCTATATCCATTATGTTATCAATATTTGAATTTAATGTTTTTTTTTACATTTTTAATGTCTTTTTTAGGTAGATAATTATTGTATTTTCTTTCAAATTTATTCCTTTATATTCCTTGTGTGAAAGAAGGTTTTATGTACGTTTTGTTATATTATAATTTAAAGTTATAAAATAAAGACATTTTTATTTTACTTATAATTCTATGTATGAGAATACAATAACTTTCATAGATAAAGAAATTATTATTAAGTGTACAACTTTGCTCCCGCCGTTTTCCTATAGATGGCTTTAGCGGTAAGTGGTCGAAATAAATAGATCATAGACGTCATACAATAAACTTGGGCATTTGTCAACATAACCCCATAGAAACATTAGTCGATTTGTGTCTGCATCATAAAGTTATTCTCGATTGAAAATGTCAGTTTACGAGCCAAATTCTCGTCATTTGTGGAAGGTTTTAATTTTCTGCTTCAATATGAAGAAATCTGCGGCTGAGGCTCATCGAATGCTCTCAAATACTTATGGTGAGACCACTATTAGTGGAAGAACGTGAGTGGTTTCAACGCTTCAAGAACAGTGATTTTGACGTCGAAGACCGGCATAGCGGTGGAAGAGAGAAAGTTTTCGAAGATGCAGAATTGGAGACATTACTTGATCAAGATTCGTATCAAAATCAAAAAGAATTGGCACGATCAACGAGAGTGACTCAACAAGTCATTTCAAAACGCCTCAAAGTCATGGGAATGATTCAGAAGCAAGGAAATTGGGTGCTGTACGAGTTGAAGCCGAGAGATGTTGAACGGCGTTTGTTTGCTTGTGAACAGCTACTTGAAAGGCAAAGACGGAAGGGATTTCTGCATCGCATTGTGACTGGGGACGAAAAATGGGTTCATTACGATAACCCCAAGCGCAGAAAATCATGGGGAGTTCTCGGTTATGCTTCCACGTCGACGGCCAAACCGAATATTCACGGCTCCAAGGTCATGGTCTATTTGGTGGGACCAGTTCAGCGTAGTGTATTATGAGCTGTTAAAACCGACTGAAACAATCACAGGCGATCGGTATCGAACGCAATTGATTCGTTTGAACCGAGCATTGAAAGATCAAGACATGCTTGGAAACGTTGAAATGGGAAGTCCTACCCCACCCGCCGTATTCTCCAGACGTTGCTCCCTCTGACTATCACTTGTTTCGATCAATGGCACACGGCCTGGCTGACCAGCACTTCTGGTCTTATGAAGATGTAAAAAATTGGATCGATTCGTGGATCGCCTCAAAAGATGACCAGTTTTTTCGACGCGGGATTCATACGCTGCCCAAAAGATGGAAGAAAGTAGTGGCCAGCGATGGACAATACTTTGAATCATAAATGTATAACTAGTTTTTTACAATAAACCCTCGAATTTCGGAAAAAAAAACGGCGGAAGCAAAGTTGTACACCTAATACATGTACCGGAATTGTTTAAATATTATTGAGATGTTTATTCGAGATTCGTTTATTATTAAATACTCGATAAAAAATTGTTTGTTTTAAACATAAAAATATACAGGTCTGATTACAAGAGTAACACCTATACATATATAATTATATGAAGTGTTCGTAAATTGGTGGTAAATATCTTAAAAGATTCTTTATAACATTTTAAGATAAAAATTCTAATACGAAAATGGTATGGCTATAATAAAAAATTTTAAATAGTAAAAATTTTAAGATTATAAGTGATAGAACTATTATAGAATTTCACGCGACCAGAGCAATGTGACCAACGATAAAAATGCTTCCATGTACCAAATGTATGCTTTTGGTAATAAAATTATTATCAATATATATTGATAATAATTAATAAATTAATATTAATATTAATATTAATATTAATATTAATATTAATATTAATATTAATATTAATATTAATTAATATTACACCCATGCACACATATGCACACCTATGTGTAATATAAATAACGAAAATCTTCCGGTGATATTAGTATCAAGAATAACTAGCAATTTTATATTATAATTAATTCAAGGAAAGAGTATTAATTGACAGCAAACTAGCTATGCGATGACTTAGTATCAGGTAAAGAATTTTATTGCGAAAAATATTACTTCAGCCAGGATTTGAATCAGGAACGCCTCCATTCCGTGCGGATGTCATACCAATTTGACCATCGAGGCGTGTGATAATATTTATTGCAATAACAGGCACACTTAATGAGAACGTCTTTTCTCACAGGCAGTGTATAATACACAAACATTAGAATCTTCATTTTGACCGTGAAACACATAATAGTGTAGAAGTATATCTTCATTTTTGCCAACACGGTTGAACATGGACAAAAAAATAATTCGAGTGAATAAGTTTATCAAAGATATAACGTTTAAATTTAACATTTAGAGAAATATCTGAATTTTTACTATAACAAAGGAAAATGTAGTACATAAATCCTGCGAATGTTTTTAATATTTTAATATTTAATTATTTTATTCCAAAGTTTAAATATTCTACTAAAAAAAAATTATTACTAAAAAAAAATTAGGAACACTTTTATATACATTGTATATATATCGGTTTTGTAACGTTTGACGACGTCCTCCGATGCCCAACTTTCATCTCTAGGCTTCCGTTAGACTTTTTGGTAACTTTAGATTTTTACAAGTGCCAGGAACCGACTTGATGTCTTAACTTCCAAAACCTTAGGAGGACCAGGTGATTACACATATTCTCAGTGTTTTTGCCATTATCTTTTTTCAAGAGGCGATCGAAATAAAAACCGACGATTCTTGGTCGGATTTGAACTCCGACTAAGATGAGACTTCGATCTTCAAAAAACTTTTTTAATTTTTTGCGTACGATCATTTTTCACCGAGTATTGATATTATTTCTAAGAAACACGTGTTTAAGTTCAATGTGTAACTCGCTAAAAAATATCATAAAACAATTTTCAAAAAGATGTTTTGTAGCGAAAATGTAATTTGTGAGCCTTTAAATGAATTTTTCGGGAAAAATTTTTTTATCGAGCTGCAAAGTCAAACATACGTAATTTTCAACAACAAAACATTGACTCCTTCTTTGAAGCACAGAGCAAAGAAAATAGAACATTTTAAAAAATCACCAATATTGCGTTAGAGATGATGTTTCAAGCTTTAAAATGCTTTTTTAATTTTCTTTTTACAATGATTTTTCGCAAAGTGGTTTGAAAATAACCCAATTTGTTATGTTGGCTATGAAAAGTGTTCCCTATTTTCTTAGCAGTATATAAACACTTATTATAATTTAAAATTTACTATAACTTACTATAAAAATTCGAATTACATAATGCAATAAAAAAATATTATAAAAAACTTAATTAAGATGACGTATCATTTTGCATATAAATATTATGTTTGAATTTGAAGATTGTTAACCCTCAATTACTAGACTATCGAAATTTTACGTTGTTCCTAGACCTGGGTCTGTGGGACCCGAGCGATTTTCAAACGTTTGTATCTCAATTAAAAGGAAATAAGAAGGCCATATAGGTTTCACGATCGAGCAAACACAAAGATGTCGTTTAAAAATTCATCAAAATATAACTAGACTTTATTAAAATTTGAGTTCCAGAAAAAAATTTGTGAGCATATTATTCCTGAACTCCATAACTTTCTGACAATAAAAACTTTGAAAGACCCCATACAACACTACTAAACATGCTAAGACACACACGGGCCTTCTACCATAAACATCCTGACATTTTATTTACAAGGGCTGATAAAGGCAACATAACGGTTGCTATTGATAGACAATCGTACAATAATAAAATGATAACACTGTTAAATGACAAAGACACATACATCACAGTTAAAAAAGATCCTTCTCCCCTCCTAGAAAAACAACTTAACGATTTATTAAAAAGATGATTACAGAAAGATTATATCACTAAAAGAGTTTTTTTTCGTTAAAAAGCAGTGATGCTCCACTCCCTAAAGTCTACGGTCTCTCTAAAATTCACAAAAACGATTACCCGTTAAGATTAATTGTCTTTTCCACAAATAGTGCACTATACAGTTTGGCTTCTTGAATAAGATTATCACTGACAGCCTACCATTACCGAAGAGCCATGTAAAAAATAGTTTTGTGCTTTATAAATGCTTATCGGGGTTAAGATTGAATGCGTCCGACGTTTTACTCTCATTGGATGTGTCTTCTCTTTTTACGAATGTTCCTCTAAAATCTTGCAATCCAAGAGATTACTAACAGGTGGAATTTTATCATGCCCAATACCAGGTTACCTGTACAAGAGTTTATGACCGCTATCAATTTTATATTAACGTCAACGTATTTTAAGTATAATAATAAGGTCTATAAACAAACGTTTGGAACACCGATGGGCTCCCTTCTGTCGCCTATGATAGCCGATATAGTGATGCAAGATTGGGAAGAACACGTCCTTAAATCTATCGATTGCTCACTCACTTTTTATTTTCGTTACGTCGATGATATCATTTTGGCGGCACCCGTTAAGGCAACACAATCAATTCTTGAGACCTTTAATGCATACCATGATAGACTGAAGTTCACGATCAATATGAGAATAATAACTTTCTTTCCTTTCTTGACTTTAAACTAATTAACGATAATTGTGCATTGACGATTGACTGGTTCCATAAGAGCACGTTTTCTGGCAGATTTTTATCTTATTTTTCAAACCATCCACAGTGCCATAGATTGGTATCATATACGGATTAATTGACAGAGCGATATTGTTATCACACTCTTGTTTCCACTAAAAGAATTTAGAACTATGCATCAATATTCTACTGAATAATGGTTTCTTTACTCATTTTATATCCAAACACATTAATTCTAGAATCAACAAGTTGACCAATAGGATTGGTCCAAAAAACAGCCTGACAAATCTCACTCCCACCTCCCAACATACAGAAAACTTACATAGTTCTGCCGTTTGTAAGATACATATCTAAATTCATCAAGCCGATTATGGATAAATCAAAATTCATGATTGGGTGCAGATGTCTAAACCAATTAAAAAAGTTTATTTCCCCATGGTCGGGTGAGCATTTACGATCCGATAAGAATTGTGTAGTATACAAGATAAATTGCAAGAACTATGAAGCCTCGTATATTGGTCAAACAAAGAGGAAACGAAGTACGCGTTTGAAGGAGCATAGGTATAACATAAGAGGAGACCCATCCAAACACACCGTCATATCAGAATACGTGTTGGAGTTCGATCACCAGTTTGATTGGGAAAACGTCTGTGTTCTTGATGTGGAATACAATTATCAAAAAAGATTAATCAGCGAAATGATCCACATCAAGAGACAGACACATGCGATCAATTCCCAAAAAGATACGAATTACTAAATAATGCGTACACAAGCCTCATTAATGATCTGTCGTTACTTCCCCTTCTCTGACACGTTTGCGAACAGCGCTCTAAACCGAAAGTGTCAAAAATTGGTTTTATATTGGTCGTTGACAGTATTACTCGTTTAAACTGTAACTACATAACACGTATTTCTGATCGGTTTGATTATACCGCAACACGTGTGCAATTCGGAGTTCAATCTAAGACAGGTATTACGACTAATTATCTTTTTTTTTCGTATTTCGCAAGTTATTGAAAATTTTTTCATGTTAATGGGTGTTCGCAATACTGCGCTACCGTTCCGTTTTTATAGTATTGTTTTATGACTTTACACTTTTCATTTTCTTAGAATGTGATCTCCCATATATCGCTGACAAAAGTCTCAAACGTTGACGCTTTAGGGAGGAGGTGGCAGCATGTCTTTATCAACTGACCAACATATTCTCGCTGCAAAACAACGAATAAGTTCGTACCAATTGGTTTTATATTTTAGGCTGTAACGCGGTTCCTTTTTTACTATGATAAGATACTCAGTTTGTCAATATATTTCTGAAATATTGTATATAATACTATACATATGTACTATTTATTTAATTCAATTATTTAATTTAAATTTAAAATCTTTTAAATTATAATTTTCTATTTTTAATTTAAAAGATTCTATGTTTCTAATTATTTATAATTGAGTTAAATAATGTTGGGATGCAAGGTTCCGTAGTTGGGAAAAGAACGAATTGCGTTAGACCTAAATTATTTATTATTATTTATATTAGTAAAATGGAGAGAACGTGATTGATGCTTCACTGGCAGTATAGCGACTGATGACAAGACAAAAACAATAAAAAATGTAGGATATCCATCCACCAAATGCATCAATGAAAGTAAGTAACATCGACTACCGGCGATAACAACACCGTATATCCATGATGGAGGCAACTCGTCTTTAGCGTGAATATAAGGCGCAAATGTAGTCTCAACATTTCCCCTCGAGTTGATCTCCGATCAATTTCTCATCCACCATCTTCTTCATACCATCCAAACATTTCAAGTGTTTTGACTTCGGAAGTGCCTTCGTTAAGAAGTCGGCTACCATTTATTCCATAAAAATATTCAATTATCTAACGCAATCACATCCTCTTCCACAACATTACGGACAAAATGATGCTTCATGTTTATTTTGACTATGAAAAACTGGGTTTTCGGCCAATTTGATTGCTCCAAGATTGTTATAAAAATATATAGTTGCGTGAGAACTTTCAATTTGCAGATCTGCGAGGAACTTCCTGAGATAAATGCACTCCTTGATATCTTCCTTGCTCTTTTCAAGATTCCATTCAGATACTTGTTCCAACCTACTTGGCGAAGTTTATAGAATGTCTTCTGTAACAAACAGACCTTGTCACTTGACTGAAATGTTTTTATCATTTTTCTAGCTCTATTTTTGATGTCACAATTTGACTGTTTTACATTTCGCAGTAATTCGACAAGATTCCTCGAAGGTTTCATATGTATTTCCTCATCAAGTAATCTATTCAAGCAGTCATTATGTCGTACTGTCTTATGTACATCTTTTTTTAAGCCGCTAGAGTCATCATTAATCGTATCGAGCTCAATTGTGCTACAGAGGTTGCTGCAACGGTTTCGTTAAAATATATTTGAGCAAAATACTGTCTACTTAAGCAAAACCTTATGCTACCAGTCAACTTTTCAAACAGTCGGCACTCGATTGATTTTTTCGCAGTACGAAGATTTCCGATGATCTTTGAATTCTTCAGACAATCTACTTGTTGTTCAAATAATCGAAATAATGACTTTATTTTTTCGTTCATGGCTTCGCGCCTTTCGAACTGGGCATGGCATGATTCATGGAAATCTCGATGTGACAATCTGCTCAACTTCATTGTTGTCACTCTCGACAATGCGGTATTCCTTTCGCGGTCTTCCTTTGTTCCCAGATTTGACAATTCTTGGTTTCTTAGGTCTCTTTATAACAAGACAACGTTACCATCAGGGTCTTTCTCGTTGTTTCCTATACCTCCATTGGAACTCATCAAATCGAACTCGACAAATCCTCAATCTGTTTCAAGTTGTGAATTCTAATTTGAGTTAGAGACTATTTCCAGAGAAAATTTTCGTATCCCTTTATCTGATATTTAAGTTCTTCCATGAATTTCACATCTCTTGATAAAATGATCTTTTATTCCGCTGGTAGTCAAATATCTCTTCAATTTCAGAGTATCCGACAAAATCTATCCTTGCAACTCGACTTGAATTTTCCAGCGTTTGACTCTCTATCTAGAATCAAGATGCGACAACCGAATTTTCGAAAATGAGTTACGTCGGGCACGTGTCCGCACCAACTCGAATGGTTTTTTTCTGTTAAGTGATTTTGTGGGACAGCGATTACATATGTAATTTGTCGTGTTGACAACTTCTCCCCAAAAAAATGATGATAATCTTTGTTTGAGAATGCACGCGATACCGCGATGCGGCATGTGAATGTGCAGAATACCGGCTCTGCCCAGCGCTGAGCACGCGGTGTGTGTTAGATGGATCTGATGATCCACTGTCCGGATCCAGGAATCCGAAAGGAAGGTGAGCGAGAATCACAGCAATGTTTGAAGTTCAAAACAAAGAAAAACAAGTTATTTAATTCAAACAAACAACATTCACGGTCGACATGCGGCTTTTGTGTTATTGATGATTAGGAGATCAATTTACATTATGTCTCTCAACGGTTGCGAAAATGGCTTTGTCCCGGGAATAATAAATAAGTATTATATGGAAAGTTAGCCTGATCCTCGGTTGGAAATCTTCACACGGTGCAGAATTCATGCAACCCGTGAGCGCGAGATAGCCACGGTTTGAAAGTCCGCACGCCGCCAATACATAAAACGAACACAGTTTAAACAACTTGAAAAGTCCGTTGGAATGTAACGAAATTCACGATCCTGATCGAAGTGTCCTCGCGTGATAACGAAAAGAAATGTCTCACACAATTCGAAGTTTCTTCCGACGGGAGAACCAGAGCGATTGAGTGATTTCTATGGCAGCGATTTTTTGCTTTGCGACGACCGTCCCGAATGGGGATCCACGCGGATGGGGATCCAACGCGAAGTATTGAGATGAAGTTCTCTCGAAAGAAGTGAACACGATATTCGGAGGAGAGAACTCCGAATCACAAGAAATGCAGTCCTCGCGACACAAAACACTGGCTTGATTTTGATGTAGAAACACCGATGTCCAAATACGAAGCTCGCAATGCTTTTGCGAGAACGCTTACAAAAAACTGAACAGTGATGCTTGGACAATGACGATCGTTGCAAGACTGACTTTTGAAATTTAGGATCTTGGAACGGTAACGATCCTTCGTCGAAGACAATACACGCTGATAGGTCGCTCGGGTTACAAAACCACATCACCGAATCCCAGCGCATTAGACGGAGAACGCGCGTGAAATCACGACAACTTCTCGCTCTCTTACCTCTCGCGTTCCTTTCGACCAATAAACAGCGTTAGCAAGCGAGCGATCAGCTGTTCTAACGATCGAATTCGAAACAATCTTGATTAGATGAGTAAAAAAAAACCAGTCATGACGGAATTGAGCCATGTCCACAATGGTTCAATTCCGCCTTTCAACGATGACATTTTGCTTCGGATTGTGATTGATTGTGAGTTTTCTCCTAATTCTGCGTTCCCTCAGGAAATTATCCAATGCATCATTTACGTATTCACGTTCATTATCCGTTTGTAGGTATTTGACCCTTTTTACAGTTTGCCTCTCGAACAGAGTGATGACTTTCTTGGTTATTCCCGGTTCTTTTTTTTTTTGACTTCAAGATATGCTCCATATCTTGCTCCATAGAAGAATCGTCAATGAATTGTATGAAATACTAACTTACCTGGCGATCATGGTTCAGAGAGATGTGCGTTGTTTTAATAAGCCAAAGTTCCGAGTTCAAATCCGACTAATATCGTCGATTTTTATTTGATTGCCACCTCTCAGGAGGCAAGGTAAACCTTCGAGAGTATCTTGCCAAAAACATTACCCCGCCGTGGCCAGTCCCAAACTCATGGGTTAATATCTCGCTACTTTTGAAAAACTTTTTAAAATTATTTTTTTATTTTATTAACGTGGTTAAATAGAGATATTTTTTCTATGCATCTTTTATATAAAACATTTTTCAATATCTCGAATAACTTTTGAGATATATCGAGAAAAACAAAAAGTCGCTTTACATGTGAAGGGTGGTTTCACTTCTTCTTAGAACCGCAACTGAAAATTTCTAAATTTATCCCTCCCCCTTCTACATGTGTACAAAGTTTCATAAAATTAGAATTTTCGGAATCACGATGGTCCCTTGTATAAGTGGATTTAAGTCGCTCTTGTAGATTCTTTTAGGAAAGAATTTCTAGTCATTTTACCTTGTGTGCAATCGTATTTTCCTTTTTTAATAGCGACTTTTTCCAAACCTTGAATTTGTTTGATGCGGTTGGCTTCCTCCAAATCGTTGAAATTCAAGTATCCGAGACACCTATACCAAAAATTCCATGATATCTTACCGTTCGACGCGTAGTTCGCTTCCTGATTCGAAACGCTTGAAGTTGTTAACGCATACGTAAATTATTCATTTGCTTAGCGAATAACCTTTCGTTTTCTTTATCATCATACATGTAAGTACCATTTTTCATGAATGATACGTTATAATTCTTATCGGTTATTTTTTCCATAGACAACAAATTTGTACGAAGGTCGGGTACGAGTAGCACTTCTTCAACCATGATTTAAGTAGCTTTATTATTCACGGACTCTCAAAGATTGCTATTCTTTCCGCCATAATTTTTATTGACGTGTTAGCAAGGTTTACTTCCTGATTTAGATTTTCGAAAAATCACTCTCACTTCTACAAAGGTGGCTCAACTGTCGAGACATCATTTTTGTACGTGAGTTTCTAACACGGCAACGCATGCTTCAGTTGCGTATAAACTCGTATTTGGTGTGCATTTCTCCACAGCTTTGCTGGTTTGTTTGATTCGCGCAATTTGCAGCTTTGTGACCAATTTTTTTACATTTATAACACTTAAATTTGAATCCACCGCTTTTGTTACCACTTTTGAAGCGTATTTTTCTTTGTTCTGAAGGTTTCTTTCTCTTCGAGAAATGTGTTCTACGTTTGTTTACAAATATGGTGTCCAAGGTACCTTTCTTATGCCGCTGCCTGGCGTTGCTTTCTTCGATAATTTTTACACGCAGAGCGTCTGGTGGTGGTAGCTGATCATGTGAGTCCATAGTGCACCGAAAATTCTCAGGTAATGAAAGGAATCAGGTAAACTAAATAGCAACATAATATTATAGATATGAGTTCAGAGTCCTACGATTCATGTTCATGTCAAAGAGCTTGTTGGCCGTATCGAAGAAATTGACATGATCCCGAATGTCCGTTCCAGGTCCGTTCCATTTAATGAAGTATTAAGCTTTTAAATAGCGTTGCTCGAGTATTTTTCCGGTAGCGCACGAAATAAAAAATGTATCATCCCGATAGCACATAATAAAAATGCACGCGCGCGTGCGCACGCGCACACACATACACACACCGAAGGGGGGTTGCGGAGGGCCTTTGGACTCCCCACCCGCATCCCCCTCGCCGCGTGGAACTTGCTTTGCGTGGAAAGTCGCATGAGTGTGGAACTCGCTTCGCGTGGAAAGTCGATTTATTTGGTGTGCTATCGGGATGATACATTTTTTATTTCGTGCGCTATCAGGAAAATACTCGATTTACTTGGTGTGCTATCGGGATGTATGCTAAAAAGTTGTGAGCTATCGAGAATAACGTTAAATTTGTCGTGTGCTATCGGGTAGTGGGCTATCGCACCGTTCGCTAACGGGACCCTCTCTTTTAATCATACTTCGCGAATTCTGATGCCTTAATTAAGACAAGATGATGTCGGGTCGAGCCTTCGCATCATTTTTCTTCTTTCACAGTTTCCTCGGACACGACATCGTTCACTATCAACCCATGCAGCACAAAAGCTTTCAGATACATTGCAGAAACGTTGCAACAATGCAAGTTACAATGTAATATTGTGGAGGAAATATTACAATTGTATCTCTCTAACATTTTAAAGAGATACAATTGTAATATTTCACCGGATCCAGCAATATTGTTGACATATTACCAAATTGACAACGGAAATTCGGTTAAGTACTATGAGGCCGGTAGAGGTAGAAGATGATAATTTGGAAAAGGGTTAGAGATAGGAACGGGGATAATAGGTGGCGTGGGAAAAACAGAAGAACATTGATGTAACAGAGATGGCAGAATTGAGAGACGATTGTGCAATAAAGTCCTTACAGAAATTTCAGAAGTGGAATTCAAACCTAGTTGTGATCTATATTGGCGCGAGTGAACAAACGAGTAGTAGTAAGAACGCGACGTAAGGAGCAAGTGATACCATAGACGAATCTAGACGGAGCCTTAACTACCGCTTTGGACGAGGGGGGTACTGTTAGAGGTAAAGGGGGTTGATCCCAAACTTCGGTAAACCTCGGTTACGTTCAACAGCATTCGGCTCAGTTGTTCATATATGTCGAGTTACGGTTATTATGTTTATTTCTCGTTACGTGACAGTTCAACTGAACAATAATAAAATGAGTTATTGCGTTATATTTAACTGCAAAAATTGCAGAGAAAAAAAAATATAGACCAATTGGAAGAAGAAGTGAAAAATGGACCGTTTTCGTTTCACTAGTAAGTAAAGTATTGAGATATAGGTTATTTATTTATTATTTTTTTATTATTTTATTAGTTTATGTAGCACATATATTTTTTCCAGATTTCCACGCAATATTCACAGAAGAAAAAAATGGCTAAAAGCAGTGAAGTTGGAAAATTTTATTCCACCAAAATCAGCCTCTATATATTCTGTCCATTTCAGGGAGGATGATAATATATCAGAATTCCTACCTTTCCATCGCAGATTAAAAAAAGATGCCATTCCACATATATCAGTAATGGAATAAAAGAAATCAGCTTACATATATATTATATACATATATATTAGAAGTAACAATTTATTTAATTTGTAGTTTGACAATGGATTAAGCGAAGTGGAAAAACTAATTCGGTGGAAAATGTTTATCCTAAAGAAACAAGTCTTGTTGTTGAATATATTCATCATAATTTTGGTTAGTATTAAAGGTGACATTACAATTTTAATTTACTAGCATTGAATTCGCAACATATTTTTTGTGCTGTTTGTATGTACCTTATTCTCTACAATAATATTTTTATAGTACAATATTTATATTTATATTTACTTGTATTATATTTAAATAACTTTACAATAATTTTTATATATCATTGTAGACATCACCAGTAATGAAGAAACAAGGAATAGAGTAATGCATCGCTCTACTAGCATCTCTAGCATCTCTCCGGACAGAATTTTTAACTCACCAAAAGTCCGAATGCGAAAATTGTACAAAAATAAAATGGCGATTATGAAGAGGAAATTATCTATTTGCAAGAATGAAAAAAAAAAACAATTAAGTACAAGATTGCAATCTTTGAAAAGTCTTCTTCAAAAATTGCAAAAAAAGAATCTTATAACAGCAAAGGATGTAGATACATTACAATATGTAAATAAAGATATGAGAGAAGTAATTAAACGTAAAATTAGAAAAAAAAATTTACTTGTTTCTCGGGTATATACTCCTAACTTGCGACAATTTGCATTAACATTGCATTATTATTTACCTAAAGCATATAATTATGTCCGTCAAAAATGTTATAATAGTTTGCCATATCCAAAAACTATTTTAAAATGGTATCGTTCATTTAATGGTGAACCAGGTATCAATTCGGAAGCTTTAGAAGCTATAAAGCAACGTGCAAATTCAGTTTCTTATAGACTAATTGGCGCATTAATATTTGATGAAATTCGCCAACATATAAATTACTGTGAAAATAAATTTGTTGGTTACGTAGATTGTGGCCCTAATCTAGAATGTGACAGTACAAAAATTGCCAAAGAACCTTTGGTGTTCTGTATTGTATGCATGAATCAATCTTGGAAAGTGCCTATTGCTTATTATTTAATAAATGGTATAACTAGTGATCGAAAACGTAATTTAACACTGCAATGCTTAACGACAGTTCATGAAACTGGCATGTTAGTTGTTTCTTTAACGTGTGATGGTTTAGTTTCTAATAGAAGCATGCTACAGTCTTGGATAATTTTTATGTTAATTCTGATAATTTTCAGAGTTGGTTCAAACATCCAACTACTGACAGTGATATCTGTGTATTTCTCGATCCCTGTCATATGTTGAACTGATTCGAAACATACTGGGTTTCTTCAAAGAACTTCTTGATGGTGAAAACAATAAAGTTTAATAGAAACATTTCGAGGAATTACATAGATTGCAAGAAATGGAAGGATTATATTTAGCTAATAAAGTTAGAACTAAGCACATCGAATATCATAACAATAAAATGAAAGTAAAGCTTGCAACACAATTGTTAAGTATGTCAGTTGCAAATGCACTAAAATTATGTAAAGATAAGTTAAAGTTACCGCAATTCCAAGATTGTTCTGCAACCATCACATTAATTTCCCTTTTTAATGACTTGTTTGATATTTTTAATTCAAAAAGTCAAAGACAGCGTGATTTTAAACAATCAATTTTAAACAATCAATTTGTATTGCTAATTATACTGAAATTAATAAAAAACTTGAAAAATATGAACAATATATAAAATCAATATCTATTACAAAAACACATAAAAGCATTTTAGATTCAAAATCTAAAACAGGTTTTTTTAAGTTTTTTAATAGATATATTAAAGTATACAATACATACAAGTATTATATTAAAAGTATACAACATATGTACAAATTTCTTTGCATTGATAATAATTTAATGAAGCATATACCAATGTATAAAGTCAGCTAGGACCATCTAGAGCTAATTTGTAGTAGTATCCGATCCCATGGTGGGTATAACAACAACCCTACTGTTAAACAATTCAAATCTGTATTTAAAAAATTGATAATACACACGGAAATAAAAGAAGGAAACACTGGTAATTGTATTGTACCTTTAGAAGAAATAGCTATATTACTTACTTCATCAACACAAGTAAATTCAGTTAACATTATAAATGCTACAACAAATCAAACTTCAAATAGAGGATGGCTCAATATTTTAGATACAGTACATACTAATACTGATCACGATTATTCTTTACAGATTCCTTTTAATATATCAGAATATAAAAATGAAGTAATAACTTATGTTACGTCCCGAAGATCTAACGATTTCCTTTTTTCCCAGAAATAACCGTTGACTTAATTGTCTACAAGGTAAATAAATTAAGAAATAGGAATAAAAAAAGAGGAATGAAATAGAAAGAAATGCAACAGTTACTTATTAATAAGATAAGATAGTCGCCTAAATTATGATGCACGCTATTGCTAAGAAATAATGATAAGCGGAAACGAACCTTCAAATAAACTAATAAAACGTAGCGCGCAAGCACATCGATTCTCCGAACAATTTGGAGATAAGAAAGTTTACTGACAAAATTTCCCGAGATAAGCACATTTTTCAATAAACGAATGTAGGATGACCCTAGATACGAAAAAGTCACGCTTATGAAATAACTCGTCAATACTAGAAAAATAGATTCTTTATTAAGATTGTAAACCAGATTATCAACTGTCAAGATAAATGATAATTTAAATTATGTCTGAATATCAGGAAAATAGAGCTCGTTAATAGAGAACTGAAAAATTAACGGCTTAAAATGATAGCAGTCCGGCAGCATAAATTTTGATAAGAATCCATATGGTATCCCATAAATTACACACCCCCACGTCCCAGTACACCCGGTAAAACTCCTATATAAACTAGGTCGTATTGACAATCCGAGCATTCGTCCTAAAAGTCATACCCCGCTCCTGTACCGGGGCAGTCGTCATCCATACTTCTCAGCTACTCAGTTACTCGATCACACTCAGATTTTCACAAGGCAAATTCATACCAAGTTATCATTCTTCCGAGTCCCGGAATTATGTGAGCCTTCCACAACGACAGAGCATTTTGTCACCTGGTCCAACATCGAGCAGACGGAACCAATGTCAACCGAATAACTCGAGGGCCATAGTCCCAGGACCATAACTACATTCGCAGAGCACAAAGTCAACTCGCTCACTCAACGAAGTATATATATATACATATATAGTAAGTCCTAAACACTATTTAATTTTCGGTTCTGCTCCTAGATAAAATTGTTCCAGATACCTTTACTTTCGAGAGCCCCAAGCGTTCTTCTTACTCATCCTATTCATCTCGACATCCAGATCCATAGCCTACTCCCCCTCTCAGCCGCTTCGGATTGACCGAATTCTAGAGTCTACGCTCGCAGCTGTTTCCTTCATCTCTTATCCCCTACTCACCTGAAGAAACCTTGGCTCCGGAATTTGACGGGTGTTGTATATTGTAGTGAACCCGCGAGCTTCGAACCACCAAAGAAAATCGCGAGCCAGGGCTCGACACCGAAGAAACCTCCGGAACCGGCGGGCGCGTAAGCGTGCCCGAGAACTCTTGGAGCCTACCGGGAGTACCTGAGTGGACTCGACGACTCACTCCCTAAGAAGAACATCCTCCCCCGCCCCCATTAATTTTAAACGAAACAACACCAAACACCCATTTTCCAAGTTCGACTCCGACCCCCTCTACTCCCGTAACATACCCATCATATTCTCTCATTTCCTCACCTGAATCACTCAGACCATCCTCCCCTGCTCTTTTTACCTCGAGCGTGGAAATCATCGAGGAGTTTTTGAACGATTCTCCTCGACAGCGGGGTATCCCCCGACATCTCCCTTCCTTTTCCATTCCTGGAAATAGTAACGGAGTTCCCGGAGTGTCGTGACCCAACCAACGGGATGTACACCATCGGTCCCGATCCCTTTGATCCTCAAGTTCTCATAGAAATTATCACCACCGCCGATCCCAATAGTAGTATCTCCGTCTATTTCCCTGATAACCGATTCCCATACTTAGTTCCCGTTAGATTTTTTTACAATCATTTTTCCCGCCTTTCCGTTACTCTAGAAGAAATTGAACTCCCCTTTTTCTTTTCTCTTTTTCCCCCGTTTATTTACACTCATACGACCGACTCGCACAACTAAAATTAAGAATTTAATTGTTAATAATAATAATAATTTAAATGTAACAGTAAGGTTAAGTAATTTTAACCATAAAAACGTTAGTTTTTATGTTTTCTTCCTTTTTAACAATTTTTCTTTGAATACAAGAATAAATATTTAATTGAAAATGAAATCGACTTCTTAAATTATTTGGATTGTGACCTCGTACTCTTTCTCTTGTTGACGAACCCGCACTCCATCCCTGAGTAAGAGGAATTAAATTCCTTTACTCGAAACAGGACCTACGATCGCTTAGGATAGGCGTCATAGCGTCTTTCGAGACATTGACCCATATCCGGAGCCGATATCAAGTGCGTTTGACTCGTTCCACATTTCTTCTTCTTGTGTTGCGAGACAGAGTGTCTGCACGTCCTTTCATAACCCCTAAGTCCTTCCCTCATTTATTCCCTTTCAAACAATAAAGATAAATCCTGGGATTTTGGACGTAACACTTACATAGCAGGGTTTATAGTACGTAAACTTATTAAAAAATTGCATTGTACTGAATGTATTAGTTGAACCATTAATTGAACAAAATTCGGGACAAAATGTAGATATAAATAATAATTTTATACATTTAATAAACAGAGGTTTTTTAATATACCCATCAAGGAATCTGGTATACATTTGCAAAAGAATTGAAACTACGTTATGTAGTTATATATATATGAAATAAAAACTTTAAATAATTTTAATATAAATATTTTTATACATGATGTCATGAATAAGTTTATAGATGTAAGTATATTTAATGATCTAAAAGAACATATTAACGATCAATGCATTTATAGCAATCATTTTAATCATTTATTACGTATTGTTATAGAAGTATAATAAGACAAGATTGACCCACTACGTACAAAATAATTGCATTAGCGATAGACATAAATTTAATAACTCAAATAAAAGGCAATTAGTTGACATCAAACTGGCATTGTGATTGGTGAGCTGCAAGCCGACTTGGTTTGTCAGACTTTAAACCGCAGTGATTCACCAACTTTTTGAAATCTAAATTCGATTTCCATTTAGGGGTTTTAATAAATATCATCTCAACTTGTGAGATGAAGAATTTAAAGTCTGACAAACCAAGTCGGCTTGCAGCTCACCAATCACAATGCCAGTTTGATGTCAACTAATCGCCTTTCATTTGAGTTTTAACTTCTACTGGCAAAGAGAATGATCATCGTTACAGTTAAAAATTTGGTGTCCCTCACTAGAGGCGCTGCCTGAGAAAGTGTCTCTCTTAGTGTACTTATTATTGCGATAAATATTATCACATGCCTCGGTGGTCGAATTGGTATGACACCCGCACGGAATGGGGGAGTTCCAAGTTCGAATCCTGGCTGAGGTAATATTTTTCGCAATAAGTTCTTCATCTCACAAGTTGAAATGATATTTATTAAAACCCCTAAATGGAAATCGAATTTAGATTTCAAAAAGTTGGTGAATCACTGCGGTTTAAAGTCTGACAAACCAAGTCGGCTTGCAGCTCACCAATCACAATGCCAGTTTGATGTCAACTAATCGCCTTTCACTTGAGTTTTAACTTCTACTGGCAAAGAGAATGATCGTCGTTACAGTTATAAATTTAATGAGTTAATTTTATTTAAGGGTCAGTAAATAAAAACATAATGTTTCGTTTTCTATTTATTTCTGTTCTTATTTATTTTAAATTTTAGTTATTGTTACATATATTTGTATTTTTTTTATGAGAAAGTGTTTTTATTTATGTTTAAAACACGACCCGTTTCTACGAACGCTCAGGCTAGCTCGTCAGATTCCGGGGTTCGTTGGGTCAAATTGAGCAACGCGTATTTCAAGGTGCAACAAAGATAATTTATTTATCCTAATAGACGATACAATAATATATAGAAACGCGATATGCTATAATACACTATGTACAAAATATATATGAAACCGCAAAGTGGATAAATCACGCGTGAGTCGCGCTGTAGCGCAAGGTATGGCGTGGCGCGCGCTGTAGTGCGATCCGTCGGTGATCGCGGCCCGTGCACGCGGCGGGCGCGTGTTTCGCCGTGACGCGGTATGTGCGAATTGGCGTATAAATGGCGACGGCGTTTAAAGGCCCGCGGGTTTCGGCGCGACGCGGTATCCCGAGTTTGCCGTAACAATGGATGATCGCTCTTAAAGGCCCGTGCCTAAGTCGCAGTGTCGGTACGTGTCTATGGTAGCGCGGCGTGATGCGAATGATGGAAAATCGCGAATCGTGGCGGGAGGAGATGGCCGGACCGAGAATACTCGGCGGTAGCGGAGAACACTCCACTGCACGCTGATCGGTGTCTCAGGAAGGGAGGTACGGGTGTGAGGTGCTGGTATGGGAGTCGAGAACTCTTGACGGAGGCAGAGCACACTCTACCCCACGTCCCTATAGTATCAGGATCCTGTCGGTAGCAACGGCCGAGAATTCTCGGCGGAAGCAGAGCACTCTCTACTCCACGCTGTTGGTGCCGAGCAGGTCTTGAGATAGGAAGGCAACGATCGAGAACACTCGGTGGAAGCGGAGAACGCTCGACTTCCAGGTTTCGTCGCTTTCGGGAAACGGATCTAGGTAGCTTCTTAGTGTCGGCTTAGTGCGTCTGCTTGCAAGCTCCGGAATCGGTATCTTGATAATTTCGAACGCCTTTTTATACTCAAAAAGCGCTCGAAATTTGGGGAAAAGGAATTATCCCCGCCAGCGGAACGCGAGCGCCGGATATGGGTGGGAAAATGATTCCGACGCCGCGCTCGCGCTCGGTGGCGGTCGGGTTTCCCCGTGATGGCTCGGCGTCGGGTATCGCGAGACTGTGTGCCTCTAGCGATTCGCCTGATTGACATTTAAAAATGTTGTGGAGCGCACCGCGCCCCGTGTGCCGTTTTCGACGGTTGTCCGGTCCGGCGGAACGATGCGTTTTCGGGGTGCATCGTTACATGTTTTTATATAATGAGAAAGTATTTTAAGTTTTTCGTAAATAAAGACTAATACAATTGCTGAGTAAAATATAAAATGTGAGCACATATCAATGTAACAGACGTAAGTCGTTGATATAAGCAGAACACTTATAACCTTATAAGACTTGTACTCTGCTTATGTCTACTTACATCGTCTGTTATGTCTACTTACGTCGATATACGCTCTGATCTGTAATTCTGTAATACCGAACATTTCCGAGTGCTCACAAAATTGACCGAAGTCTGGGAGCTCCCCTCTTGCTATTACCTTCCCTTCGGGAAAAGGCTCCGTCTAGATTTGTCTATGAGTGATACGGGCTTTGCGGAATGTGTTTTAGAAGTCTTGAGGATTCAAGGAGAATGTGATATCGGCGATCGAGCGATTTGAAATCGCGAGTACCTATTGTAGGAACGACACGAGATAACGAGCACATACGAGCAGAAGAGGCTATGTACTGTAGCAAAAGTTTCGAGCAGTAGACTATAAAATGGACTATACGAGCTGAGACAACGGTTAGGCGCTCTCGGGCTGTCTAAAGTTGGAAGGAAGGCTGAGTTGTTTGTAAAGCTGTGTGAAGCTGACTCATGGATCTAAAGTTATTAGTGCATTAGTTAATACCACCATGGAAGGAGAGAGCAGACAACATGGCAGAGACGACGAACGAGAGGATAGGAACAGTGGAAACAAGATGCATGCAGCAGACTCTACCAAATTGAGTGTACGAGAACGAGAATTAGAATAGAGTTGTTGCGACGCAAGAAGGATCTAATCGCTCGAGAATTGGAGGTGTTACATTTAAAAAATACAAGTCTGAGAAATGCAACGAGACAGTGAATGGCCGAAAGAGAATCCAGTCTTATTGGATGAATTGTCGGAGATGCCCCCGCGACAGTCGATAACACGGTCAATAACGACGCCATTGTCGCAAGAAATCATCCGACAGAGGTCCAATATCAACGCCATCTGTGGATTATTGGCAGAGTTCAAAGAGATCAAGGATGTCTACTGGCGTTGGGAGAAACAGTTTAAAGTTGCTGTGCACAACGTAAAAGTTAGACGATCTAGTCGCCAGAATTTTAATAGGTACAAGGTTAAGGGATCAAGCGCTCAAATGGTTCCATTCAAAACCGGAACATTTAGAAATTTTGGTTGAGAATTTATTAGCAGAAATGCGAAGGATGTTCGACCATCAGTCAGCCAGAGTGATACTTAGAAGGAATATCGAGAAACGTGGCAGGAAGCTGAACTATTTACCGAGTATTTTTATGATAAAGTGACATTGACGAACCAAGTGCCAATTGACAAAGAAGAGATAGTCAACTACCTGATCGAAGATATACCGGATGTATGACTGAGGAATCAGGTGAAGATGCAGCGATTTTCTACCAAGGAAGCATTATTAAACGCACTCGAGTAAGTTTGGTTCGATCCGGAGAAGAAAGGTCGAACGCAGCAAGGAAACGAGTATGTCAAAAAAGAGGAAGCTATTAGCATGGATCAAGAAAAACCTCGCGATAAGCAAAGAAGGTATGTTGCTACAATTGCAATGAGTTCAGACATAAAGGATTGTCAACAGCCGAGACGCGAACGGAACTCTTGTTTTAACTGTGGCAAAATGGATTATCGAATCAAGGACTATCCACAGAGAGCCAAGAAGGATGTCAAGGAGAAAACGCAGGAGGTGACGAAAAGATTGAAGGAGCCGGAAGTGAAACAGATTGAAATCGTGGAAGAACAGATCTTTAAAGACTTGCGACATAGGTTCGGACAACATTGAGTTATTGTTAAAACTGACGTTGCGTACATTGTTATATTCGGGTAGCCCCATTAGTTTGATAAAGGAATCTTTTATACCGGCGAGGTTAGTGACGCGAGTAAATAGCGAAGTGAAAAAATATTATATATAGGGTTAAACGGAAGCCCGCTAGAGGTTAGCGGAGTAGTAGACGCGATAGTAGAGTTTGAAAGCGAAAGTTTCAGTAAATTATCTTTGTGTATAGTGCCGGATTCATGCAAGTTCCTGTAATTATTGGTAGAGACGCGTGGAACATGATTGGATCAACGGTGAGGCGAGAAAGAGACGCAAATAATAAACCAGAGATAGAGGAATTATCCGAGAGAATTTCAGAAACTGAAGTATGCGACATTTTAAACATAAGCACTATATTAGCAGGTGACAAAATCGACGAATTAAAGATAGACGAAGAGGTTCCATCCAAATGGCAAGAGAACTTAAAAAAGCTGTTTAAGAATGAGTATTTGTTAGCAAAGCGACCTGTCACTTCGAAGGTACGCACTGAGCTAAAATTGTGACTTAAGGAACAGGGAGGGCTCATTTGCGCACAGTACATTTCGACACCATTGTTTTTGGACACAACACATAGGTAATTATACAGTTTAGACTCCTCACCTCAGGAATGAAAATAGGCTTATTCGACGCGTTTTTGCTCGAAACGAAAGAATTTGACAGAAAAAAACATCGCTCTGCTCTCTTTTAATTTAATTATTAATCGTTAAGTTCTTAATCGTTTAATGATTAATCGTTAAAGTTGGTGACTATTGAGGTTAGAAACTCGCGATAAGAAATCCTATTACGTAGGATATCTTATTGCGAGCGCACGGAATTAGAAAGAATAATTTGGTAGCTGGAAGCGAAAGGAATTGTTAGATCGAGTAAATCACAATATGCGTCACGTACGGTATTAGTAAAAAATGCTAAATGAGAATGTGCGTGGACTATAGAGTTTTAAATGCGGTGACGGAAAGAGAAAATTACTTCCTTCCGATTATTACAGATTTGATAAAGTTTTTAAATACTGTACCCTTTCGCAACAGATTATGTAAAGGTTTCGTTATTAATGAAAAGTTGGACACAAACTTGCGGAAATATGCGTAAAATTCCGTTACCCGTCACGATATAACCCAGGAATTCTATTTTGGAGCACATAAATCTGCATTTCTCTACCCTTAACTCTAACTTATTTTGTAGTGTCCGGAATAGTTCTTTCAACGCTCCTACATGTTGTTCTAAGGTTCGCGTTGCTTAGGAAATTATCCATGTATACTATCACATTGCCTAATTGAATTAAGTCTTTCATGACTTCGTTCACATGCCTTTGAAACGTGGAGGGGACCGTCTTCAGCCTGAACAGCATTTTGACAAACTCGTATTGCTCTATAGGCATAATGAACGATGTATATGGAATACTTTCTTCGGCCACATCAATGTGGCAAAATCCATCTTTAAGGTCTACTAAACTAAAGATCCTTTTACTATCTAAAATTTGACCTAGCAAATCGGAGATAGAGACGATAAAGCATTTCCCTGTACCCACTAATGTAAGAGAAGTTCAACAATTTTTAGGGTTTTACGCGTATTTTCGCAAGTTTGTGCCCAACTTTTCATTAATAGCGAAGCCTTTACATGATCTGTTACGAAAGGGTGCAATATTTAAATTTGAGGACAATCAGATGAATGCTTTCAAATCTTTAAGGAGTAAACTGATTGAGTCACCAATCCTTGCTTTATACGGTCCCGCAGATGAAAGAACTGTATTGTGATGCCAGCTCCGCGGGATTTGGAGCGGCCCTGTTGCAAAGGAAGGAGAATGAGAAATTTCATTCGGTGCTCTATTTTTCAAAACTACGGAAGTCGAAAGCAGGTACCACAACTTCGAGCTGGAGACACTATTATCTATACGCTCAGAAGATTCCGTACATATTTGCAGCGAGTTAGATTTAAGGTATGGGGATAGAAACTCTTATTTTACGTGCTAAATGGAATGGAGTATGAGGTCATGCATTATTATCACAATGAGTTAAGCCATTTCGCGTCAGGAAAGACGTGTATATTATATTGCAGAACTATTGGTTCCCGAAGTTACAAGAAAAAGTCGATCAGTATATAAAAAATTGTTTCAAATGTATTACATATTCGAAGCCTAGGAAAGCTAGAAGGATACATACATAGTTAACCTAAAGAGAACACCCCTTTTATCTCCATACACGTAGATCATTTCGGTCCCATTGAAAAAGATGAGTCGGCGAAGAAACATGTTTTCTTAGTCATAGACGCGTTTACAAAATTTGTTAAATTATACGTAAAGTCCACCTCAAGTACAGAAACTATCAAATGCTTACGAGAATATTTCCAAGCTTATAGCAGACCGAAGCTCTTAGTATCTAATCAAGGGTCTGCATTTACGTGATGAGGGTCTGCACCCCGAGAGTTCGGAGATTTTCTGTCGAAACAAAATGTAAAACACGTGAAAGTGGCAATAGGATCACCCCAAGCGAACGGTCAAGTTGAAAGGTTTAATATACTGCCTCAGCGAAGGGGCTTTAAAAAAACTGAGTAGCGAGGGAAGTTGGTCCAAAATCTTAGGTGATATCAAATACGCCCTTAACAACACGTTCTGTAAGTCGACGGGAGCAATTCCCAGCGTTTTGCTATTCGGAGTAGAGCAACGCGGGCGGGTCGCAAATTATATTAAAGAAAATGTGTTAAAAGGAGATAAGATCAGCGAGCATAATTTATCCAAAATCCGTGATAAGGCGGCCGAGAAAATTGAGGAGGCTCAGACGTACAAGCGGTACATAAATCAAAAGCGGAAATCGGCGAACGAATATGAAGAGGGTGACCTAGTTATGGTGCGGAACTTTGATGTAGCCACTGGAACGTCGAACAAGTTAAAGCTGGCCTATAAAGTATCCATACTGTATAAAGAAACGGCTTAGAAATAATCGCTATGTCGTGGGTGATGCGGAAGGATTTCAGCTTTCGCAGCGATCATACCAAGGAGTATGGGAGAGTGCGAACATGAAATCTTGATGTAAAAGCGAGACAATAAGTAAGATAGCAGGGGCGGCCTTATGGTCAGGACGGCCAAAGCTGTAAGGCCGGTAGAGGTAGAAGACGATAATTTGGAAATCATGGGTTAGAGATAGGAACGGGAGGTGGCGCGGGAAAAACAGAAGAACATCGATGTAGTCGAGATGGCAGACAGACAGAGAGTGACGATTGTGCAATAAAGTCCTTACAGTACGATCAGTCTCACAAAAGAGCGCGGCACAATTATCTACCATTTTGATTTTAAGGAATCTTACAAGAAAGGTGTCGGAAGTGTCCCCCTCCGATTTTGATGAGCTTCTAATATGTTGTTCTCTAGATCAAAATAGGGGACACGTTTTTTTTTATACGTTCCCATACGACCTTTTAGGGGGTAAAACACCCCTTTGAAAAAAATCGGTTTTTCTCTTTCAGAGCGAATATCTTCGAAACTAAAAAAGATAGAACAAAAATTCAAACTGAGTATTAAATGGCTTGATGAATACTATAAAATAACGTAAAAATTTTTTTTATTTATTTTTATTTTTCAAAAAGCCATACCCCTTTAACTTTTTTTTCAAAATTTTGAATTTTTGTTTTGACCAAATTAAAGGTTATTTTTTTACGAATTCATCCATGTATATTAAAGTTATGTTGCGTAATATCATTTTCGAGAATTAATTATAAACGCCTCCGTACATACGCTATTTGTGTCGGTCCATGCGCTCGATTCTTCGCGCAATGCGTTTTCCTGTAATCAAAAGATGACGAATACACTTGGAGGACATATCCATATATAATCACGAAAGTTTTCATCACATATAGCTTGAGCACTTATATAAAACTTAAAACAAGTTTAAAGGTCTGTAAGACGAATAATTTTATCGTTGGAAAAAGTATAAAATGTCGCTTTGCATTTAGAGCATTAGTTTAATAACATTGTACACACGTAACATCGTACATTTTATCGTGTACTCTTAATTAAATTGTGTGAACTATTAATCGTTGCAGTTTTATAGGTATGTATTTATTATTATAAATATAACAAGTATAATAAAACATTTTACTATTTTTTAATATACATAATTACTATCTGTACGTTGAACATATATGTGTATATCTATATATTTTTTATTCATATTTTTTAAGGCAAAATAGGATTCAATCCAAGAAACGTAATAAAGTTGCTGTTTACTGCCACTACTTTTAATATGTCACAAATTCCTTTTACTAATGAAGAAAAAGAAGTGCAACAGAAAATAGAAAATATGCTGCAACAAATGTACGAGGAGAAATTTGAGATTGAAGAAAAAGATTCTCTTGATTTTGAAAATTCCTTTGACCTATCAGAAACACAAGCAATAACAGACGAAGAAGGAATGAAGACGAAGAAACAACGTATTATGTGAAGGAAATGGTATGTATAAATGATAATATTCCAATTGAATACAAAAGAAGTGCTGTTGAGTTTTGGAAACCTGTTGATTTAGATAGGACAAAATCGCTTGGGACTGTGAAACATCGATTTCGGAAAGTTACATCGCTACGCCAATTACGAAGATGGGAAGAGCAAGTGAACAAAAATGGATTTAGATTGCAGAAGTTGAAAGAAATTTCATCATGCACATTAAATAAAATCAAAGAAGTTCTTGAAAAAGCAATAATAATTCACGACATTGATATTGTTCGATGGGCCCTCAAAGCGCAGCAGGAAATTAATGTACCAGGATTTATAGCGTCAAAGTCATGGGTAAATAGATTTAAAATGGCACATAATATTGTTTCCCGAAAAGTCACAAAATTTATTACAAAAAAAACTATACAATCAAAAGATTATCTGGAAGCAGAAGGCAATAGGTTCATCGAAAATGTTAAATATCATATTATGCGTTATGGAATTGAAAATATTTATAATTCAGATCAAAACGGTTTTCAATTAGAATTACATAGTGGTCATTCTTTAGCAATTGAAGGTACAAAAAAAAGTAGAGTGCACAGCGCAATCAATATCGGCAACTACACATAGCTACACTATACAACCAACAATTTCAGCCGATGGTAGATTATTATCACCTCTTTTTATTGTTTTAAAAGAACCTACTGGATCATTCGGCCCAAGAGTACAAGAAATAATGTATAGAGAGAAGAATATTTTTGCTATGGCCTCAAAATCTGGAAAATTAATCACATCATTTTGAGATTTGGTTAAAAGAAGTTTATTTTCCAAACGTTGGTCCTAAATCAGTTTTATTATTGGATTCTTGGACTGGACATTGCCCAGACATAATTGCAAGAAGTAAACCAGAATCTGCAGAAGATTCTGGTTTTCTTTCTGTTTTTCTAACTATACCAGCAGGGACAACGGGTCAAAGACAACCATTAGATGTATATGGTTTTCGTTTATGGAAAAATTTTATAAAATACTTTTCAGACATTGTCATGCTTCTAGATTTAGAAGTTAAACTTCAATTACGAGATGCTATTTTAAAATTACAATCATTAACACATTTCCAATTTTCATCACCAAGATTTAGAGATTTATTTAATTATGCATGGTATAAAAGCGGTATATAGAAGAGAGATCAGCATAATTTGAAACGCCAGTTGATTTTTGCTTTAAGAAGAATGTTAAACCGACATACGATGTTTGCGGTAGCATTGCTATAATTACTTGCGCATGATGTAAAAAGTCTCTTTGTATACAACATTTCTTTCATAACCATCATATGTGTTATAAATTTGACCCTTAATAATATAAATATTAAATACTTATATTAAATATTTATATTATTATTAACTTTATTGTAATATTATATTGTTACACAATTGTTATATGTAATTTCATTAATTGTAATTATGTTATAGTTTCTTAATTGTACTTATAAAATTAATTAAATAATAAAAAGCATACATGAAATTGAACATAAAATATATATGATTTAAGAAAATAATGATAAAAATAAAAGGATCGCGTGGAAGGAGTGAGTGTTTGCAGTAAGGCGTAATTGTAATATGTCAATCCGTCTTATATAAAACCGCGGTTAATATTTCATACAATTTAATTAAGGGTATACACGATAAAATGTACGATGTTACGTATTAAACTGATGCTCGCAAAGCGACGGCATTTTATATTTCCTCTAACGATAAAATTGTTCGTCTTACAGACCTTTAAACTTGTTTTAAGTTTCATATAAGTGCTCAAGCTATATGTGATGAAAACTTTTGTGATTATATATGGATATGTCCTCCAAGTGTATTCGTCATCTTTTGATTACAGGAAAACGCGTTGCGCGAAGAATCGAGCGCATGGACCGACACAAATAGCGTATGTACGGAGGCGTTTATAATTAATTCTCGAAAATAATATTACGCAACATAACTTTAATATACTTAGATGAATTCGTAAAAAAATAACCTTTAATTTGATAAAAACAAAAATTCAAAATTTTGAAAAAAAGTTAAAGGGATAAAGCTTTTTGAAAAATAAAAGAAAATAAAAAAATTTTTTGCATTATTTTATAGTATTCATCAAGCCATTTAATACTCAGTTTGAATTTTTGTTCTATCTTTTTTAGTTTCGAAGATATTCGCTTTAAAAGAGAAAAACCGATTTTTTTCAAAGGGTTTCACCCCCTAAAAGGCCGTATGGGAACGTATAAAAAAAAACATGTCTCCTATTTTGATCTAGAGAACAACATATTAGAAGCTCATCAAAATCGGAGGGGGACACTTCCGACACCTTCCTTGTTAATTGGCGGTTTCCAACTAAAATATTAGTGGTTGTCAGTAAGCTTCCAAGAAAGAGCTTACAATTTTCATATAAGTTTTTTTAACATTTTATTAAAATGCGATGATATTAGTTAAGCGTTTTTTTCAGCGTAGTTTTTACTTTGTAAATACATATTATAATTACAATAAAAGGTAGTAATTTCATACATTTGACACATACGTGTTACATCCGACCTATTCCGCGTGAAGCGGATCAGTCAAGTCTCAGAAATAGCTTAAATTTGGCATATCGGTAGTTCATTGCAACATAAAATGTTGTGCAAAATATTTTTTTTTTAATTGCAAAATTGTTTGAGTTATAAGCAATTACAATTTTGACGACTTTTTAATTAAAAAAATCGTAACTTCTTTCCGTTTAGTTGTATTGAAAATTGTTTTGAATAAAAGTTGTAGGTAAAAGGTTGTATTTTTTAATGAAATTTTTTTCAATGCTGAAAAAATTAATTATCCATTATTTATTTAACAATTTACTTTTTAATAATTTTTTTAACTATTAAGGACACGATAAAAAAATCTGAAAAAAATATCTACATTAACTGTCAACCTTCCTTTATGTTACAAAAAATTATGAAACGTGTATTCTTTTTCGTTTTTGAGAAAATAGTTCCTCAATTAAAAGAAGGAAGAACAGTAACTGACAACAAACTGGCAGAATTGATATGTTGGTTGAACGTTATTTATTTCTACTACGTTTCGACCATAGGTTTTGGTCCTTATCAAGTATATCTACAAATATGTAACTAAATGAAATAACACGTATTTAGGCGCAATGTAATACAATTGAAAAATAAACACTCACATTACAATCAGTCAGGTAGCAACATGATGACCCAACTATGTGTTTTAAGTAACATTTTGTTGAGAATTATGTAGACGTGTACGACGTCTGTCGCTGGTGACAACGAAGACTAATGGGTGATTATGAATATCTTAGTGTCAAATAGGATAAAATTATAATAAATAAGTATAAATATAAAAAGAAAGAACTGAAAAATATACAATATATAAAAGTATAAGAATCGGGTCAATGCTCTAAAATGTCAATACTAAATAAGTGAGGAGATGTTAATATATAAAATTAAATAAAGAAAAAGATAAAACCGAAGAACAATGTATAAAAGTGTAACAACCAGGTCAATATTGTAAAGGTTGAATAATAAATAAGAACAGACAAAACATAAAAGATTGAAGTTATAAAATATTCAAGAGTTGGTCGTAAATGGCCGTCAAATTTTCCGTATCCTTTTGGGAATTTATAGCGGAAACACTTCTCTTAATAAAGAGCATCTCAGCTATTTCCCTTTTTCTTCTATGTGTTTCTCTGTGTAAAATTTTTGGGTTGTCCCAATCAAATTCGTGGCATAAAGACAATCTGTGATTGCTTACGACTGATTTATGCGTTGTCTGCTTTTTTATGTCCTTGCGATGTTCGTTTAATCGAGTTATTAAGTGTCGTTTTGTTTGTCCAATATAACATGCATCGCAGCTCAAACAATCAATCTCATAAACAATATTGGTGTTATTAAAAACATTTAGTGAATCTTTTCCATTCTTTATAATGCAGTTCAATTTGTTGGAAATCGAGTATATGACTTTAAGACCGGTTTTATTCATGATTCGTTCTATGCTTCTGGCATTTTCATGATTGAACGGTATAACTATGCTATTGTTGGAGTCAAAGGGAATAGTGTCTTGTGTGTAATTCTGTCTATGTTGTATTTCTTTTAGTCTTTGGTTAATGTGGTAATTGATTATATGTTGTGGGTATAGATTGTTGTGTAAAATTTTTTTGATAATGTTAATATTGTTAGTGTGAAATTGTTTATCTGAAAGGAGGATAGCTCTGTCGACAAGGTGAGTGATGGTGTTTTTCTTGTGTTTAAACGGATGGTTGGAGAGGTAGTTCAAGTATCTTCCGGAAAAAGTGGGTTTTTGGTGCCAATTTGTGATAAGTGTGCTATTGTCTCTAATAATGGTGGTATCAAGGAAGGAGATTGAGTCGTTTTTTTCCAGTTCATATGTGAAATTGAGGCGTGGGTGGTAGTTGTTGAAAGTGTCTAGAATGGTGGTGATTTCGGATGTGGGAGCAATCATGAAAATGTCATCTACATATCGATAGAATACCGGGATCGTGCAATTGAGATGTTTTAAGCAGTGTGTTTCCAGATCATCCATTACGATGTCGGCTAATATGGGGGATAATGGAGAACCCATAGGACTGCCGAAGATTTGTTCATCGAAAGATCCCCCGAAGCCGAAACTTGTGGAGGAAAGTACGGTATTTATGGCGAAAAGGAATTGTTGTAAATTGAATTTGGTGGACGGTGCAATATGATTCCACCGAGTTTCTAAAGCTTTTAAAATTAGTTCTTTAGGAATGTTATTAAATAGTGCGGTAACATCCAAGGATAGGAGGGAATGACTGGGGTGGATATAAGTGTTTTTTAAGTTTTTGGCGAGAGTCCAACTGTCTTTTATATGTGAATTCGGCTTCGGGAGAGATCTTTCAAGTATCTGGTGGAGATATTTCAGTTCTTTCTTTTTATATTTATACTTATTTATTATAATTTTATCCTATTTGACACTAAGATATTCATAATCACCCATTAGTCTAGTGTTCGTTGTCACCAGCGACAGACGTCGTACACGTCTACATAATTCTCAACAAAATGTTACTTGAAGCACATAGTTGGGTCATCATGTTGCTACCTGACTGATTGTAATGTGAGTGTTTATTTTTCAATTGTATTACATTGCGCCTAAATACGTGTTATTTCATTTAGTTACATATTTGTAGATATACTTGATAAGGACCAAAACCTATGTTCGAAACGTAGTAGAAATAAATAACGTTCAACCAACATATCAATTCTGCCAGTTTGTTGTCAGTTACTGTTCTTCCTTCTTTTAATTTTTCATCACTGGCAAAGAAAAGATTCTTACATTTATAATATCACCATTGACTTGGAAATATGGTGCCTCCATCGAGAGGATTTTTCAATTACACCACAGCACAATATGGATGGAATAACACAAGACGGCTAAAGTTATGGATATCCACCCAAAAAAAGAGGTGCTCATTAAAACAACAGCTAACATTCTTAATAAGATGCAGGAAATACGACATATTTCCTCCACATATTCTTAACTTGCGTATTAACATCGCGCTGTACAGTAGAAAATCTACAATTAAATTTAATCTGTTAAAAAAACGCACTCAGAGATCTATGTTGAATCTGGAAATTAAAGACGCTCATAGCAAAATCACTCTCACAAACAAAAAACTCACACAGTTAGAAAACAATCTGGCTTCTCAATTCCCTCACAATCTAATTAACAGGTTTTACACACATAACAAACGAAAAATTGACGCCTTTAATATCACTTGTAAACACAGATATATCAAAAAATTCAACCATCTTTTAAAAAAACAAAACATCTCATACAACCCTTTCAAAAACATAGATACCAAAAAATGGATCATCAATATAAGCGATAAACAAATTCCAGATGCAACATTGAATTTCCTAAGCTTAGGTGACAGGTTCGCGCTTCCTTTAGACAGGAAAGACATTAAGGACCGCATAAACTACTCTACCGCAATTATCAAGAACTTTGAAAACGTGTCTCAAAAATTAGATACTAAAATCGTTGATTCCGCTCGCAGCTCGATAAGCAATATTATAACCAACTTTTTAAACACAGAAAAACACTTAAATCTAACTGACAAATCCATTTTGAACGAACATTATGAATGCAAAAAATTTTTGAAACAAAACAAAGACCTATTAATAACTAGAGCAGATAAAGGACAAGTTACAGTTATAATGGACCAAAAAAAATACGATGAACAAATGAACGCGTTATTAAATGACACAACAACCTATAAAAAACTAAAAAGAGACCCCACTAAATCTATACAAAACAACTTAAACGAATTAATCAAAACATGGAAATCGAATTCAATCATAGATGAATACACTCATAAAACACTGCGTTGCACCAACGGAAACCTCCCCAGATCCTATGGACTGCCGAAGATTCACAAAAATGGATATCCACTTCGCATTATTGTATCGGCATCTGGGAGTCCATTATACAATGTCGCGAAATATCTCCACCAGATACTTGAAAGATCTCTCCCGAAGCCGAATTCACATATAAAAGACAGTTAGACTCTCGCCAAAAACTTAAAAAACACTTATATCCACCCCAGTCATTCCCTCCTATCCTTGGATGTTACCGCACTATTTAATAACATTCCTAAAGAACTAATTTTAAAAGCTTTAGAAACTCGGTGGAATCATATTGCACCGTCCACCAAATTCAATTTACAACAATTCCTTTTCGCCATAAATACCGTACTTTCCTCCACAAGTTTCGGCTTCGGGGGATCTTTCGATGAACAAATCTTCGGCAGTCCTATGGGTTCTCCATTATCCCCCATATTAGCCGACATCGTAATGGATGATCTGGAAACACACTGCTTAAAACATCTCAATTGCACGATCCCGGTATTCTATCGATATGTAGATGACATTTTCATGATTGCTCCCACATCCGAAATCACCACCATTCTAGACACTTTCAACAACTACCACCCACGCCTCAATTTCACATATGAACTGGAAAAAAACGACTCAATCTCCTTCCTTGATACCACCATTATTAGAGACAATAGCACACTTATCACAAATTGGCACCAAAAACCCACTTTTTCCGGAAGATACTTGAACTACCTCTCCAACCATCCGTTTAAACACAAGAAAAACACCATCACTCACCTTGTCGACAGAGCTATCCTCCTTTCAGATAAACAATTTCACACTAACAATATTAACATTATCAAAAAAATTTTACACAACAATCTATACCCACAACATATAATCAATTACCACATTAACCAAAGACTAAAAGAAATACAACATAGACAGAATTACACACAAGACACTATTCCCTTTGACTCCAACAATAGCATAGTTATACCGTTCAATCATGAAAATGCCAGAAGCATAGAACGAATCATGAATAAAACCGGTCTTAAAGTCATATACTCGATTTCCAACAAATTGAACTGCATTATAAAGAATGGAAAAGATTCACTAAATGTTTTTAATAACACCAATATTGTTTATGAGATTGATTGTTTGAGCTGCGATGCATGTTATATTGGACAAACAAAACGACACTTAATAACTCGATTAAACGAACATCGCAAGGACATAAAAAAGCAGACAACGCATAAATCAGTCGTAAGCAATCACAGATTGTCTTTATGCCACGAATTTGATTGGGACAACCCAAAAATTTTACACAGAGAAACACATAGAAGAAAAAGGGAAATAGCTGAGATGCTCTTTATTAAGAGAAGTGTTTCCGCTATAAATTCCCAAAAGGATACGGAAAATTTGACGGCCATTTACGACCAACTCTTGAATATTTTATAACTTCAATCTTTTATGTTTTGTCTGTTCTTATTTATTATTCAACCTTTACAATATTGACCTGGTTGTTACACTTTTATACATTGTTCTTCGGTTTTATCTTTTTCTTTATTTAATTTTATATATTAACATCTCCTCACTTATTTAGTATTGACATTTTAGAGCATTGACCCGATTCTTATACTTTTATATATTGTATATTTTTCAGTTCTTTCTTTTTATATTTATACTTATTTATTATAATTTTATCCTATTTGACACTAAGATATTCATAATCACCCATTAGTCTTCGTTGTCACCAGCGACAGACGTCGTACACGTCTACATAATTCTCAACAAAATGTTACTTAAAACACATAGTTGGGTCATCATGTTGCTACCTGACTGATTGTAATGTGAGTGTTTATTTTTCAATTGTATTACATTGCGCCTAAATACGTGTTATTTCATTTAGTTACATATTTGTAGATATACTTGATAAGGACCAAAACCTATGGTCGAAACGTAGTAGAAATAAATAACGTTCAACCAACATATCAATTCTGCCAGTTTGTTGTCAGTTACTGTTCTTCCTTCTTTTAATTGAGGAACTATTTTCTCAAAAACGAAAAAGAATACACGTTTCATAATTTTTTGTAACATAAAGGAAGGTTGACAGTTAATGTAGATATTTTTTTCAGATTTTTTTATCGTGTCCTTAATAGTTAAAAAAATTATTAAAAAGTAAATTGTTAAATAAATAATGGATAATTAATTTTTTCAGCATTGAAAAAAATTTCATTAAAAAATACAACCTTTTACCTACAACTTTTATTCAAAACAATTTTCAATACAACTAAACGGAAAGAAGTTACGATTTTTTTTAAAAAGTCGTCAAAATTGTAATTGCTTATAACTCAAACAATTTTGCAATTAAAAAAAAAATATTTTGCACAACATTTTATGTTGCAATGAACTACCGATATGCCAAATTTAAGCTATTTCTGAGACTTGACTGATCCGCTTCACGCGGAATAGGGCATCCGATATTTGAAATTTTAACGAATAAATAACATTTAGATCACACATAAAAAATGACGATATTTTAAAGTCACATTTTATATGTGATGCCTAACGTGACCATTTTTTTTTCGTGCCAAAGCGGGACGCCTATGGAATTTTGTATATAAATAAAAAAATATATAAAAATAAAATTAATAAATAATTTCGCGACAAAAAGTAACCCATTATATCCTAATCGGTTCAGCGGTTTAGGTGTGAAATGTAACTGACAGAGTTATACTTTTGCATTTATAATATCGTCAGGAGTTAGGATTAGTAAGTTAGGATTCGGAAATGTTTTTAAATAAATACATACATTATAAATAAATGAAGTATTAATATTTATTGAATAAAAAAAGGAACCTATTTAAATATGTATTTAAATATAAGGAAGGAACTTATTTTAATATTTATTCAAATACAGGGACAATCTTATCTTTTCCTTATATTAAACTGAGATCTTAAATTGTTGTTACAGATGCATGTGTTTTGTATTTGTCGGTGGAGCAAATCATTTTAAAAATATCTGGTCTAGTTTTTAGATAGGAATAGAGCTCATTACAAGATTTGTTAATGTTTATTTTTGTAATTAAAATGGCTTTTAAAACTGCGATACCTAATTGTGTTTTCTCACTGGTCCATATTTTATTCATTAACGAGAAGACCCTTTCAACAGGTGCGTTGCTACCCGGCAGACATAAAACATATTTAATAATTATTTGAAAATTTACACAGTTAAGATTGTTGTCGCGAAAATGTGAGAACAACTCCACCCGATCTTCAACAGCAATATTCTTCGTGTTCCAGCATGATATTTTTTCATCTGTGATGTAGTTGGTAATTAGCGAAAATTCGTCAAACACTGCCGTATCTTGACTGCTACTAACAAATCCTTGAGTAATCAGCAAATCCGTCACATTCTGTACGTCTTCCCACGTTAGTACTCTTAACAAATTTGCCCATTGAAACTCTTCTAAGTCTGTATTGAACTGACACCACTGTTCCAAATATTGTTTACTTGTCTTATAAAATTCAACCGCCGCAGCTTTTACATTCTGAACAGCAGCAGTGTCAGTTTCTTGTAATTTGATCATTAAATTACGAACAACGTGAGGAAGAAAAACGGAACTCTCTTTGAGTGCCAAGTTATCTCTGAGTCGATTAATTTCCTTCGTAGATTCTATTGCAGACACGTTTTGTCCCTCAATTTTCAGCACGGTTTGATGAAAAGTCGCTGCCTGTGCATGCATAAAATATAACCACAATTCAGAACTGGGATTTTCGAAAAATGATTTCAAAATATTTGGGCATTTATCGATGCTCAGAAAATAATTTTTTAAAGGCTCGAACATTTTTAGAATTCTTTCAAGCGCCGGCATTAATGCGAGCCACCTTGTTTTACTATAGTCCAGCAGTTTCTGATACTCTGTGTCATTGGAATCACAGAACTCTTTCAGAACTTCCACTCGAATGCTGTAAATGTAAAAAAATGAATAGATTTTTACAACGATACATTCGAAGTCCACAGGAAGACAATCTGAAGCTGTTTTAATCGCGTTGTGGACTCCACATCCAATTCCAATGAGTTGTCTTCCGAGTGATAGATTCAATTTCGCGTAAATATTATTACTTCCTTTTCTATTTTTCCCTCCGAAATTGCAGTTCGTATTATCTCCACAAAATGCCACAATTTTTTTGTTTAATTCATTGCAAGATAATACTTCTTTCAAATAATTGACAACTATATCTGCTGTCTCACCTGGCTGCTCTCGAAATTCTAAAATCTTAACTTTAACGCCTTCATACGGTAAAAAATAGCGAATCAAAACAGGGAATAGTTTTGTCGAGCCATGATTCGAAGCATCCGTTGATAAAGTTACACAGTGAACTTCGCGAAGGTGGTTTTTCAATTCTTCCATCGCCATAGGTGCCAATACATTTTCAACAATAGCCTGAGATTTAGTGCGAGCACATCTAAATTTTTGCTCAAAACATGTTTGGATTAAATTAGAAGCGCAGTCATTTGAGCGAAAGCTGTGATTTTCTTGCACCGTGTGATATGCCCACGCACCTTCCGCTGCAGCTACATCCAAATCTTTGGAAGTCGGCGAATAGATTTTTTTGAAAAAAGTAAGCATTGATGAGCTTGAAGCAGCAGCTTGATCAGAAAGTCTGTGTTTTTCAGATTTTAAATGTTTCTCAATATCACTAGCACCATCATGTCCAACACTAAAATCTGTGCGACACTTTTCACACGTAACAAAAGATTCACCACTCCTTTGTTTGATAAACGGATATTTATTTTGTAAATTAGTATTAAAAGTACACTTGCGTTTAGGCATTTTACTAATTTTAAGAATATAAAATAAAAATATAACAATAGTTATTTGATTGCGCCTATGCGCTCACATTACATTCGTTGGTGCGTTGACGAGTTAAATCAGGCCTGCACAACTGGCGGCCCAGTAGCCACGCTTGGCTATCACGTTTATTCCACTTCCTTCATTCGTAGCGGGGAAGCTTCCCCCACTCTCGCCTACCGCGCTGGCGGAGAAGTCTCCTCGTCAAGGCGCGCGGGAAGAGACGCGCGGGAGAGACGTGCGGGAGAGGCGCGCGGGAAGAGGCGCGCGGTCAGTGGTGGGGACGTCGGAAATATCGCGACGTTACTACTTGGCTTGTCGGCCCGCCTGAGTTGTGCAGGCCTGAGTTAAATGAAACCAATATATGTTGCCGTCTAGTAGTTCGCTTCATTTAACGTCTATCCCGTTCTCGGATATCAGTCACTCTCACTTGTCTTTTGTTTCCCAGACCCGCGTCTACGCTGCCGTTGCAAAAGCGGGACCTTTTTGTTCTCGCTGGGGACAGCGGGACAGACAGCCTTAAAGCGGGACAATCCCGCCCAAAGCGGGACGTATGGTCACGTTAGTGATGCCTGCTAATCACAATATTACTTATTCATTGAAATTTAAATTAGCGGATATGTGTCAATGTATGAATTTATTGTAACGTTTCGAAGAAGATACATTGTAATATTACAGAATGTTTCATTGAAATGTTTCTGAGAACGGACATTTCAACATTGCCACAATCTTGCAGCAATGTTGCGGAAACATTTCGCAACTTCCGCGCAATATTACAATATTTCCGAGGAATATCTGAGCAATGTTCCTATAATCTTTCGGTGCTGTATAGGAATTCGGTCTTCATGACGCCCGAATCATTTTGTAATACCACAAGTTCTCGTCAAAAGTATTTCGATGTGCATGCGCTTTGTGTCATAATTTTCTTTGTTCAACGACTCGATTCGGAAATCACTGACGTTTATTTTCGATTACTTGCTTTACAACACTTTACCAGGGATCTTCGTAAGATGTTATTAGTATGATCTGAGTTCATACTTCCCAGGTAACATTCGTCATTTCGACGTCGAAAACTAGTCATTGCTGTTCCAATGACGTCACATGAGCAAATATACCCAATTTAAAACGTCTTTTTTGTGACATCTTAAAAATGTTTTACAAAAACGTTGTAATATCGTGATTTTTACGTCATTTAGTAAAAGTTATATTTAAGGGAGGCAGCCCCGATGACCTTGACCTTGACATATGTTGTCAAGGTCACCCTACTGACAAGGAGAGTATCAGACATTGTACTCTCCGATTTTGATGAATTTTATATATATTGTAGATTGACCTTCCCACTAAATCGTCGTAAAGTAATACGATACACTTCTTAAGCATTCGCGAGAAAAACGCATTCAAATAAAGAAAAATTTTTCGTGCGCGTTATGTACCATGTAGTTTGCACGGATAGATAATAAGCAGCGTGGCCCAGTGGTTAAGGCTCCTGACTACCGCGCTGCTGATCGCTGGTTCAAATCTCTATTTTTTCTAAAATTTGCATTGCAGCATATTGTGTAAACATATTGTGATATATTTTTTAATATTTTTACCTGAAAAATAAATATTTTTATTTTAAAATTAATTATATTTAAAAATTATGAAATTTATTTATATCAAGAGACACAGTAGTGTCTCGCGACAAGTATACGCAGCGCGATATGAAGCGTGAGATAGACTGAGACTCTTTTACGCCAGAGTCTTTTACCAAGTTTTGAGAGACCTTCAGTTATCAGATCTCAATAACGGCTGATCCGATCAACTTCTAAGTAGGCTTAATGGATAGCTTGAGTTTGATTTGCATAAGTATTTTTATTTTTTTCTTATGTGCCCTACGAGCGAAGATATCGCGATGCAAAGTCTAAATGTGACGAATTTACGATTAAGAAACTCCATTTTCTTAGTCGTCATCGTAAAGTGTTGCCAAGGGGGACCGTGGTGAGGAACGAAGAAATGTACAAAAGTGTAGACAAGAGGGCTGCGGTGAAGGGTAAAGAAATGTATTACAGGACGTCGTTTATTGGTCGTCAAGTGTCGGCAAGGGGGGCCGCGGTGAGGGGTGAAGTCCGTCATCCTCCAAATCTATTGATAATATAGTCAATGCTAGTCGATAATATTGATTTCGATATTTACTGTCGGTTACTAAAAATTTCTAGTTTAGCCAATGTATCAATTTGCGATCTCTTTCTGACGTTACTATTGCAAGGACTTCGAGTATCGTTTTGATTAGAATTATATGAATAGAATTATATGAGGAGCTAAAAGCCTCTTATTTTCATTACATTTCTAGTTTAAAATTGCCTCTTTGTTTTTTTGAAGTATGAAAATATTAGAAATTAAATGAAAATAACAACATACATTTTAAAAGAAACAGAATAGAAAAAAAAGTAACATATTAATTGAAAATATTGAAAATCAAATATGAAAATAACAATATATTTTAAAAGAATAGAAAGAAGATGCTCAAGAGTACATGTTAATTGGCATAAATTTTTATTTTTATTACATTTATAGTTTAAAAATGCCTCTTTGTTCTTTTTTGTTTCTTGAGGTATGCAAATATTAGAAATCAATATGAAAACAACAATGTAGATTTTAAAAGAAATAAATTTAAAACAAATTAAAAATAAATTTAAAACAAATTTAAAAGAATTATATTTTTAGTTTAAAATTGTTTCTTTGTTTCTTTCTCTGAATTCCAGGAACCAGGAAGCGTCGAAAACGAAAATACCAATAACGTAAAGTGTGTTTATTATTTTACGAATCTTCTCCTTTTTTTATTGATAAGTTTGCTGAACTACATCGTTTATCCGCACGTTTATCCGTTTATCCTTAAGATATTTGGTACTATAAAATATGTGAAATCACAAAAATTAGCTTTTTAAAAAAAGGTACAAAAAAGCACCAAGTATACGCATCGCGATAGAACGCGTTCAAAAAAGAATTCTTATAAAAAACAACTTTAATATATGTTTAAAACTTTCGGTAAAAGATTACTCAAATCTTCCCTTAAAAAATAATGATATCAAGAGGCATTGAATTTCAATTTAATAAAAATTAAAATAAAAATTAAATTGGAAAAGAAATAGAAAAGATATTAGATGTACAACTTTGCTTCTGCCGTTTTCCTATAGATGGCTTTAGCAGTAAGTGGTAGTGTCTCGCGCCAAGTTAAAAAAATTACGCCAACTATAATATAAAAATGGATATATATCTAAATAAAGAAATTTATTACTTTATTATTACTCTTAGGCCGATATTTGTAGTTAATTCTTATTTAAGATAGTCTTAAGTACAATCATAAGATTTTAAATCACAGAGTCGTATTAGCATCTTAAGACATTACTTCAGACTTATATCCCTTGGATAATTATTCCTTGGATAATTATTTAAAATGCTATATCCAATAAATAATATGATTTTGTATTTAATTGAATTTCAATTTAATAAAAATTAAAATAAAAATTAAATTGGAAGAGAAATAGAAATGATATTAGATGTACAACTTTGCTTCCGCCGTTTTCCTATAGATGGCTTTAGCAGTAAGTGGTAGTCGAAGTAAATAGATCATAGACGTTATCAAGAGACACGGTAGTGTCTTGTGCCAAGTCCGCGCAAGCACAAGACAGACACTACCGTGTCTTATCACGCGAGTCGGTCAGTTGAGAGCACTCAATATTTCTGGTTTTCATATATCCGCTCAACGGATCGACTTCTAAGTAGTTTCAATCGATAGAGCGGGGTCGAATTATATAATAAAAGTGTTTTTATTTTTGGGCTACATTCTCTATAAATCGAGCTATTACGACGCAAAGTCCAAATGTGAAAAATATCATTTAAGAAATGTCGTCTTCCTCATTGTCGTCGTCGACCGTAAAAACGTACTGTTGAGGCATTCGACACAAGATCGCGCTAGTGATGCTCTGGAAGTGTGATCGATCGTATAGTGTAATCGATAATCGATTGTAGTAGTAAGTGACGTCGATAAACGAAAGTTAGGTTATTAGCGACAACGATAGTGAAAAGTAAAGTGAAAAATAGATAGTGAAAAATAGAATAATTTCTATATTATGACAAGGTGCAATAGTGAAAATTAATCTGCATCATGTTCTTTACAAATTATCGGATATGTTAGAGATGAGAAAAAAGTAAGTCTTGAATTTGTGCAAAATTTAGTAAGTGAGGGCGATAAACGAAAGTTAAGTTATTAGCCGCGACGATAGTGAAAGATAGCGACTTAAGGGGTAATATACCTTTGTGGTTTTAATTTTTTCGATTTTTTGTTTTATTGGCTTAAAATATCCCTTAACTATCCAAAAATGATATCCAAAAGGTTTTATGAAGGGGAAAAGTTTGTAAGTGATAAAAAAATATTAAATTTTATCGATTTTATAGTACTTGAAACTTTAAACGCGTTTTTATCGAAACTATGTTTTTCAAAACGGGCGTATTCAGAACTCCTTCATTTTTGAACCGATTGACTTGAAATTTTAACTGTAGATTCTCGACTACATTTTCTAGTTCGCTACGTAGGATTTTTTCGATAAGTTGAAAATTAACGAAGTTATTATCGAAAATGGGCCAATTTTTATGGTAAAAAACTGCATTTTTCCTTAATATTGACGCCATTTTTAAAAAAATCAATATTTCTGAAAAATCCTACGTAGCGAACTAGTTTTTTATATGTAATTTCAGAATCTTTTTGAATTTTTGTCCTAGGTCGAAAATTGTAACCTCGGCGAATACGCCCGCGGAGGGCTTCCAAAAAGAGGCGCTTCCGTTCGTCAGCCACGGCGCCGCCATTTTAATTATATCCAAGTGAAAAAAAATTTTTTTATACACTTTAAGACATATACTAACATGTGTAAAAAACAAAATTAAAAAATATCGCTACACCTTCTCGCAATAAATTGTCAAAATTAGCCTTTATTTTCTTGACATAAAGGTATATTACCCCTTAAGAAATTAGGTAAGCAAAGAAGTATTCAATTTTATAGTTTATTATTGTATTTTATTATTTTAATATCTTCTTTTATATACAGGATATAAAAATGGTTTCTTTTATATACAAGAAAATGGTTGCATGACAAGAAATAATGCAGTTGCTGTGTTATCTTCTTTCAGCGATTCCAAACCAAATAGTGCACATAATTATAACATAAAGTACTATTATTAAAAAAATGAAATGTAATACATACATGAAAATGCTGAGAGACAAGATAGAATGCAGTAAGCAATCAACATTACTTACCGCATTGTTTTTTGCTACGCAACTATTTTCATATCTTGTATATAAAAGAAACCATTTTTATGTCCTGTAAATAAAAGAAGATATTAAAATAATAAAATAATAAACTATAAAATTGAATACTTCTTTGCTTACCTCACAATTTTAATTATACTTTTTGAATTATAAAATACTATTATTAAATATTTTAAAATGAAATGTAATGCATACGGGATGAAGATACTGAGAGACAAGATAGAATGCAGTAAGCAATTAACATTACTTATCGCATTGTTTCTCGCTACGCAACCATTTTCATATCTTATATAGTATTTATAGGATGATACACCATCTCGAATATACATCTCAAATCTTTTCTGTATTATTTCCTTTCAGCAATTACAAACTACAAAAAATAAAAATCATTCTTATCATATAGCACAATTTTAATAATATAAAATACTATTATTAAATATTTTAAAATCAAAATGAAATATAATGCATACAGGGTGAAAATGCTGAGAGACAAGATAGAATGCAGGAAACAATCAACATTACTTTCCGCATTGTTTCTTGTTATTATGTATATATCATAGTGGTAGTACGTTATCAATATTCTCTAATATATATATAGTGGCAGCTTTCTCAAAGTTATCCTGATCTTTTTCAAAGATGGCCCATTGCAAATACAAGTTTGGTTTTTTAGGATGATACACCATCTCGAATCTTTTCTATGTTATCTTCTTTCAGCGATTCCAAACCAAATAGTGCACATAACTATAACATAAGTACTATTATTAAACGAAATGAAATGTAATACATACAGGATAAAAATGCTGAGAGATAAGATAGGATACAGTAAGCAATCAACATTACTTACTGCATTATTTCTTGCAACTATTTTCATATCGTGCATATAAAAGAATCCATTTTTATATCCTGTACATAAAAAAAGATATTAAAATAATAAAATAATAAACTATAAAATTGAATACTTCTTTGCTTACCTCATTTCTTAAGTCGCTATTTTTCACTATCGTCGGGGCTAATAACTTAACTTGATAAGACGGAAAAGCTCAAGAAGAGTAATGTCATTTACAAAAAAGAGTGATATCTCTAAAAAAATTACCTTTTTAAAAAAAGGTAAAAAAAAGGTGCTAAGTCCGCGTCAAAAGTATCTTTGCAAAATAGTATAGTATTATTAACTCTAAAAAACTATTTAAAAACCTATTTCCAAAAGAGTGTGATTTTAATCTACACACATAAGTTATTTTAATCTAAACAAAATGGTTTATTTTAAACCATAAAAAAACTATAATTTATTTAATTATACATTCTACAAAAATAATGATATCAACAAATTGTGCTAAGTAAAAATAAAAATTTAAAAAAATATTTTAATAAAAAATGATACAAAATAATGTAAAAAATAATTTTAATTTTTTAAATTATATCCTACTAAAATACTGATATCGAGAAATTATGCTATTTAAAAATAAAAATTTAATATTTTAACAAAAAATTATACATAATTGTTTTAATTTGAAAAAAATTATGGTATTACAATTATGGTATTGCCCCAACTTAATAAAACTTTTTGAAATAAAATATATAAAAAAAAAGTATAATATAATATAGTGATTCACTCTCTGGGCAGGGTGACATATGTGATTGATATTTAACAGTACTACTAACTTATTGAATAGTCAGAGACAAGTTGTGTCGGATGAATCGGAATGTAAGTATTATTATTCCTAAGTGGATACTGAGAAACGCATCGAAGTTTTTTGAGAGCAGGCCGCCATGTTCTTTTTCCGAGTCATTAACAAATTAGTACTCTGGAATTACAAGCAACTATTTTTCATTGTCCAGGCTTGTATAAATTTCAAATCAAACTTCAATAAACGACTTTTATATTTTGTGCACTAAGAATAACATATCACTTATGTACTTTCACTTAGAGTCAAATTTTAATCAATTTTACTTATATACACCTTATGTATGTATGTTCATTTTGAATTTGCACCTTGAATAACATATCAGTTATTTTTCGTGGTAATATATTATTAAATTTATTATATTATTTATTTTATTAATTTATTTAGATAATATACACTTTATGTATGTTCACTTTGAACTGGCACCTTGTATAATATATCAGTTACTTTTCATGGTGATATATTATTAGATAATCATTTAAATTTGTAAAAATTCCAATTCTTGAGGGTCTATTTTTCAACATGGCTTGACCTTTTCATTTATAATTTTTTGGTTATAGTATTGCAATTTACAGTACATTTTTTTCTATTTATTTTGACTGGGTTTAGGGGTCAGCACGGTAAAAATTCATTAATAGCCCGTTTAAGGACCACCTATTGTTTACGTAATGTTTATTTTTTTATAGTTAAGTTACGTTTGATAAATGCTACGTAAAAAAGTTAAGTTAAATGTTAATATGTAATATGTATACCTTTATTTTTGAAGATTGAAAATGTATGTACTTTATATTAATAAATTTACTTGTTTCAAATTTAGACTTTACTATTCTTTATCACATTATGACTTTAATCATAAATATTTTCCTCTAGTATGAACTTGTGAAAAATGAAAAGTTTCGTTAATGAATTCAATATTCGTCAATGAAATGTTTCACTTTTTACAAGTTTATGCCAGAGGAAAAGATTCATGATCGAGTCAAATAGCAGGATGTTTACAGGACGATGTTTTAATGATGTTTTAATAACGTATTATTGACGATAGAGGTACCATTAAAACATTATTAATACATCATCTTACTATTTGGGACGTCATTAAAACACTAATATATCAAAAATGTCAAATAGATCATAAATTTACGTCTTTTTACCGTCTTGAAATATCGTCATCGATCTATGACATTATTCCGTCACTTTTCCGTCATTTTCACGTTATTACATCTCGTCATTTTTGGTTAAAACTGACCAAATTTTAACGACATCAAAATAACGTGTGCTTGCTATCTGGGATTGAACGGTTTGAATTTAATTATTATTTTGATTTTTCTTTTCTTCTTGGGATACGGCACAGCAAGAAATATTGAATTTATTCTTTGATTTAAAAATACATATATAAAATGAAGACATACATAAATATAGAATTATGTGATATTAAAATTTAATAAAAATATTTCTACAATTATATAGTTTACATAATTCTCGTTCTTAAATCTTTTCTTTAAAAACACATTTTTACACATTTTTAAAATAATAATTTATAATTTATAAATATTTATTTTTACAGCTCACCCTAAATGATCCTTGATCTTGATGTTGATTTTGACCTCCAAGGAAGTCGTTCGTTATTTGTTGAAAAGTTATTAAAGAAATAAATTCTGCATGGTTTCCGATTTTTAACTTTCCACGTAAAGATCCATTTTATAGCGGAATGATTCGGTACTTTTAGTACGAATCCCTTATCTACCCCTTATCAACGAAGTATTATAATATCAACGAAATATATCATTTTAAAAGTTTATTTCAATTTTCTACCATCTTTTTTTCATTTTTGGTGACAAGCTGAAAACTCTTTTAGTAGAAAGTTAAAAGTGAAATTGTATAATGATTTCACAGGAAACGTGTGAACAGGGAAGGATTATGACTAGATAAGACATTGAAAAGGAAATATGTTGTCATATTCATATTATTCAAACATTATAATAGTTTTTCTTTTGATTCAGAGTGAACATTGCGAAATTGTTTCTTTAATATCCCAAAATCCCATAATCCTAAAATATATAGGTAAAAAACAAAAAAATGAGATTTTTTTGAATAAGTATAATTATTATTTTATAACTTTTGTTAACTAACCGAATGATTGGAAAAAGGTCAATGACCATCTCCTCAGAAGTCAAAGCCAACGTCAAGACCAACCGGTTGGTCTTGACGTTGGCTTTGTGGCTGTGAAGTTAAATATAATATTTATCCTTTATCGTGTATATGAACAAATATTGATTTTCGAACAGTTTAGGAGATTGTATAGTAATCCATTATACTTATAGTACGCATGACACTTCAGATAAAACATCGCACGTCTTGTTTATCATGATATTTATTTATTTATTTTAGTCATCTAAATACTTGGTCTAGCAGTATCATGTTTTAAATATTTTCTATGAGCTTGATGTTTAAAAATGCTTAATTTTTTTAAACATTTATTTCTTCTTTTTATTTGGCGCAATTTTTGATTTGGGTGTTCTTCCGAATGGGACACCCCTCCGATCGGGTCCAAATTTTTCAGATAACTTTGGGAGGTTATATTAAGGTCAGTTATCAAGGTCATAACCGTGGCTTTTCAATAATTTTAATAAATGAAAACATCAATAGAAATCACGGTTGTATTTCTAAGAAAGTATATGTCCAATTGTTTCGAAATTTGGTATACAATGGTATTTTGAAGCGCTGATCGAATATGGTAAAAATTAGATACAAGGTCTTGAAAGTCATCAAAACAAAGGAAAATTGCTTTTTTGCGGGTTTTTTCTCCATTATTTTAATAAATGTTGACTTTAGAGAAAAATGTTCCCACTAAAAGTTGTAGTTCTTATAAAAACACAACTTTTATGTTGTATACATTTTTATTGTAAGAGTAATATTTTACCAGATAAACATGCTTAAACATGTCGGTTGTACTAAAAAAATTCTTCGATCAGTTTAAAATTTCGTTTACAATAGTATTTTGACATATTGTTTCACCGAAATAATCCAAACAAAGACACTTTAACAATTGTAACTTTAAAGTAGAACTTTTATGCAGGATGCATTATTGCTGTAAAATTAATATTTTACATAAGCCACTATTTAACTGTGTATTTAATAACCCATGACCCAAGTGTGCAAACACACCCGTGGAACCTCACTTCACATTAAAAAGTGTAAGCATGGAGACAATGTGTTCCGCCCCCCCCCCCCCCCCCCCTACGGGGGAGCTCCACTACCAAGGAACTAAACACATAGTTTCAGTTCACATTGTACACATGTTTGATTAACTAAACATGAATAATTGAATAATGAATGGATAAATTAATAGTAATCTCGGCAACAGTGTCAAAGTCATTTTTGTTTATAACTTTTGAATTATTGAAAAGGCGCAATTACATCCTTAATAGCTGACCTTAATATGATCTCTTGAAGCCTGAAAAGGTTGAACCCTCAGAAGTGTGCCCATTTGGAAGAACAGCCTAAAAACTAAATTTTAGAATGTATACTAAATTTCAGAACGATTGGAGGTATGCTTCTCCCAGAAGTACAGTCATGATTTTTACTGATATTTTGTTAATAACTTTTAAATTATTGAAAAGCCACGGTTATGACTTTGATATCTGACCTTAATATGATCTCCTGAAATTATCTGAAAAATTTAGGCCTGATCGAAGGAGTGTCTCATTCGGAAGTACAGCCCATACTTTTTACGGAAATCAACATGATTTATGTTGTAATTATTTCATATTTCTTATTATATTAAATACGTTATTTTATAGAATATTTTAAAACAACTTTGTACAGCAGATTTTTTCAATATATAATAGTTTTTCATACTGGCATGTATACTTGACGACTTTAATGAGATTCTTTATTTAATATTTTAAACATTTTTAAGCAATATTTTTATGTGATTTAGTTAAAGATTATATAATATTTATGCCTTTGTGTGTGTGTGTGTGCGTGCGTGAATGCGTGCGTGTTATTACATGTAATTATTACATGTAATTACATGTTATTACATGTAATACATGTAATTATATTAGGATTTCTTACAAGTAAAGACTTATTATATGCTGATTTGATTTGTCAGTCTTAAAACGCAACCCCCTTTTCTTGAGAAATGAATATAAATTTAAATCGATTAATCGATTTAATTTTCGATGTTATAAATATGTTTGATGAATAAATCATATTTGAAATTTCTGTAAAGAATTTGTTGCGAAAAATATCACCTCAGCCAAGATTCGATGTTGTCGGCGTAGTCTACAGTCTATCAAGTAAATGAAAAAGTATAATATTCACATAAATAATAAGCTATAAATATAATAATATAATAAGCTATACCAAAATCCTAACATGGACTGAGTATGGCATATTATATTCTAGTTTATTGTTTGATAGAATTGCAGTCCAGTTCTTATTTATTATTATTTATTAATATCTATGCGGTGTTCGTTGATTCTCATTTTAAATTGGTGTTAAGTTTGGCCAACATATATATAGAAATACAATCTTTGTATCTCGGACTATAAATTCCGCTTTAGGATATAGGTCAATGAACAGTATTTACTTACATAGTGAAATGCGTACAGTTTCACATATAGTACACAATGAAGATTGCATAATTTGTTCTATAAAATGGCGGTGTTCAATTGTCAAGATTTTTTTTATAGGAACATGGTATCAGCTATCCACATATAAAATGCCTGAGATAAGGCGTTCATTTCGTATATAGATAGATCTTGTTAAACAACTAAAAAGTTCTATATATATATATATATATCTTTTTGCAAACAATGAGCACTAGTTAACTAATTTTCTTTCATTACTGTCTCAAAATTTTATTATTTTTTATGATTGTTTGCAAATGACTTTTTTATTTAATTTAATGAAATTTACCTATATGTATACGAGCGGATGCATATTTCATTTCGCACACCTTGTATACAGATTAGTGATCACACATCATTCGTGTCTAGCCGTTATTGTTTATAAAGCATTCCTCCTAATGTTTATTTATAACAATCGTAAACGCTGGACTACCTCCTTTCGTCGAGACGCACGCAATTTGTGGATCTTTATTAGTAACGTAATAATATAAATTTATTATTAATATCTTATTTATTGTGAAAATCGTAAAAAAAACGGTATATAAACTTTTTTATATAATCCCTACTTATCCACAGCAGGTATTGCATCTATTGTATATTTATTTTTTGTTTAATAACTTACCTTAAAATCTCTATAGAATAACAAGAATCGACAAAAATTGTATTTTTTTCTATATAAGTATTATAAAAATGTATTTGTGTGCAATATGCAAACACACTTCTTTCTAAAATATAATTAAATATATTTGTTGCGTTTTTTACACCAAAAAATTTATCAGTAAATTTTGCTAATTTAATAATTTTTATTATTCAACTAATTTTTTTATTATTCAACATTAATGAAAATATTAATAATTAATAAAAAACATAAAAAAAATTTTCGATCTTATTACAAAGTTTAAAAAGCTAATGCCCTGATAAAATTCTGTGTAGTTAAATTAGACGTTGTATACTACTGTAATACTTACGAATAACATTTTATTAAATTAATATTTATTTTAAATTTAGCTTTTCAAACAATAAATACATAAAAATTTTTGCATCTAAAAAAACAACATACCTGAGAGGCCACGTTCTAATTGAACGAGCAACGGACCCGAAGTGGCTGCCCGTGCCTCCTCCATATTCGCAACATCATACTCGATGGTAAGAGATGCAATCGGTGCATCCGAACTTTTTCTAAGCGCGCGTTGTGCTTCTGCCAAGGTGAGTCCCCGCAATTCGGTATTATCTACTGCCAGCAATCGGTCACCAGGCCTGACTCTACCCTCTTTAGCAGCTGGGCCGTCTGTTTTCACCCCTGTCACCACCAGAGCGCTCGACATCCCTCCACGGAGAGTCACACCGAGGCTACCGTCCTCGCGCTCCACTCGTACCTGCGCGACTTTCGACGAAACGCCGTAAAGCGGCGATAATGCGCCGATAATATTCTCTTGGTCGTCCGGCAACAGGAAGCTGTGAGGATGGTACTGGGTCTGTGTGAGCGTCTCCTCCGTTCTCGTTGAATCAGAACTCGCGGACGTGGCAACGCTTCCGGGCCTAGCTCGGCTCTTATGCGAGCGCATCGTCGCCAGTCTCAACGAACTAAACATCCTTGTCAATCTCTATTCCGAAATTCTGTGATTCGATATATTATTTATTGTCCAAAAATCAATCCAGCAAGGTAATTATCATTATTTTTAAAAAAGAAGACAGTCTCTCACTAATGATTCCACTTGCAACTCACTCTCTCTTTCCTTTGTTTACAATTTTAGACATATGGCGACTGTAGATTAGTCCAGGGTAAATTAACGAATCACTTTAATACAAGTTTCGCAAATACTCTTCTTTTCTCATAGCGACATCTTCATTCGACTTTTACATCCTTACTGAAATACATTAACAGAATACGAATATTTCATGTTACACATGATACATATATATCATTTATATATATGTAAAATTATATATATATATATATATATATATATATATACACATAATTAAACAAATATTATTGTTTAAATTAAAGTGTTACAAAAAGATGTTAAATATATAAAAATGTGTGCCTTTTACCCCATAACATTCAATAATAAATTCACCAAAGCTGACATAATTGTAGAGATTCATATACGCGCGTGCATGTGTATGTGCATATATGTTTTTTTATTTCCAAATGTATTGATTTTAAAAAAATTCATTAGATATTGTAAGATAAGGAAGCTCGTAACATGTGCGCGCGAATCTCTGAGACATTGATTCAGTTAAGACCGCTTTCGCGATAATGGTCAAAATGATCTGGTCAAAATACCCATTCGTTATGATTTAGTCAAATTTCATTTCTGTATTACGATTGATTTTTTGCACTGCAGGAAATATCAATCGTAATACAGAAATCAGATTTGGCTAATCAAAGCGGGTCATTTTGATCGTCGTCGCGAAAGCGGCCTAGGAAAACAAACATTTTACTAGCAAGAAAAGAAGAGTGTTGTGACTAAGAGAAATTAAATTCTAATGACATAATCAAGAATAATGTTTGCTCACGTATTAAAGTGATTATAGCCTTGATTTCTTTGTTCTAATATATACAACGCAGTACATGAAACATTCTGAACCACCACTGTTCACCGCGGCCGAAACCCCGTAGAACTGAACGCAGAACTGTAACGAGTCACGATACTCGCTCTCAAAAATAACTCCTCCTATATAGGGCCGCATCTCGCAGACGAGTGCGTTCTATTTATATCGACATCTACATTTTACGCTTTACGCACGACAATTATGCGGCCCTGCGCAGATCGAATGCCCTCACAATCGCGCAATAATATCGAATGAAAAGGAGTAAATATTTCTCATTAAACATTTTACAGCTTACTTCTTTCTATAGATTTTGAATACATCTAGTTTAATAATATCAGATTAAACATATTCAAGAGTGTTTCTCTTCTTTTGCCTTCCGCTTCCATCCTTCTCAGTATAATTTTTTATATTTGTAGAATGGGTCCTCACACAGCATGTGATATTGCAGTAATATTACTATGATATTACAATATTGCAGTAATATTAAAATATGAATAAAATATTACGAAAATATTACTGAGAGTGTGATATATGTGATTTTGAAAAACTTATTCTTCTATTAGTACAATATTTCACAAATATTACAATGTGATCTATTGCACTGTAATATTAATGCATATTATACAAATATTACAATATATCGCATTGCAATATTACTGCAGTATAAATATTATGTGATATACTTCCCACACAGCAAAAGTGGATCTTCGTAATATTATTAGGATGTCTTGTGCCGGAAAATCAGAATATTATTGAGAAATCTAAAATAGCGGTCTAAGATATCTGCAGAATATTTTCAAAATAAACTAATGTCTGCTCTTATGTAAACGCTGAGATATTTCTAGTTTTTAGAAACATATTCGTAGGAATTATACAGATATATTATAATAGTATCGGTCACACGCACGCACGCACGCACGCACGCGCACGCACGCACGCACGCACGCACGCACGCACGCACGCACGCACGCACGCACGCACGCACGCACGCACGCACACGCACACACACACACACACACAGAATATATACAACCCATGTATGTTGCATGTATATCATATACACATGTACTATAGATTATTGTGACAATTAAATCAGGATATTGAGGAGAGAGAATGTTGTAATGCTATAAATAATGATATATAAGTGATAATAGGCGTATTCAGCATGTGGTATTACAAATCGTTTGATTGACAAGATAGGACAAAAGTATTAAACAAATTTTTTGTCCTAATGGTCTCAATTCAATGATTTGCAACATCAAGTGTGGAGTTTACTCAATATTAACACTAAATCTTAAATTATATAAAATTTATTATTATAAGATGAAGAAAAATACAAAATAAAAGTTACATTTTTAACAAGTTCTTAATTTTTCAACACAACTTAAGGCTCCTGGGTAGTCGCTAGAGCTGTCTTTATTTAACGATGTCAGAAGCGAGAAAACGCATGCTAAGAAATCCTGCGTACCATTTTCAAATAAAAAGGTAAACCCGGAAAATAACATTTGTGATTAATTCAGCACACTTGCAAAATTGGTCGAAAACTTTCCTTTTACTCGAACTATATATATATATATATATATATTTTATTTATATATATATATATATATATATTCTTTATCTTACATTATGCACATACATATTGTTCGCGAGCGAACGAAGGGCTCCGCCGAGCCGTCATCACGCTGCATTGCATCGCCTGTGTTGCATGGCCTGTGCAACGTAGGTCGTGTAATGCAGCAATGATATACGTGGAGAGTAGCGGCAGTGATATGTTGCATTGCACACATTACTGTCATTGCTCTCCATCCACACTGCGCACGGGACTTACGTCCCGATTTCAACACACCGTGAAACTTAGCCGCGCTCACGCTGGGCGCGCTTAACGCAAGACGGCGGCGCTGCCGCTTGAAAACACGTAAAACCTTGCAATCGTCCCCGAATTGTTTATCAGAATTTTCCGGGCTTTTCTGGGATGTTCTTTTTCTGGCGTCATTTCCTTCAAGAGGAAATGACGACAGGGAAGAACATTCCAGAAAAGCACAGCATAAAACCGGATGCGAAGTGGGGACGAGTGCCAGTGTGCTTTGAGCAATTCGAGTACGACCCGCATTTTCAATTACGAGGTAATTCGCACACTACATAGAATAGTCGCTTGCTATTCTAAAGCAAAGAGTTCGTGAATATCTCAGAAAATAAAAAATTTAATTGAAAGACTTAGCGCTGCTAATTTTTAAAATAGCATATTTTGTAGCAGAGCTAAGTCTTTTAATTAAATTTTTTATTTTTATATTAATTTTTAATTTTTATATACATTTTTATATTTTTCCATTAATTTTTAATTTTTAATTTTTTGTAAATAATTTTTAATTTTATATTTTTACATTATTTGTTTTTCTTTTTTAAATTAAACTTTCAAACTATACTATATTATATTATATTTTTTTTTATATATTTTATTTCAAAAAGTTTTATTAAGTTGGGGCAATACCATAATTGTAATACCATAATTTTTTTTAAATTAAAACAATTATGTATAATTTTTTGTTAAAATATTAAATTTTTATTTTTAAATAGCATAATTTCTCGATATCAGTATTTTAGTAGGATATAATTTAAAAAATTAAAATTATTTTTTACATTATTTTGTATCATTTTTTATTAAAATATTTTTTTAAATTTTTATTTTTACTTAGCACAATTTGTTGATATCATTATTTTTGTAGAATGTATAATTAAATAAATTATAGTTTTTTTATGGTTTAAAATAAACCATTTTGTTTAGATTAAAATAACTTATATGTGTAGATTAAAATCACACTCTTTTGGAAATAGGTTTTTAAATAGTTTTTTAGAGTTAATAATACTATACTATTTTGCAAAGATACTTTTGACGCGGACTTAGCACCTTTTTTTTACCTTTTTTTAAAAAGGTAATTTTTTTAGAGATATCACTCTTTTTTGTAAATGACATTACTCTTCTTAAGCTTTTCCGTTTTATCAAGTTAAGTTATTAGCGGCGACGATAGTGAAAAATAGCGACTTAAGAAATGAGGTAAGCAAAGAAGTATTCAATTTTATAGTTTATTATTTTATTATTTTAATATCTTCTTTTATGTACAGGATATAAAAATGGTTTCTTTTATATGCACGATATGAAAATAGTTGCGTAGCAAAAAACAATGCGGTAAGTAATGTTGATTGGTTGCTGCATTCTATCTTGTCTCTCAGCATTTTCATGTATGTATTACATTTCATTTCCTTTAATAATAGTACTTTATGTTATAATTATGTGCACTATTTGGTTTGGAATCGCTGAAAGAAGATAACACAGAAAATATTCGAGATGGTGTATCATCTTTCTCAAAGATGGTCCATTGCAAATGCAAGTTTGGTTTTTTAGGATGATACAACATCTCGAATCTTTTCTGTGTTATCTTCTGTCAGTGATTCCAAACCAAATAGTGTACATAACTATAACATAAAGTACTATTATTAAACAAAATGAAATGTAATACATACAGGATGAAAATGCTGAGAGACAAGATAGCATGCAGTAAGCAATCAACATTACTTACTGCATTATTTCTTGCTACACAACTATTTTCATATCTTGTATATAAAATAAACCATTTTTATGTCCTGTAAATAAAAGAAGATATTAAAATAATAAAATAATAAATTATAAAATTGAATACTTCTTTGCTTACCTCACAATTTTAATTATACTTTTTGAATTATAAAATACTATTATTAAATATTTTAAAATGAAATGTAATGCATAAGGGATGAAGATGCTGAGAGACAAGATAGAATGCAGTAAGTAATCATCATTACTTATCGCATTGTTTCTTGCTACACAACCATTTTCATATCCTATATAGTATTTATAGGATGATACACCATCTCGAATATACATCTCGAATCTTTTCTGTATTATTTCCTTTCAGCAATTCCAAACTACAAAAAATAAAAATCATTCTTATCATATAGCACAATTTTAATAATATAAAATACTATTATTAAATATTTTAAAATCAAAATGAAATATAATGCATAAAGGGTGAAAATGCTGAGAGACAAGATAAAATGCAGTAAACAATCAACATTACTTACCGCATTGTATCTTGTTATTATGTATATATCATATGTGGTATGTTATCAATATTCTCTAATATACATATATATATATGGTGGCAGCTTTCTCAAAGTTATCCTGATCTTTCTCAAAGATGGTCCATTACAAATGCAAGTTTGGTTTTTTAGGATGATACACCATCTTGAATCTTTTCTGTGTTATCTTCTTTCAGCGATTCCAAACCAAAGTGTACATAATTATAATATAAAGTACTATTATTAAACGAAATGCAATGTAATACATTTATCGCCGTCACTTACTAAATTTTGCACAAATTCAAGACTTACTTTTTTCTCATCTCTAACATATCCGATAATTTGTAAAGAACATGATGCAGATTAATTTTCACTATTGCACCTTGTCATAATATAGAAATTATTCTATTTTTCACTATCTATTTTTCACTTTACTTTTCACTATCGTTGTCGCTAATAACCTAACTTTCGTTTATCGACGTCACTTACTATATTATCGATTATCACACTATACGATCGATCACACTTCCAGAGCATCACTAGCGCGATCTTGTGTCGAATGCCTCAACAGTACGTTTTTATGGTCGACGACGACGACGTTTCTTAAATGATATTTTTCACATTTGGACTTTGCGTCGTAATAGCTCGATTTATAGAGCATGTAGCCCAAAAATAAAAACACTTTTATTATATAATTCGACCCCGCTCTATCGATTGAGACTACTTAGAAGTCAATCCGTTGAGCGGATATATGAAAACCAGAAATATTGAGTGCTCTCAACTGACCGACTCGCGTAATAAGACACGGTAGTGTCTGTCTTGTGCTTGCGCGGACTTAGCACAAGACACTACCGTGTCTCTTGATTTGACTGTGTTTTTGAATATATTTTGTTATTTCTTTAAAACTTGCGTGTGAGTGATTTATGTGTGTGCGTGCTCGTCCATCTTTCTCACCTCACTAATCCGTTCCGTCACGAACACACATATATATATATATATATATATATAGGTGTTTTAAATTTATTTCTTACTATTAAGTAACTCATTCAGGAAGAATGTAATATTTGTTTATTATACGTCGTCGCCTGTAAAAGACGTTCTCACAAAGTTTACCGGTTATTGCGATAAATATTATCACATACCTCGGTGGTCGAATTGGTATGACGCCCGCATGGAATGGGGGAGTTCTAGGTTCGAATTCTGGCTGAGGTAATACATGTATTTTTCGCAATAAATTATTTATTTGAAGGAGGTAGGGGTTCTTATTAACACCAACATTTGAAATTATGTTAATTCTAAGTTGATGATTGTTGTTGCGTTTTTAAGTTCGACTGTGTCGGCGCGCATTTTATTTAATTATGTACTGCCTTTACGCAGATCGTTGATTAGCCATCAAAGACCCAGGTCTGACCGTATATATATATATATTGAACAATGTGAATATTCTATATATATTTTTATTTATTTATTTATTTATATAGGCGTGTTAAATTTATTTCTTACTATTAAAATATTTATGTTTTCTCATAAACTGTGAACAATTAAAATAAAAAAATTGCAAATATATACTTTTATATTTATTTATATTTATTTTTTTAAGAAAAAATTATTTCTATGATTTAAAATAGCTTTTTAAAAAATACAAAGCATCTAGCATTCTGTCTGTTCCAGTCGAGGTCTTTTTTTCATAACAAAATCATTGGCAATTAAAAAATTATCCTCATTTTACATGGAAGTCTCGGTTTAATTGTAGACAACGCATCAAAAAGTTGTTGCAAATTTTTAGTTTTTGTAGTTGTTTCAAATATACTGAAATTCTTCGTTTGTCTGATATTTATCATCATTACATTTAGATTGAAATTCCTTCAGGCTTTCCAAGATTGACAATTTCAATTGTTTTTCCAAAGACAATTCTTGATCATTAATAGCTAATGTTTCTTCGACATCATCATCATTATCATTTTCGTCAGAATCATTCTTTTTATCGTTGTTGTTGTTCTGCTCTTTTTCTAAAAATCTATTTAAAATTATTTTTGCAGTTTTATATATTTCAGGTTTCGTTGATAAATTGAAGAAAATGTCTCTTTCTTTATGAATAATACAATCAGAGTTTTGAAGAAATCTTATAAGAGACACAATTTTCTTATTTCTTCTTTTAGATATTTCGTTTTCAATAGCAGCAAGAAGCTCAGAACTTAAATCAGAATTTATCTTTTCTAAAGTTTTAAATAAGAATCTAAGTGCTCTTTTTCTGCAGTTAATAATGTTGAGTTTTGTCTGTTAAGATTTTCAATAGTAACTCTAATCAGCTGTAATGTTGTCAATAACATTTCAGCGATTTGAATATATTCTTTATTCCACAGATTATCTAAATTCAAATTATTCAATACTTTTTTGATTGGGTTGCATATTCTTAAAAATTCTTCAATCATAGTTTCCATCGTATTCCATCGGGTCTTGCCAAATTCCAAAATTAGCTTTAACTCCTTTTTTTCATCAACTTGTATGTATCCTTGTAAGACATTATTTCTGACCGGTGAATTTTTAAAAAGTTTTACTATTTTTCGTATAGTTGTAATTGTTTCTTCAATTATTGGTCGCATGAGAACATCTATGGTCTCTGTAGTTTCTACATCAGAGTTGGAATCATAATAATAATTATTATTTTCATTTTCTCTGATTTCATCTTCACTACCATCGTCGTATTCCGATAACACCTCTTCGATTGCATTAAAATTTTTACTTGTATTCTTTCGAACGTAAAGTTAAATGCAATTTATGATTATAGTAAAGTGCCGGAGACAATCTTCCAAATCTTTGCATGACGGCAGCACCATTGCTCATTATAGATACTATATCTTGTTTAAATAAAAGGCCAAAAGAATTTAATTTTTCATTAACTAATTCTAAAATCTTTTCAGCTGAACAACTTTCATCTATCGGTATTAATCCAAGATTATCTGAATCTGTGGCATTATAATATATGTGAATATTTATATATGTATAAATGAACGTAAGCCTTTTAAGAACCAGACATTTACAACGATAACAATAGACTAATTATAATAATTAAGTTCGTATATTAAAAGAAATAATACATAAATGTCAATCAATTGTCATACGCGTTTCGAACTCACAGAGTCCTCTTCAGTGACGCAACAACACATATTCTCTTATAAAAATTGGTGTGTGGAACAGCATCCTCTTCGCCGTAAGGATACCGTAGTCATGTTGTGTAGAAATTCAGATGTTCTAAGATCCTTCGTATTCCACCGTTCGGTGGAGCGATGACCGTTAAACATATTCTCTATCACACAAAGTGAAACAACTACATTTTACATTTGTAATTAAATTGCACTATTTTTAAAAGCCAGTAAAAGTATACATTTTTTGTGTGGTAAATGATGAAAAAAAACTTCAATTATATTGAGTGATAAGTGTAGATCCATACCTTTTTATTTTTATCCCTTAATGCAAAAATTATACACGGTAAATGAGAGAATAACCGTCTTACTTATTATGACAGATAAAAACGACTGTGAGAATATGATAAAACCAAGTCATCACTTTTTTTTTTTTTTTTTAACGAAGGGGAAATCCTTTATGGATACCCGAGAGGCCCGGGGGGACCTCTCGGGTTATGTGGGACTCTCCGGGAGAAGAAAAAAACCTCCCGGCCTACCCACTAAAACCCCTCCGGGGTACCTTTCCTAGCCTATATTGAGGGGTGGAAGGGCATCGCCAGAAGGCATTCATCCTTCCACCCCTCGGGCAGGGCCGCAGGTGGCCTTATGCGGCCCCGAGCTCGGGGGGGAGGCGCGACCCCCCCCTCCCACGAAGCACGAACGACCGCAGCCGCGTGCGGCCTCAGTCCTTGGAGGAGGAGGGGGATTAAACATCCCGTCCTCCTTGCATTTTGCCTAACTGGAATATGGGGGGAAGGTCCGGTACCCCGAGACCTTCCCCGCCGAAGCTTGGGGGGGCGGAATCTCCCAGGGGCCCCCGCCCCTAGGACACCCCCCACGGCCGGGAGGAGGATGTGAAAGGACACATCCCCCCCGACTATAGTAGGTTGGGAGGAGGAAAACCCTCCTTCCAAAAAGAGGAGGGGGGCCCTCCTTTGGACAGAGAAGAAACTCCCGGTCCTCAGGGAAGGCCCCCGTGTAATCACGGCCGCAGATGGGCCAGTCGGCGACGGGGGATCCTCCGAGCCCTCCTAATAGTAGGAGGGGGAGTGGTCCCGCCGCCGACGCCGTCATGAGTCCCTCCCTGAGAGAGGGAGGTAGGAGGTAACATCTCCACCTCCCCCCTCCTTATACGCTCCGCCTCCTCCTTCCGCGACATAACTATGCCGCAGAAGGAGGAGACGGCCTTCCATTTGTCCTCCCCTCCCAGCATTGATTTGACCAATGCCGGGAGGGAGAGGTCGGTGCCAACCATTTCGGTCAGGACCCGGCGCTCTTCCACCCAGGCATCACACTCAACCAGAGTGTGGTGCGCCGAGTCCCGACCGGCCGCGCAATGGTGGCACCCGGTCGTGCGCTCCCTGCCAATTCTGTGCAGGTACTCACCGAAGCAGCCATGCCCGGTGAGCACCTGCGACAGATGGAACGTAAGTCCGTGCCCTCTCCTGCCTGCCCACTCGGGCAGGCAGGGCTGGACGGCGTCGATGGTCCAGCGACCCGCCGAGGCGTCCCGGATGGAGGCCTTCCAGGTCTCCAGGACGTCCCGGCGGGCTTGCCGCCTAATTTTGCCCACGGCCCCTGGTGTTAAGCGGGCCCTCCCCAAGCCTCCTGGGATAAACCTCGGCGTACGAGTCCGCCAGAAGCTCCAATGGGGGAAGGCCCGCCAGGGCCGTGGCCGCCACCCACGACGTCGTGCGATAGGCCCGGATTGTGCGGATGGCCAGCCGGCGCTGCAAGCGGCGAAAGCTCGCCCGAATCCGCCGACTGGCCCCCGCGGCTCCAGACCATATCGGTGCCCCGTAAAGGGACACCGATTGCACGACGTCGGCGTATAGCCTCCTTGTTTTGGAGGCTGGACCACCGACGTTGGGCAGGAGGCGGCCTAGCGCGGCCGCCATCCTGTCCGCTCTGGGGATCGTCTGAGCAAAATGCTCCTCGAATCCCCAGAGCCCGTCCAGGATGAGGCCCAAGTACTTCATGTAGGGCCCCACCCAGACACGGACTTCCCCCACCCAGATTTGGGTGGGGGGAGGCTGCCCCTTCTCCTTACTATAAAAGAAGATTGCTTCCGTCTTCTGCGGGGCAACCTCCAGCTCCATGGCACTGATGGAGCGCACGACCGCGCGGAGCGCGGCGTTAGCCGCGTCCCGCGCTTCCATCCAATTCCTTCCCCGGGACAGCACCAGTGTGTCATCTACGTAACACAACAGATGACTGTCCCGGGGGAGGGCCGTGCGGAGCACCCTGTCGTACGCGAGGTTCCACAACAGGGGGCCCAAAACAGACCCCTGTGGAACCCCGCAGTACATCGGCCTACAGGTTGCCAGCTCCAGTCGATTGACGAACTGGAGCTGCCTGCCGCGGAAATAATCGGCGATGATCTCCTTGAGGTAAAGGGGGAAGCCGTGATAATCCAAGGCTTCCCCCACCCATTCCCAGGGGAGGGTGTTAAAGGCGTTGACGATGTCTAACGACACCGCCAACGCCACGTCACCCTCCCCCGTAATTCGGTCCGAGAGGGCCTTAAGCCGCATGATGGCATCCACCGTCGAACGGCCCTCCCGGAATCCGAACTGGTCCTCGCAGAGCTGGGGACCATTCCGCAACAGGTGTTGGACGAGGCAACCAGCAATGATACGCTCAAAAAGCTTTCCTACCTCGTCCAGCAAGCAAATCGGCCTGTAGGCCGAGGGCTGCTCCGCCGGCTTCCCCTCCTTGCGGATAAGGACCAGCTTGGCCCTCTTCCACAAGGAGGGGAAGGTGCCCGTCCTGAGACACGCGTCGAAGAGACGCCTCAGGCGGGCACCTACTTCGCACAAGGCCAGGGCCCAGACTCGACCGGGAACCCCGTTCGGGCCGGGAGCCTTCCCACTGGCTCCCAGCCTCTTGGCTGCCGCCAAAAGCTCGATCTCTGAGACCCCGAGCCCCGGATCCCAGGAGGGAGATTCCCCCTTAGGAGGGAGGCGGACCACCCTCCGGGGGAAAAACTTCTCCACTACCTGGTCCAGGAACTCGGGGTCCAGAGCCTCGGCAGCCGGGGGCGCCGCAGGCCTCATCCTGTTAAGGACGAGCCTGTAAGGGCGCCCCCATGGATCCCGGTCGAGCTCCTTCCAGAAGCTCATCCCAGGCCCTGGCCTTGGCCCCGCGAATGGCCAAACGGAGCGCGCACCGCGCGGCGTGGTACGCGTCCGCGTCCACCGCGGTCCTCTCACTGTCACGGCCCGTCGCCCGCCGGGCGCGGAGGAGATTGCGGCGCATCAGCGTGGAATGACGCCTAAGCCCCGCAATCTCCTCGTTCCACCAGTAAACCGCCCGACGGGGGGCGGGCCGCGAGCGGGGCATTGCCGCGTCGCACATGCGAGCGGCCAAGTCCCCTAGCTCCATGGCCTCGGCCTCGGGGTCGACGTGATCCGTTGGTAAGTCGGACCACGTCTCCACCGCGGCCGAGGCCAAGCTTGTAGCGACAGAGCCGCGACAAGGCCCACCTCCGGGGGAGTGAACACCCCCCCACTCGGCGGCGAAGCAGCACCTCACAGGGGGTGGCCGCGAGGACCACCTCTATCGAGAGGTGGTCCGAGAGCGTTTCACGCTCTGCCACCCCCCATGATCTCACTAGTCGCGCCGCCCCCGGGGAAGCCCAAGTCAAGTCGACAACGGACTACCCCTGGGGACGGACGCAAGTGCTACGGGCCCCCTCGTTCAACAGGAGGAGGCCCAGTTCCGCCGTCCAGTTTAGCACGATCTCGCCCCGAGCATTGGTTTGCCGGGAACCCCAAGCCCTATTCCAGGCGTTGAAGTCCCCGGCAACCAGAACCGGATGGGGGAGGCATCGGCGAATGCCGTTCCCCACATTCCGGAGCTGTTCTTTTAGCTCGGGGCGAGATCTACTGGGGGGGGCGTAAACCCCCACCACATGGAGGGCACCCCACTTCGCAATAGCAAACCCCTCCCCGACCGCTACCTGGCTGATCGGGGGAGATCGCGGGGAGTGCCTCCGTATAATGGCCGCGGAGCCGTCCGCCGCCACGATCCAATTAGGATTTGGGTCGGGCAGGCGGTACGGCTCCGCGACCACGCCCAGGCCTGCGTCACGCCCGGCCAGGTCCTGCAGGAACAAGTCCTGGGCCTGCCGGGCGTGATTTAGATTGGCCTGGAGGAGTCTGGTGGACATTACTGAGTGTCCATCGGCTCCTCCTGGCCTACTGCCTCCGTGTCCATGGGTGCCCCACTAGGGGCAGCCCCGGGTGAGATAGCGACGCCGCCCAACACCTCGCCCAAAATTTCCGCCACAGCAACTGGGGCGGCATCCCTCGGCTCTCTCCTTGGGAGGGGCCGGGCCTCCGTAAGTCATCACTACACTCACATTTAATGTCATGACACAAGAGGGCGAACACAGAATATTTTTATTTTGTTCTTCAAACTATACAAATTAAGCAACGGTAAAAAATTTTTTTTTTTTTCAAGTTATTTGGCAAGCTCCGATATGATGTCTAAATAGATTTCATTCAGTTGCTCAGAATCCCTTTGCAAATTGATACTTTTCTTTTGAGATCTGATATGTATCATTTCTGATATTAGTCTCTTTTGGTAATTAGAATCAATGTCGAGAATCTTTACATCATCCCAATCGAAAGAATGATCGCACCGCAGCATATGTTCCGTAACCGAATGTTTTGATGGATCCTGTCTCAAATTATATTTATGTTCTTTTAATCTGGTAGTCAGCTGTCTTTTGGTTTGTACTACATAGGAAGCCTCGCAATCCTTATATTGGATTTTATATACTACATTTCTCATTTCCAACTTTTTTGTGCTGCCTTTTGGAACTCTGATAAAGCTATTGAGTTTGTTAATACATTCTAATCCTAAATTCAGATCTGATTCCTTTAGCCGAGTCGAAATTCTATTAGTAATTTTTTTGCTGTATGGCAATGTTATTAGGTGTATGCATTAATTTTGAGGGATTTTACATGAAATTTGAATCTTTATTTAAAAAAAAATGTTACAATGTATTCATTCAAAATATTGTTTATCGCTGGCTACTACTTTTTCCCATCTCTCAGGCAATTTTCGAATTCCATCTCGAAAAAATGACTCGTCTTTGGAGGCGATCCAAGTTTGGAGCCAATTTTCGATTTCTGCGAAAGAAGTGAACCGGTGACCTGCCAAATCGTGCTGCATCCTTCGGAACAACCAGTAATCAGAAGGAGCAATGTCCGAAGAATACAGCGGGTGCGGTAAAACATCCCATTTGAGCATTTCCAAATATTTTTTTACGACTTTTGCGACATGAGGCCGCAACGTCTCTCGATTTCAGTTCATGAGACACCCAACCTCCTTGTTTTTGAATCATTCCCATGGCTCTCAATCGTACAGAAACAGCTTGTTGAGTTACTCCCAATAATTTTGCAAGCTCCTCTTGCGTTTGACTCTGATCTTCTTCGAGTAATGCTTCCAATTCTTCATCTTCGAACTTTTTTGACCTGGGCGCTCTTTGTCTTCAGTGTCAAAATCACCACTTTTAAAGCGTCGAAACCAGTGTTCGCATCTTTTAATCGATGAAGTATAGTCACCATAAGTTTCCAACAACAATCGATGACTTTCAGCAGCACTTTTCTTGGAATTAAAGAAGAAAAGTAAAATTCCCCGCAAATGCTGTTTTGTTGGAACGTAATTCGACATATTCAATGATAAAAAAAAATATGTTGTTTACACTTTGTGTAAACTAATTGACACATGATAAACACTATGGCCATATGACGTAGCTAAAACATGAAGGTAGTAACAGTATGGTCAGATGTGATACAGTACAAGTTATGCCATCTTTTATCAATCCCTCAAAATTAATGCATACATCTAATATAAACTGTTTTTGAATCATTAGAGATGTCATTCGATATCGTTGTGTTTTTTTTATTTTGTGAAGTTGAAATGAGTTTGTTTAATTTAGTTTAGATGCAATAAAAAATCATGTCCAAAGAATAACCATTGTCCAATAATAATTTTATGCACATATTGATATTTTTCTCATGGAATTTTGGGTGGGAAAGGAATATAAAACGCGTATGACAATTGATTGACATTTATGTATTCTATGTATAATTTCTTTTAATATACGAACTTAATTATTATAATTAGTCTATTGTTATCGTTGTAAATGTCTGGCTCTTAAAAGGCTTACGTGTTCACTTATATTTTTATATTGAGGAGCCATTTACTAATTAATTTCATTTTATATTTTGAATATTTATATATTTTTTATTATTTATACCAGTCCATCAATAAATAAGCTGAACTTCTTTTCTTTAAATTTTAGTAAATTAATTTTTTTTATTAGTTCTTGCTTTTTTGTTTATAAAAATCCAACAATACTTTCATTACGTTAGTTGGATTTCGTGGAAGATTGAAACTTTTATCATTCATACTTTGTCTAATAAATTCACTTTTGGTAATTCTATTAAAAGAAAATCCATCAACAGCTGCCAATTTAGATACTATTCACTCATAGTCGCATTACAAATTTGTTAATTGCTTGATTATTGATCACAGAATTTGTACTATTTGATTTGTTTAGAACTACTTCCATAGCCACTGGTACTTGGCTGACTTGTTTCATTACTGCTTTCTTTTCTTTTGAAGCCATGTACACCTTCAAGATGCCTACGAAGAAGATCGATAGTAGCCAATCCTTTACATAAAAGAATATTACTATATCACAAAGATTGCAAGTTGATGATTCCTTGTTGGTATTCTTCTTGAAATATTCTCAACAGTCTTGATAAGTTTTGCTCATGTTTATGAACTATTTTAATAACTAAAAAATATCAAAATAAACAAATTTAAATGAAATTCAGTTCAAATAAACTGAAACATTATATGAAAAAATTTATTAAAAAGTAATTTACCTTTCTATGTCAATCAATTCAACAGGGAGTAATTAGAGGTTGCAATCCCGCAAAGTGGGATCCCGCAATCCCGCAGGATCCCGCGCCATTTTTTGGTCCCGCATATGTTATATAAAAGTTGCGGGATCCCGCGGGACGAAAATTGCGCGAATGACATGCGCACAACGAATCTCGAGCGGGAAACGTGATCTATGAGGCGAACGACGAGCGTGATGTTGTTTTGTTTCACTACTATGCGCTTCTCACTCTTTCTGTTGCCGTCCCACGCGTACATGTTTTATCTTGTTTAATGCGTGTTAGTCTTGTGAATTTACATATTATTTATACAATTTATATATTATTTATTTAATATACGTATTATACTACGTGTTATTTTATTGGTATTACTAGTGCAAACAAAATATGTCATCTAGTAAGGAATCGATGTGTGATAATGAGAAAGGAGACACTAATAAAACTCTTTGGGATTATTTTGTGAAATGTGATGCCGAAAATGCTAAATGTTTTAAGTGTTCTGCCATTTTGAAATTAAGTCAACGATCAAGAAAAGGGTTAGTGACACATTTAAAAGCAAACATTGCATAGATTTAAAATCACAATCGCAAGCATCAACATCGAGAAAGGATCCATGTAATGTGTCAGCCCAGCCACAGATTGTCGACAATTGCGAAATACCAAAAAAAGGCCAAAACAATTGATAACTTTTTCGTCAAAGAAAATTCCATGGAAAAAATTATATCTCGAATGATTGCTAAGGATGGTTTCACTTTCAATACTTTCTGTAAATCTGTAGACTTAAGAAATTTGTTTCTGAAAAGTGGTTTTAGACTTCCAACTTCTCCTAATACAATAAGATCCA
>CABEGB010001154.1:0-110891 GCA_901521435.1 Crematogaster levior | reverse complement strand
GATCCCTTCCAAGTTTCTTCAATCGAATCCGTCAATTTTCAAATTTCCAGAACTTTCGAATCGAGTCGGCGACATCTCGAGGATCAATTCGAAAATAAGTCACTCACAAAACACTGGCATTGGTCGAGAACTCGACGGGGCCCTGAGGAATCGCCTTCAAGTTGAAGATCAGCGTTAAAAACCCCAGGCCAGAGATATCGTCGCATTGTCGCCACCACACAAGCGTTATCTCGCAAGCGGCCTTCCTCCAAGTCCATCCGCGATGCTCTGAATTTCTTCACGCTATCGCCTGCTCTCGTATCGCTTTCAGGACCGCTCTAGCCGGGCGCTCTATCGCCGGCAGCTCTCCTCCACGAGAGGGAGAACGCACGCGCGCCTCGCTCGCGATAGCGCAAGTCGCGAAATGCTCTCGCGCGGCTCGCGCTTCTGCCGACGTCACCACTTATCGCGTAGGAAAGCACCTTGCATCACGAGCGGCGTATATCCACGCAGCCGTCACCCAGTTGTCACGGGGCTTCCCCCGCCTCCCCTCCCGCCACCGAGCCACCGGTACGCGGAGAGATCTCCCCTCTCTCGCGCTACGTCTAAGAGCCTCCACTCTTTCCTCCCTCCTCTCGTTTGCGCTGCTCCGGCGATAGACCACCTCCCCCCTCCCCCCACCTCACCTACGTTGACCACTAAACGAGCGGCGGCGTGTACGTGTGTGCGCGCTCTGAAGGCTGACGCGTTCGTGTGCGTGTGCCGGGCTGTTACGCACACGCGGACACACTGGAACAGCAGCGGCTCGCAAATCGGCACACGGTGGATGTGGCGAAATTTTTGCTTAACCTAGTTGGTGGTGATTTTCCGAGCTTAAGCCCGGTATACCTCACGCTCGTATCGCTTCTTTATTTAAACCTCCGCGAGTTATCTTCGCTTTGTTACCACGTTGTTTCGTCACTTACGTGCTCCACCTGCGGTCTTCGATCGTTTCCTTACTTTCCTGTATAAGATTGCGATATTTTTGCTTTTATCGTACCTCGCACGCGCCTGGATACGCTTCCTTCGAATCATCAAGATCAGCCGTTCGCCGCGACGCTAATTTAATCGCACTCACTTTAGTTCGAGCCGTTGTTGTCACGTCGCTCGTGATCGCCGAAGGAATTCGCGCGGCGTTCCGACGCCGAGGCCGCGAGAGCACACGTCGACTGACGCGAGTTCGGCACGCGCGTGCCGAAGACACACCGGATAGACACCACGGCGTAGTCGGAGTCGCGCGGCGGCGCGGCGCGTCGTGAGAAGTTGCCGACACGCAGCGCAACGCAACACAGCGCAACACGGCGCGCAAACGGTCGTCACTCGGCTAACTTCTCTCGACTACTAGCCGCGAACGGGCGCGCGCGGCGTGGTCGCTTGCGAGCGAGCGAAATCTGAATTTCCGATGTTATCTGAAACGAAGTAATCCCAGAATTCTTCGATGGCGAATATCTCTAGGTCAGCGATTTAAAAATTTATCTCAGCTGACCTGCTGAATTTTCTTTAAATCGCTTTGCGATCCCGCATCGTTGCGATTTATACAACACAAAGAAGAATTAAGAAGAGTATCGCGTACTGAACTTGAACAAATATAATACCTCATTGATTTTCCAAAGCCATATTGTGTGAAAAGGAAATTGTTCGTAGAACTTTTCTTGGACACTGCTACGTTACGTTATCGCGAAAATGACAAATTAGAACCGTCTATCTGCATTTTATCGTGGAAATGTGATGAAATTAAGACAGATTATTAAGAGCTATTCTAGAACTATCGAATGTTTCTAGATTTTCTTTACAAGTTCAAATCTCAATGCCATTTTCACGTATTATCCGAAAATGACAAATTAGCCATTTTCATATTATTATTAAGAGCTATTCTAGAACTATCGAATGTTTCTAGATTTTCTTTACAAGTTCAAATCTCAATGCCATTTTCATATTATCCCTGCTCTAGAATTCTCAAATTCTATTACGATATAAGCGTTTGTAGGAAAAAAATATGTATTTTAAATATTAATAGAGAGAAAAACATTGTTAGAAACAGCAAAATATTAATAATAATTTAACATTGTTAGAAACAGCAAAATATTAATAATAATTTAACATTGTTAGAAACAGCAAAATATTAATAATAATTTAACATTGTTAGAAACAGCAAAATATTAATAACAAATAGTTCGCTAGATATGTTTTTTTTCCATGATACGTGACTTAAAAAAAAAAGAAACAATCGTTCGAGTATCGAACGAAAAGTATCCACGTTCAGACCTCGAGATATCGATATATCGATGGTCGGATAACGTGACGCAGTATCGCGTTAGAGGCGCTTCGTTCCACTTGCGATGGAAACGTTATACTTGACGAAGTAGCGAGTCCTCGACGCTATCTACGACATAGTCCCCGGGCTCGATGGATGCCTTACACCTCACCAATCACGAAGGAATCGCGCGAACGCGGGCGAAACACGGCACGGCTGAGCTATACGATTCCTTCGCTTCCAATCGTCCTTGACACACTTCCGCTCGCCCGTCCCGCGCACCGAATCGATGCAATCGCGGAAGTTACGCGCGCAATACCCGCTGCTCTTATCCCTTCTGTATAGGGTGTTTCACGCAAACGAGATATTCGTCTCCCATTCACAGATTCGGGTCGAAGCTCGCCTCGACGAACACGTCGGGCATACTTGCAGGAATTCAAATTATGAAACATATGAAAAATGTTGTGTGACGTAAGAAATGTGACCTTGCAGAAAAATTCGGAGACTCGACGACGAAACACTCTGCCTTTCGTTTTTTCAAATACCTACTACAAAGAGAAGAATATTTTTCGAAAACCAGCGCCGAGCGAGCGGCAAACACACCGACAAAAATATCCGCGTTGCGCCAAACGCATATCTATAATGCGTGCACACGTGCAGCGGATACTCCTCATACGTCAAACGTCTTGCATTAACGCCTCGAGCGTACCATTCGTTACTTCACACTTGGACGTGCTTTGGCAATCCTCCCTGTACTCGAGCTCGCTCGATTAACTCTTTACCAAACGATGTTAAGTAGATAATAAATGATCGTTTGCTCTAAACGTACTTGACGCTCCATATTCCCGCGCTACGGCACCAACAAGCGTCATCATCTTCCGATCCTCGTCGCGATTCCTTTTCTCTACGCACGCCACGCACCAAGACGCACGCACGACGTCTCTCGCAATCTTCCGTGGAGCCCCGAAGACGGCCGAAGACGCCTCGCTGACGCACGAAGACGCGAAGAAACGAGCAGACAGGCAAAGCAGGTACCGACGCGGCCGCGGCGTTGCCCGCTCCGACTTGGCGCGGCCGAGTATCGCTTGTGGGTCGAGACTCGTATATGCGGGACCTGTACCCCGCGTGTAATATAGGTCAGTGGGCCAGGGCGATCGCGGACGGCAACGCGGACGTGCGCGCCGCGTCGCGTTGTGCCGCGCCGCGCGCGCAACGCGCGCGTACGAGCCGTGGCCTGCCTCGCCTGCCCGCCTCTGGCCTGGCCTTTCTCTCGTTACATCCCCTACGCCGGGGTGTTATCTTCTGGCCTGGGATCCGGCGCGCGATATTTAATTCTCTTGAGCCACGATGATTTAAACGCGACGAGATCGTTATTAAGGATGTTTACACTTAAACGGACTATTGATCAAGAAACTCGCCGACACGCATGTCTCACGACAAGCATGTGATAGAGATAATAGATATGTAAATGAAATGTTGCGCGGAAAATGAAAATGATAAATGAATTGCGCGGAAGATTGAAAGTGATAAATGACTGCGTCGAGGATATAGCCGTATATCTTTTTCCGTGGAGCGAGACGGCATTTTTGAAAATAAGTGGCCTGTATCCTTTAAATTGGAGCATATTACGATGGAAAATCGAAAATTGCTGAATAATGCAATAATGTGATAAATGAAGCTAATTGATAATGTATAGATTCTATTAAATTTTAAGACTTGTATGTAGGATATCGAAAAGAGATCATCATGGCTTTATATAAATTTGCAAAATTATCAATATACCATTACAAGCGTCACAATGCAAATTTAGTTTCGATGAGTACTAGTACTATTCCATGTTATTTTTGTGGATTGAATAAAATTATTCAACATCATAGACTACTCTATATTTTTTTAATAAATTACTACCGACATTTATATTTCGCAGGATACTGGAATTATTTCTGAAACTCATGACCTCGTAATTTTCTAAAAACCTGTATGCAACGTTTCATGAAAATAAATACAATAATTTCAATATTTGTTTATTACACGTCGCCTTGGAAAGACGTTCTCACCAAGTTTACCGGTTATTGCGATAAATATTATCACATACCTCGGTGGTCGAATTATGACACAGGGGGAGTTCCAGTTCGAATCCTGGCTGAGGTAATATTTTTCGCAATAAATTATTTATCTGAAGGGGATGGGGGGTCTTATTAGCACCAACATTTGAAATCACGTTAATTCTAAGTTGGTGATTTTTTGCATTTTAAAGTTCTCGACTGTGTCGGTGCGCATTTTATTTACTGCCTTCACGCAGATCATTGATTGGCCATCAAAGATCTAGGTCTGACCGTCTTGGCGTTTTAAATTTACTTCATACTATTATGTATTTTACGAATTGTCAGTCAAGATTTTAATATTTGTTAAATACAATAAATTAACACCGATAATTTTTATAATAATTGTAGAAAATAAAGTGTTACATGTATAAAAATATAGCGTCACAAGGCAAGCTTCGTTAGTCTCTGATCGATAACTGACTAGCATAAAAAGCGTAGTCGAAGGTTAATTCCAGAGGATTTTTGGCGCAGCTTGCACTTTATTCTTACCTCACACATTCGAATCTCCGGGTTTATTAGATTTTATCGTGACAACTTGACATAATACATAAGCAGATGGATAATGAAAGCAACTTATGTACAGTGAGGAAGAACGTAAAGTGCGGAATGTAGATATCGAAAAACTCTGGGAGAAGCAGGTTAATACCAGGACCGTGTACGCGCTCCTAATGCCTCGAATGCCGTTTTGTTTTTAATAATGTCGTACTCCGTGCGCACTTTGTCCGACGAGAAACCGCGGAAAATTTAATTTTGTCGTCTCGGTGGAATAAATGAAAGACATGAATAGCAAGTGGCTAGCATTTCCGAATGACTTAAGCATTTCCAACAGCGAATTCTCGGCGGAGTGCAGCGACGACAGTCCGCCGTAGCTGTAATCTCCGGAGAAAAGAGAATATGAGGAAGAGCGAAGGAAAGAGAAGAAAAAAAAGAGGAAAAAGACCAAACTGCGCAATACGCACGTAATATCTACGTGTACGTGAAATTAATATCGATAACCGAAGTGACGCGACCCGGGTAAAAAAGTTAGGCATTGCTTTTTTCCTTTCGCCGGCGAGAATTACAATCCCGAAATAAAAATATACGCATATGATCAATTTCGCGATTGCGCGAGACGTGACGGTTTACTTATTTTTCTAATTTAACTAACTTTGGTTATCGTCGTAAAATGCGTCGTAACATGCCGTTTAATATTGGCACGCCTCGTTTTCTCGTTGCGCGTTTAACACACCTATGCACTCGATCCTTATCTCTTGTTGATAATCTTTATATTTAAATAAAATCTCAAAACCTCACGATAGTATTATAACTAATTATAATTAAAAGGTAAGGCATTAATATTGTATTAATTGTATGTAATTCATTATATTATATTATTGTTTTTCTTTGATTGAAAATTTGGTTGAAAATTTTACATGGTCGAATCACATCTATTCAACTTTACTTGTTTTATATGTATATAAATATATATATATATGTATACATACTGGGTGTCTGTTGCCCTATATGTCGTAAACAACTCAAAATTATGAAAAACCGCAAAATATGTCAACTTCTCAAAGCTATCTCAAAGACTCAAAACTATCTCAAAGAGTGTCCCTAAGATATACCTAAACAATTTCAAATGGTACCCTCTATATTGTGGTATAGAAAATTTCTGTCGAAAACTAGAGGTCGATATGTTGACCTGTTCGGGAGTTATTTAGAGTCAAAGTTCGAAAAAGACCAATTTTCAAAATATCGTTACTCTCCTTTGGAAATTCCTAAACTTTTTTTTTGGTTTTTTTGTATTATTCTTGGATGTTCAAAATGAGCACAAAAAACAAAAAGTTTACTTATTTCTTTTTACTTGTTTCTTTTTTGTCATAAAATTAATGTAAGTGTTGTTGTGATAATAAAATAAAGAAAACTTAAAACTAGTTTTTAGTTTCTTTATTAAAAATAAAAATACAACATAACCCTTGGAGAAACATCCTTTCCAATTTTCAAAAAAGTAACCCCTCGAAATAATCGAACATGTATTTTGAGATTTTTCATAATTTTGAACCGTTTACGAAATATAGAGGGAAAGCCAGACTTTATAGACACCCTGTATGTATACATTGCAGTAATTCATTGACGTATTACTCTGCTATATGTAAATATAATATTATGTTATACATTTAAATTTAATTTAGCTATTATCTATCGTATTAGTTTTCGTAAATTATGTAACTACAATTTATTGTTTTATTAATTTCCTATCAATTTATGAATTTCATACGTAATAACGTTTAAATAACGCTTCTTAATTGTTTATTATATTATATTAATTTCATTATTATATAATTATTATCAGATTTGTTTCCGATTTAGTGCCAATGCATTGCAATGAAATAGATGGCTTTTATAGATTTTATCTAGACGTTGGTAATTTTTATAAAATTAAAAATTCTTCGATACCGTATTCCGATTAACTGGCGAAACTTCTGAGACACCCTATATGAAGATCTGCACGCCTGTAACAGTGACACTCGCACTTTCACGGACGAGAACACCTGTTTCTCGTGATGATCAAACACAGCGAGATATCGCGTATCAATCGCGAGGATCGACTGAGAATACTCGCTAAGATTGACATCCATCAATCCATGAGACATGAAGAGAGCCGTTTTTATCTATCGATATTTACACGCAAGGAACGAGATGGTAGTCGGCCATTTCACGAAAATTCACTGCTCGTATCTTTAAGATTACCGCGATAAAATTTTATGAGTCTTTGAGACGACTTTAGAAAATTCGACTGAAAAAATTCAAACTAAGTATCAAATTTAAATATAAAAAATATTAAAAACAAAGATTTATTAATAAAAGAATACTACACGATTGTACTTATAGATAATTAGATCGTATATAGAGATAGGGATCTGTGTGTAGAAAATAAACGAAGATTTGTAAGAAAACGAAGAAAGGAAAGAATTTTTCTACAAGGAAAGTTTTCTCTCAGAATTTCATTATTTTTTATAGCACTCTAACTCATTATAGAATTTCTCTCTAAAATCCAAAACTCTAAAGTCTATCGGGTGTTCCTTAAAACTGTGTGTGCTCTTTTAATTATATATTTGAAATTCTGTCACTTTGAAATAATCTTTCACTATAAGATAATTTTTAAGATAATTTTTTAAATATTAAATCATTACAATAACATTGATAATATTTATCATTAGATTAGTACAACAATATAGCCATCGATTGAAGACATTATAGGAGCTTGAACTTTATGGACGGCACAAAAATGTACTAATTCACGGTTTTACTACTTTTAGGGCGACTAAAGGGCGATCGGTTCCAGGAACAAAAGTGCACCGTTATTCGCATGTCGACTCACTCCACATAGTCGCCGAGTTTCATACTCGGATTGATGTGCCTCTCGGGGTCGGAACGGTACGGCCCGAAGTATAAACGTTAATCTACACCGCGAATCAGAGTCAGTGGCGATCCGTAGAAGGCGATCGCGCATTTAAATTGGTCGAGGTCTCTCGGTTACGCTCGAGTAGTAACACACTTCCCCGGCTCGGGTATGCAGCTGTAAACTGTTCTGCAGACGCGAGCGTAGCCACGGCCATCGACCAGAGTTCCCTCCGCTCGCGTATACACGGTGTCCCGAAAATCGTCGATCTTTCGTTCTAACCGCAGATCTTTCGATCGAGTTCCAGCTAGATTTTTTGTTCTGCCACCGAAAGCCTTGCAACTTTTTACGCGGTAAATAAAATAGAGCGATCATAAATATCTATATCAATATTGAATATAAATATTCGATATGAATTTTAATATGAATAGCTACATATCAATATTTGATCATATGATTATCCTGTTTTAAGAAATATCAATTTACTTTTTCTGTAACCTCAGAATTCATAGATCTCTAAAAATCATAGATTAAATTCGAGTCGCAAGAGAAAGTCATACACGCCTCTCGCAACTTCAATTCTTTCGTCGATACTGCAATAATCTTGTAAAAATATTCATATTAGCAATAATTCTGCCATTAAATTTTTCCTGAAAAGGTATACTATCGCGATTTCGTCGGAGAGTTCACAGTTTAAGGGGCACCCGGTAGACTTGAGGTATTCTGTATATACCTTTCGCCGCTCCAGTCTTCCTGCCGAGTTCAGGTTCACACCCGCGTTACTCTCCTTTATCATCGGGACGCGAGGGAAGGGAAGCCTAAAATGTCGTATGTTTCTTTTTCTTTTAGCCTTCGCGTCGCAAAGTTGATTCATACCATCAGCGAAATAGAAAGTCTCCGCATCGCGATACAAGGCGAACGGAACTTGCGGAGCGACGCAAATATCAACGCTATTCTTAGCTTTATTTATTGCAATTGCATGATATCAGTGTGTCTTGTACAATATTTATGTAAGGAATAAAGATAGCGGGGCGCTCCGCATTTTTATAGGGAACTTTGAAAGCTTCGCCTCCCTTTTTTGTTCATCCCAATTACAAAACTTTGCACAGGTTGCATAACATTGGAATTATACATGAGATGCTATTCCGATCGCTTGTATGCGATTTAATCTTCTATATGCCCAATATAATTTCCAAGTCACGTATCGCTTTTATTATTGTCTCTTTCTTCTTTATTGTGCATCATATATTTCCGTATAGATACCGTTCCTCTCTTTGTACACAGTCTAAATCTACTAACTTCACGTGGCCAGTTTGCCTATCAAATAATATCTTATCATGTTATCTTAATTACTGGCGAAGAAAAGACTATTTTCAAAACTATTAAACCCGTTCGAATCCTGGCTGAGGTAATATTTTTCGCAATAAATTCTTTATTCAATTTACCAAACATTCAAAACGATTAAAATCGAAAGATGATTTTAATTCGTTTGACTGCGGTAGGCTGACAATCCATGTTCGGCACGCAGATCATTTATTGATTGGCTGGAAAGCCTTCACGTGGCCAGTTTGCCTGTCAAATAATACCTTATCATGTGTTATCTTAATTACTGGCAAAGAAAAGACTATTTTCAAAACTATTAAACCCGTTGCAAGAATTCTTTGAAAGATTAGCGTTTCTACCGAGAGCGACATACAAAATTTTAGTATTTTATTTCCCGGAAGAAAGTTCCTTGCGTTGACACACATACCACGGTCAACGGTACATCCCGATTTTTCTCGCTCGTCGATCGAGCAGACATTCCTGACGAACGCGATGCGCCGGATCCCTCGCTAACCGAGGAACGATGATAATTTTGAAAGTGAATTCAGTTACCAGGTGAAAGCAGTCGCTGCCGACGTCCCCGAGTGGCGAACGTGACACGGTGACCAAATTCGATTCTAATAGTAAACTAGCCTGGAAGCTTCAGATTCGGCACCATAAAAAACACACTGTAAAACTTTTTATCACTTTTTAAAGAGGCAAACAATTGTTCTTAAACAATTAACAAAAACCAAAATGAAAGGTCAATCTAAAGCTAATCATTAAAAAAAAATCACTTTTGGTTACTATTAATTTACGGAAACATGTTAAATAAAAAATAGCTTCATCTATGTGCGTAAAAATTATTACCTTTTACTCGGTTCACAAAATTATATTTGTCGACAGTCCTTTTCTTTCAGCTATGATTGTTCTTTATTTTTAACTCCCGAAAAGTGGAACGTTCTGAAAATTGAGCGAGTAACGGTAAAATATTGGCTCGTATACTCGCCATACATTCAGCACTAAATGTGACAAACGCGATCTGCTCCAAGTTTTGTTTGCTTAACGCGAAGATCGCGGTCAATGTCGGCGTGAGATGAGAATCGGAATAAGCACATTCAACGCTAAATGCGTGGCAGGAATATATGGTCCAATATATTACACCATCCACTTGACTTTGATGACCAAATGCTTCGCTATTCCAACAATAACTTCATCGAATTTTTAACCTTAACTTTTCCGTTCTATCAAATTGAAGCACATTACAATGAGTTTCTACTCATTCTCTTCATCACTTTATTCTTAAAGTGTAATATTTCTAAGATAATCTTAAAGATATCTTTCTTAAAGACATTTTTCTACGTAACGGAATAAAAATAATATTCAGTTCTAAATAAAAACACGTTTGTTTCTTTATTAAAGAGAAAAAGATATCTCAGGTTGTAACATCAATGTCCCACTTTTATAACTTAAAAATCTGGTCACCTTAAACGACCGTCTCTCCTTCACCCGCGTTATTCTTCGTCCTTTTATTAGGGATTCAAATCGCGTACCCTTCACATCGAAGAAATTCACCTGCCAAACGAAATCCGCTGAAGGTACACAATTGCGCAATGGATAACCCTCGACAAAATAATTCCGGAATACGAAACTACATGTTGACCGAAGTGATTCTTCTCTTTTTTCTCTCTTTTGCGGCCGAATTGCAGCGATTTTGCAATAATTCGTGGACTTTTTTTAAAGCAAATGTGTGTGTTAAATGCCCAAAAGTATGTTCTTCCACTTCATTCAATTTACATAACTTCGAGGCCTTTAAAAGATACAAATTAAGATACAAATAAGAACACGTACGTTAATTACATACCGCATAAGTTAATGCTCCTGGTATTTTTGGATTATTACTTCTGACACTTCCTGTGTAAATTTCGCTTATCATTTTATTTACGATATTTCACTGTACTTATATTTAACGCGCCAATGCTAATTTTTTCAGGAAATATCGAATAAGATTAATATTACAAAGATATCATAAAGCCTGACGACATAAGATATTTTCGCTGCAAAACATTCATATAGGGTGTTAAAAAATTATAATCATTGTACACACATCTTGTATCACTAAAGATTTAGCAAAATTCAATGTTAAGGATATACTCTCGAAAAATCCATAAGTTTTATGCCAATATGTAGGTACGGTACATAGTTCTTTATCAAAATGGATTTCGATGTTCAATATCTGCCGGTACGTAGGTAAGATGACGATGATAGATCACGTACTCGGAGTTCTCGGAAGAACGTATCTCCTTGGTTGAAATTGAAAGCAGAGCAAGACACGTGTTCCTACGTCACGATCAATCAAGCGGGGATTTCAACGACAACACTGCACTTCGGTGTTATTTTCGTACCCCCTACGGAATTGACTTGAAGACACACGCCTTTGCGACTTGTGGAAAAAATTCCATGAAAAATCATCATTGTATCAAGCTAAATCTAATCTTGCACGTAGCACGGCAAATATAGTAACGGATGTACTTGCAGACACGCGATTCCCTACCGCTCATTGTAATGTATCAATCTCGTAAAATTATTCTGAAAACAGTAATGCCTCACGTAATGCATATCTTTTCAGTTATGTAATTGTTATTTAGTTACGGGTTTGAACTCTTATCTTTTAATCATTCATTAATTATTCCACACCATATCATGTACCAAATTTTTTTTTTTTTTGAGAAATTAATGCGAAGTTTAAATAATATATGCATTTCGACTTTCCAAAATAATTAAATCAACAATATAGACCATAGATCTCTTTTTGTTTCAAGCAAAATATTACCTTCAGCATTTCCTTCCAAGATCTTTACGAAAGCTTAAAAAAACAAATTATAAATTATATAATATTTAAACAAATATGTATACACATACTACACATTTATACATATTTATAAATTTATTAACACAAATTATACATTTATTTATAATTAAAAAACTGATTATAGGGATATGAAGTTACCGCGATGTGTAAATCGCGTTCTTTTATTTTATGGGATCTGAGATGGTTTATTCTCCCATCCCCTCAAACTTCAAACTAGAGTTAAAGTTGTTGAAGGCACTTTATTCTGGAGAATCATTTTCTAACCGCGGATACATTGACAAATTTAATCAGACACCATCAACTTGGTGTTAAAAGGCGAAAAGGATTCGATCAACAGGTTCCCAGTGACAAATGCGCTTCAAGGTACACTTTGGGCGAATTTCTCAAACACACTGAGAAACTTTGACACACCATTTGACCAAAGTACTCTCTGACATAAAGTATTTTTCGAAAATGCAGTTTATTCTCTCATCCCTTTGACAATAGTAATACCAAATTGATTCACCTATTTCTCACGTCTCCCTTTCTTTCTCGTCGTAGTTCCGATCCATCGAACCGTGATAATTTTATCAAGGAAAAACTCCCGTATCCAAATTATGACATTTTCCCGTTTTACTGATTGTTCCTCGACTAACATCGCACTTTGCAAAATGGTAACGCGACAAGTGGCATCGCAAATATCTTATAACTTCGTTTCTTCTTCCTTCTCACCGTTGACAGACACACCCCGAGCGAGAACACGACGAAGACGGAATGAGGAGGAAGACGCGGAATGATATTTAATACCTGTAGCCCAAGCATGGCGGGTGAGATGAGATATGCTAATGGTAAACACGACGACGACGTGGACGCGGCGCGAGGGGGTGTGGACAGGAAGGGGTGACGACAATGGGCGCATCGAGTTGCCATGTCGACGGGCACAACGCGATTCCGCGATGACGTAACCCGCGTCTTTGCGTCACGGCAGACGGGGATGGAGAATATAACCGGTGCGGGGTGAAAAGGGACCATGGGACGCGGGGGCAAGAGGGCGGTGGTTTTAGGCCCGCGCTTGTAAGGCACCAACGGCCGGTTACGTAATCTACAACGACGAGATAGCGCGGATCGATCGTTTTCGCCGGCGAAAAAAGGGCCTGCGCGCCCCGGTTGGGCGAGAAGGTGCCCAAGAATCCTGACCGGACGAGTTGCAGGGCAACTTGAACCGTCCCGAGTCCGGCGGAATGGTTGTCTTCGAAACTGCCGAGACGAATATTACAATATCTTATCTATTCTGTTTATTAGGAGAGACAGTTAAATTTGTTTGAGATTTATTAAATTTGTCCTTGTTTGGTGATAGTTATCTTGGATTTAGATTTTAATTTACATATGCGCTGATTCTAAATACATCGAGAAAAACGTTGTTATAAATAAAAAGTTGATATGACTAAATGTTAAATTGGCATTCTTTAGTTTAAATATTTATGTTTTTAAATTAAACATATACGTCAATAACATTATTAAATTGTGTTTTTTAATATTTTGAATTAACAAATATTCGCTTGACCGTCGCATATAGTTGAATCAAGAAATATGTTTGATTCAATACTTTTCTTCTCGATATAACAAGTGTTAATTTTAAAAAATCTCCTTATGATTGAAAGATGAAAAACTGTACTTGAAATATCTTAGAAATAACTAAGAAAATCTAAAAAATAGGTCTCATATATTATTATATCCATTTCCTTGTTTAATAAAATCAATAAAAATAATTATCGAAGTTCGAGTGTCTAATTGTTCTAAATCAGTTTCTCACAGTTTCTAAACTCAATTTTTGCGACATGCACATAGATCGACACATTCTCGATATTTCCTTTCGTCCCTGATAGAAAAGAGGCATAGTTTCTCAACATTATAATGGCAGCATTCGTGGACAACCTTGGATAACTAATTTCGCTTAACCAGTTCATATGTAATTTTCCTCTCGGGTTTCTTTGCGAAATATTCAATTACATGTGAAAGATCGAAGTAGAACTTGCGAAGAAAAAAAGTTGGAGAATCACTGTCCAAGTCGAACCGTGAAAGTGCGTAGGATGTTGCAATTAATAAAGATACTCTCGGGGTTGATCGACCTACGCGTATGTATATCACGTTATTTATCAACGAGAGTGAATGTCTGATTAATTTTTTTACACAAAAACTTCCCCTAATTTCTGCAACCTGTTATGTCAAAGAGCAACATCCAAAAATTAATCGAACGTCTTACGTAAATTATTATTTAAAAAATATTATATCAAAAATATATTATAAATGAAACAAATAAAATCGCGCACAAATCGTCGAAGCGACTTTTTCTAGAAAACTTCTCAAAAATCGATTTGTAATGTACATTTATTTGCGATTTTTACCAATGATATCTCACCACGATATTTCGAAGCGAAAAAAGCACTTCGAAACGAGGTAACATGACAAAATGCAATTACGTCAAACACACTTTAAATACATGTATTACTCTGAAATAATAATGGGTCGAAACTATATACGTTCTATTTTGCAGGGAAAGGTTCCGAAATGTAATTGTCCTTTAATCCTTTAATCATTTGAAATTATTTATTCCTTCCACATTCTTTCGTCCACGCCTTCGTACGCATGTTGGAAATTATAAATTCAATAAGCGACAAAAAAGACACTTCTTTATTTCTTTCTTACTCAGGTCATCCAGTCGATAGGTACACGTTCCCGTCTCTCGTCTCGCCATAAAATCGTAGAAAAGCTCGTGACGCACTATTCCGCGTAACGCGCGAAGCAATTACCCCGCGGATCGCGATGCACTCGTGTGTGACGAGGATGATTGTCGCACGGCAGTTTGAGCGATATTTAATTACATACTAGAATGAGATGCGCATGAACGAGCGAACGCAATGCGACGATTGTGGCGATTATTATCCTATTTAACGACCGCACGAAAAACGCAGACTAGTCGGCCGACCCGTGCGTAGGTGTATTTCGAAATTTTCGTGAAACACAATGAAAACGATGACGGGAAAAAATTCAGTTTCCTCTGACGTGAGATAAAAAATTTCATTACATTTTAAGTTAAACACTTTCCAACTCGAATACGACTAACGACATGCAAATTCATCTTACACTTTGCATATCGTGCCCGGTAATTTGTATTTCGCAATTTATGTCTTGCATTCCTAAATCCCTTATTTTACGTCGTCTAGTATCTGGCATCTCGCATGTATCATCTTGTAACTTTGGATTACAATCCGTATCTGCCGAAACACAATGTCGTGTTCTCAATTAATTAAATTTTTAAATAAATACGATGCGCCCTAAAAACGATGTCGCGGTAATATTTTTGTACAAAATGTGTTGCAAAACTTTAACTACTTCGTACTTTTTATATTATCCTATTATTTTATATCTTTTTAAGATCCTTAGAGGGCCAGAAGACAATATATTCTTTCTAAATCGGCTCAATATTTTCACGTAAGTTACTTATTAATCTGTCTATATTTTTATATGTCTATATTTTTCTGCCACAAAATCTCGTAAAAAAATACGACCCTCTAAAAATTATCAACGTTTAAATGTTCTTTCTCTACTTCCTATTATTTTATCTTTAAATAATATTCAAAAAATTATTATTTTTTGTTATTACTTTTAATTCACATAAACATTAGTCTCATCTTTTATTATTTTTTCCTGTTTACACGTATATCTCTATTATAATTGCAAGACAGAAATCTGGCATCGCGTTGCGATCCTCATCGCGTCATCTTTATCAATCCCTCCTCATCGCCGCAGTACAATAATTACGGTTTTGCCTTAACGAGGCGTACGAACGAGCTCGTGGTCGTGCATATCAATATTTATGTAGGTGGAGGCACTTACTGCCGCGGGGACGGCATTGTTGGCGATGTCGTAGCACCAGCCATGCCGAGTTTGTTTAACGCGGAGGATACCCGTCAATTCCCGCGGACTTCTGCATTGGCAGCGATGGTAAAAGTGACTCGCCACCGGCTGCGAGCGTTATCGAATCACTTTCGCGAAGTGAGTTACTCCTCTCTACGGGCTCTTCGTATTTTCACCGCCACATTTAGCCGCTAAACGCGGCAAGCCTTAATTGAAACGTCGACCGAAGTAACATGCTGTGAAACACCGAACGACACGTTTGCTATAGAATTTCAATTTTGCAATTCTGCTGATGATACAAACAGCCCGCATATACATTTATCGAAATGGTCATAAACATTTGTGTTACATACATCGTTAGAAATTATTCATTTAAATATGGAAATATTATTCTCTTTTAATTATATTAAAATTATGTTGTGCGTGATAGACTCGAAGAACAGGTAAATCGTAAAATAAATAAAACCTTGACATTATACAAAATAAAATTGTTCTCACATGCATCCTGTATTCTACATGAATATGTCTTACAATTACTTCATTTAAATACCATAAAATAATTAATGAATAAATATCTTCAAGCTAATCTTTTTGTTATTTCAAGCCTGTAACTTTCCTCTTCTCCAACTGGATAATTTCCAAGCTTGTTTAATTTTGTTTAAAAAAAAAAGTAAGATAGCTGGGAATATCCGTCATCGTTCGCATCACGCATTTCTTCACACACACTTTTCGATTAGACAGTAGCACAAGCGGCACAAAATAAAGACGAGACGGAATCGTTACGCACACATCCACCGTTATATCGTAATACGTGTATCCCGTTACGTTGTCCATCGCCGTATCGACATAGTGCGTTAAGGAACATTAAAAGCACTTTCTCTTATGAATCTTTGTCTCCCGACTGATGTGTAAGCCGCACCGAAAGTCCGAATCCTGTTACGAGACTCACCGAATTGCATCGCACACGTATAACTTATCACATTTGATTTATCTGAGTATTACACATGTAATTGTTTAATTGTCCGACTAATCCGTTTACCGTGAAATAATTCAATGCAATTTTAATGTGATGCGAGCTAGAGCTAACACTCCTACCGTAAAACTGCAGTAAAAAATGTACAGTAATTACATTTCATTCATTTTAGTGATTTTCAATATAACTTCAATATGACGCATAACTTACACGAAACACCAATCCATTTAAACGATCTTTAATAACTTCAATCATTTATGATTGAATATTTTACTTTTGCATCGAGTATGCTTGTCTATTACGAAAGAAATTATTAGAATCAATTCAAATTATTAGATTTTCAATTCTTTGAAATTAATCGAATCACGATATGCATAAAAATAATTTATAATTAACGAAACATCAGTTTAAAAGTATTTTCGACAATTAAGATTTCTGAGAAGGCGCATATGAATCGTAAAAGTAATAACCATAATTTCAACCGTGCGAGATGTTAAAACGATTTAAAGCGATGCTCGAAAGCTGTTAAGGACCGACTGCAATTTACGTCTTCTTGCGACCGAACAGATAAGAGTCCTCGCTTCTCGCGGTTAATTTTCCATTTCTTAACGGCGTCGCGACGCCAATCACCGTGAGGTAGAAGCGACTTCTTCCTCTTCCTCGGTTTCACCCGCCGTTATTTCCAACCATAAAGTTACAGTCGAATGAAGAGATAATTGATTCATTCGATTTGCATCGTAAACCAACCATTAACAGCTTACGAGTGCCTCTACCGCGATGCGTTCGCAAAAAATTTATTGAATAGATTCACATTAATATATGACAATTGTTAGAAAGTTCGGTTTGCGACATACATAAATCTAGGCATTCCATAAAGAGATCAATCAAGTCGTTTAAAGTAAAATTAAATAGTAGAATATTCGTAGTAAAATAATAATTATAATAATTATGTAATAGTACTATTTAAATTTATGTTCGATAGAGAAAATTGGGTCTTATAAATTGAACATACAGGCCGCTCCACTTAACTTAACTAAGTGAGATTAAATAATAAAATATGTAAATATTGTAATAAGACATTTAATAAAATTAATCGAAATATATATAAATTATCAAATACATTCAAATTAAACATGATGAAAAACTGAATTCTATGAATCTTTTGAAATTATATATATATATATTTGATGTTATAGAAAATATTTGCACTGAATTCAATTAATAGGTACAAATACGTTTGCAATTATACAATTTAACACAATGTTACATTAAAAATTAATAAGGAGATAAATTCAATGAGTTTAATTAAATTTGAATAAATATATTCTTTAGTATTACAGGAATATTAAAATTATAATGAGAATAATAACAAAACAAATTTTGTAATTGTGCCTTTAATTTGCTATAATTAAAAAAATTATTTCAGTTTTTAATAAAAAAATAATCCCTTCCCCATTGCATGCTATACATCTCGAAAGATAATAATTAATTAATATAACATATAATAATATATAATTAATGTGCCAAACGAGTTTATTTCGAAGAAAACATTTTGTCGGCCCACTGATCCAGTGACACCGAGTACGCAGACGGTTGATAGAACACAGCCACGTCGAAAGTAGCAAATCTCGCGAAGAGACTCTCGCTGGTTCATTCATGGGAGCCGTTTCTCGTGTACACACGACCACAAACGCCCGGCCTCTCCATGTTGTATACACGACGCACATTCGCATTCTCCGCTCCCGCATCTCTCGATATCCCGATCCCGAAGTAGGTAACTCGATTTTACTATCTACTCTCGAGTTTGCGCAACACTTGCCGCGCGCGAGCACGCGAATCCGGCACATTCACCGATAATCGTGAAATCATCATCGATGCTGCTACTCGCTAAAATGCCCGTTGTGATTCGCGATACCTCGCCTCGCATGTATTACGTGTACGTAACATATCGACAGCCGTGAGCGTCGAGCATATATCCGTCACGCGGTGAATTTCATTTCGACGTATGCGAATGAGGTCGTCAAAAGATAGATATTTTGTTCTATTCCAACCAGGAGATATAAAATCCATTATTAAAACGCTTCCCCATTTTCGTTATGTTCTTCCATTTATGTAAAACGCTTTCAAGCGCTTCTGCTTTTCGCATTGCAAAAACGGAAAAGCACAGAGATTAAATTAAATACTGGTAAAATAAGCTGATACAAAAGCAGAACGAAATTGGGTGAAATTAAACTAAATAGGATTAAATAATTTTACTTTTGATAACTTTCGTATTTTTGGTTGTATCTAATTTTGTACGTAATAATATATATTTCTTTATATAAATCGTGTACACATACGCATATACACGATTACTTTTTTCCATCATTTTACTTTGTGATTTAAAAATATTTACAAATATATGTAAAATTATTAACGTTAAGTTCATGAATAAATGTGCAAAATACGCATTATAGAATGGGTAGTGCTTTAATCTCAGCAGCCGGATGACAGCGAGCAAGTTTCCGTGTTCATGAGATAATTATCTCGCTGGTGTATAATAAAGGATGGTGTACACGTCATAACTATATGCATTTGGAGCAAGCTTGTTTAAGTTATATCGCAACTCGAATATATGTTACAAATGCCTCTGTTTAAATTCCTTGTTTTTCACCATTTCAATAAACAAAAGTAAGGTCAATCGAAGTTTAATTTTATTTGATAATTGTTTCATTGACGTTTAATTCTCTGAAAAATAATATTCCCCAAAATTATCAGAATAATAAACCATCAATTTTTTTTTAATATTATACTTTGTTCCCTTATTTATTTTTCGACAATTTCTTGTTGTTGTTATTTCTTGTTATTTCTAAGTTTGAAGTCAACTGATGTGAATGTGTAAATAAATTGATAAAAAGTAGTTTAAATTCTTCTTCTCTCTTTCTCTATTAGTACAATTAAAATTAAACGGAAATTAATGTTTATATACGCATATTGATAACGACGATACAGGAAACGATTATACTCTTATGTGTTTCTCTTTAGAGAATATCGGTTGTCATAATAATAACACACGTATCCACGAAAGCCATGCTCAGTGAAATCGTATCAGTATCAATCCTCGAAAATAGTTTCGGATTTCATATTGACGCCTCGCCGACGAGACGCCACACTCCGCAGGATGTGCCAGATAAATAAAAATAATTTCAGACAAATTTTTAATTAAAAATAAATTGCAAGTTATTCGAAATATTTGTACGAGAGTAAAAAAAAGTAACGAGTAGAAAGGAAATGTAACTCTTCTCTTCATATGAAAGTTATCATTAGACTCGTAGAAAAAAAAATCCCAGATTTTATCCGAAACAAATAATTACCTTCAATAATGAATAATAATATGTGACATATGATGATAAATAAAACTTGAATGAAAGATTCTTTGACAAAATTAGATTGTTTTTAACATTCTTTGGCAAAGAAATATTAAAAGAGATCTTCACAAATAAATGATTAATATTATCGTCAATATCTAAAAAAAATTTTTCTTGTCCACTAATATTTATTTTTATCAATATAAATAGAACTTTAATCTCGGTTTAACTTACTTTTTATCTTTTTCTTACTTTTCATCTTTTTCTTACTTTTTATCTTTTAATTTTTAAAACTAGAAAAACATTAAACCGAGATTATGTTAAATCAAAATAAAGATAATGTACATTGGTAAAAATGGGTTTAAAACTAATCTAATCTTATGCATTTCTGAAATATTCCTTGTTAAGATACCTCGTGTATAAAATCAACGGCGTACACGTTTGACGTGCCCAGACTCGGATCGATACAGGAGGCACTCGCGGCCTCACTGGGAGGGAAAGGGCCGTCCTTCCTCTCGTTCGTTCCCACTATGGTTAGGAAGGAAGGCTCGAGGGATCGCAGATAAAGGCAATGAGAAAAGCATACCATAGAAAAAATTCTGCTCAAAAATTCACTGATCAGAGTCTCTCGAAATAGAAAAGGCAATGTGTATAAAAAAACTCTTATTTATCTTATTTACTATTATTTAAATATTATTTTTAACAATTGTTTTTTAGCAATTGTAAAAAAAAATATTTTTTAAAAACATCTTTATATTATTCTCAAATCTTTATTTAAAAAATTTTAAATAATTAAATAATAAACATGGCATTCGGAAAGGTATAATAAAAGCTTAAAAATCCTAAAATATTTAAAAAACACCCCAAATATTCCGAAATGTACAGTTCGTTTTCGGTTGAAAATGTATAATCAAATTGTATAATATAATCCAGAGACAAAAATAAGTTTCGAGTAAAAAACAATGAGTAAACGTGTGTGTACTTTCAAGTGACTTCATTAAAGAATTATTGTCGTTTCTCCTCTATCGAAACTAGAATTAGAAAGAGACAAAGGAGCAATTCAAGTGATGTTCGAAGTTAATTAACATTGGATTAAATCGAATATTAATTAAGAGACTTTATCTCGGACAATTTTAATTATCTTTTTCTATTTGCGTGGGGCTCTTCGTGTTACAATATTCGCACAGACACTCGTTCGCTCGTAGGTACTTGATAAGAGTGAGATTAAGGTAGAATAAGAAAAAGATAGAAGCAGGGTGGGCTCGTTATGTAATAAATTACAATCGCATTTCGGATGCACCGTCCGCCAGAGCTTTTCACCGCGTCAGATGAACGCGTGTTTCATTAAACGAGACGCATTTATCGGACAGCGTCGTGCGCATGTTCGCAATTAATATCGGCATATTGTGCTCGTTGGCACGTGGATAAATTGCAACAGCCGGGATAATCGAGGCGCGCCCTCGCCTCGTGGGCGTTTAAGCTGTGCGTTTTGGAGCTCGAAAAATCGCGTCGAAACCAACGTCGAAGTTGAACTATGTCTTCCGATTGAACCATGACAACAGAAACCCAGTATAAAATAATTCATTCGGTTGGATTGAAATTCTTTCATTTAATAGGTGTTCTTATATAGCCAACCTGGTTTCCAAACTCAATCACCCTCCCGAGCAAAATCTTCTCAAACAAAATTTTGTTACATTACATTTTGTTATATTATATACGTATACATAAATACATATATTATATATAATTAAAATGACATGTAATGTTCGGAAGATAGAAATTTAATTTAGGAATCAATTTTAGTTCAAATTTGAATTTAATAGAATTGGATTACTGGGATAAAGATTAAATTTTCAAGTTAATTCTCAATTTAAGTAATTGCTAATTTAAAATATATCCATATTCAGGAAAAAGTAACTCAATTTTATTATGAAGATAGTATTCTATCGCTTGTTTACTTCTTTTCCGTTCTTCGTTCTCTTTCTCTTCCTCGAAATCTTTCGCTCGCAGAAAGACGAGAAAGCAGAGAGAAAGAGTACGCGAATTCTCCGAACCCCAACACTGCTGACGATGTTAAAATTAAAATGCAGTCAATGTGCAACAGCTGCCACAGAGAAAGAAAAAGAGAAAGGGAGAGAGAAAGAGAGGAAAGAAAGGAGAGTGATATTTATCGCGCATGTTTTAAAAAGCTGCATCTTTTAAAAGTCATTAAATTCTATATACAAAATGTATTATAAAGCAATACAAAATCTCGATATTGCTGGCGCTTCGACGAGCATAATAAAAATGGTGTACAAAGACGTAATACACAAAAAGATGAGTATAAAAATTTGTTATACAACGAATACATAAAGGAAACATAAAGAGAAAAGGAAAGAGAAGGCTTAGGGTTTAGGAAAAAGATTTTTAGTCCAGAGAGAAGCCGGTTCGTGTTTAGAGATCTCAAGATACTTGGAAAAAAAATTCGACAAAAAGAATCTACATGGGATCCCTTCGGTTCTCGACTAAGGAACTATTGCTTCTTTCTTGTTCCTGTCGAAGACCGAACAAAACTGGGCCTGAGCAGCCGCTGGGGCAGATTATTGCAATACGCACGCATCCGCAAACGTACGTGGTAATGGCGCCGACAAGGTCAAGTCGACTGCCAAGAGCCAGCGAGCCGTTCCAGAAATTCCCAAGTACCGCACGCGAGCCATTACTTCCGTCGCCGGGTGCTGCCACCCTCTCAGAGAGAGGAGGAAGAGGAAGAGAGAAAGAGCACGAGAGAGAGCAAGCAAGATAGGCTTTTCTCAGTGGGGCCCCACGCGTCTACGACCTCTGCCAAGCGCCTTTATCGTGGGACTCGCCTTCAATGAACAGGCAGAACGGCAGATTAAGGCCGCGGTAATTAGGCGGAATCCTAGGCTGGCAGGATATCCCGGTGCTGTTATCTGACGTTTGATGTGCAATGTCTATTACGTGCACAAAGGCTCATCGGAAAGATCGCTTTTTGTCCTATGCCTCGAATTTTTCGACTTCTTTAAGAAAGAGAATTTTATGTAGTTGATAATTTGTGTTTATAATTCGTATGGTGAAAAAGATGACGTTTTAATTCAAAAGAATAGCAATAATAATTACGCTATCTGTGTCAAGTAAAAGAAAGTCGAATTTTTATACATATTTTGGAATCTAATTGCAAAAACATAAAAAAATGTGAAAAACTTGCTGTATGTGAATGCCGCTTAACTCTGTATCGCGTGCTAATGAACGAGGATGCTCGGCGTATATTAACGTTCCCGCGTGAGATCTTTTTCGCGGACGGTACAGTAAATTATATCGCGATCGTATTTTCAAATGCATTCCTCGGATGAGCACAGTACACAGGAACTGTGTGGCTAATACATTTGCTACATTACGAATAAATTAGTCCAATTTAACGTAATATCAGTCTTTTAATTATTAACGGTAATCATCAAAATATTTATTAATCAGTTTTCGACGATAAGCAGGCATAAAGTATTAACAACCAACTATTCTCCAAAAATAATCTGTATTTTATAGTGTTCTGAGTGTTCTGTTATTTTAATTATATAAGAATATACTCTAAATTTCAAAATTTTTTCGAAAAAACATTTTTTCCTTCTTTCTCTTTTCAATCCCGAGAACACGGGAGTGGTAAGTAACTTTCTCTCTGCAAATAAAAGGTGCTTTGAACAGCGGTTTAAGTGGCTGCTACGATAGATTAGATTTGATAAACGTTGCGATAGCACATCTTTCGAGCACACATTTTTCCCGTATATAGTTCCCAGTACACAGTATACAATTCTGAACTTCGAACCTCAAGTATGAGTTTACGCTCGTTATAAAATTTCTTTAAGTACTTCGCACTGTCGAGATTTAATCCTTTATTTGAACAACAGTAGTGGATGCAAACGTTCGAGATACTCGATTTCTCGACTATCGCTGCAATTGAAACAAATTCTACACGTTACAGAAAAGCTTTCTAAGACTTTCGGGTACTACAATTTGAAAATAATGAAGTGCTACAATAAATTTGCAGCAAAAAATGTCACTGAAATTTTACATATAAACTATTTGCATCTAAAATATATAAGCTCCATCTCTCTCTCCGTTTATTCTATATTTGTTTACTTAGTTTGTCTTAAATAAGATATGTATTCATATTTTGGGATCTTTTTGCAGGTTTCTTTTGAGAACGATGATATTGTACTTTCAAATGCAGAATTGCTAAAACCAATTTTTGACTAAACCATTGAATGAGCATTATATCGAGGCAAAACAATATCTAGGAAATCCGTGACGAACTTGTCGAATCAGAAAATAATTAAAAGCGAAACGACGACACGAAACAATGACGTAAATGAGAACGATAATTGCGCATTTGTGGTATTCTATTTCGAGAGCGTTGCAAGACACGACAGCGAAGATATGCTGACTCTCTTTTTACGAACGGATAAGAATCAATGCTAAAGTCAATAGCTCAACAGCTGCAACTGGGACGTATTATCGAGGATTATCGTTCCGATAACAGACATTCCAAGCTAAAGACGTATCCGCATGGAGGTTTTCTTACTGAACTTACTGTCGTACAGATTCAATAAAAGTCTCAAGTGTCTCGACTATCCTCAAATTAGAGATAGGTATTTATAAATATTTTTTATATTAATTACTCGAAAAAATTCCTTCAAGGAGAGTAGAGAGTATTCAGTAGAAAGATAAGATATAATTATTTTTTAAACTGATTTTATCACTACAATTTCTTGTTTCTATTTCTTTAACTTTTCAAAGACGTAAGATTTGTGAGTATTTATAAGAAAATGTATTTATTAATTAATGACATAATCCTACAGTAAGATTATCTATGGCTCGCGTAGATGATTTTTGCGCTGCTGAAGGTGATAAGTAAGAATTTATAATAGTAGAAATTTAGAAAATTCCAAGAGACTATATCTTTTAGTAATTAATTTGCTTGTTTAATAATTTGATTAAACAATACAATTTACAATAATATAAACAATTCTTTAATAAAATTCTCAGCTTCGTTAATTTTATTCTTATTATTTACCGGTTTCGATTTTCTTCCACTCCAGCTCGAGTCTTCGATCGTTATAACAAGGAAGAAAAATTTGTTGCAACTGCACGAGAGTTTTTCCCATTTTAAAAACCGTACGATCTAGCTCACCGCTTCGCTCAAGATACAAAGAGAGGCGTCGCAGGTGATCGATCGATCGTGGCGCGCGATTCGATCTGGTCACGGGCGGACGGTACGATCGATGCACGCTATTACGACGAGGTGCCATAAATCGCCATTTCGTGCGTCGGGCGAAACGCGAGGCCGAAAAAGCGAGGCCGGCCGGCGCATTTTTCTCGCACGCGGATCCGCGTGCGTGGATCGCTCACCCGATGCAGACAGTGACCTCCACACTCTAAGTGACACGTAATTCCGCGCTCGGTACTCTCGTTTGCGACAGCAGCAACGGGGCAGTAGCAACGTGTACTCTGCACACAACTGCGCTCGCGCTACGCAAAAAACAGGAGCGGCGAGACACACCTGAACAAGTATGACGTCCGCGTGCGACGCAAATCTCGTTCATCGAAGATTTTTCGCCGCCTTCCCAACTTTCCTACGGATCCCGAAAATACGTGTGAAAGCAAACTCCGACACAAACAATAAATTTTTTGGGAATGCAAGCGCTTTCCAAAATAGAAAAAAACCTCGATTACCGTGATTTAAATACGTTTAAATACCTTCCGTGATATTCGAAATCTTTTTAAGCTTGCTCAATTTCTCGATCGTTGTTCAATTTCTTACTTTTTTCGCATCGTGTGATTATAAATTAAGTTATTTTATCTCAAATAAAAAAATATAAAGTCATTAAAAAATATAAAGGAATAAGTATGGTGAGTTTGCACCCTCCAAATTTTGTAGCCGCAATTTTTTCCAAAATCACTATGTAAAAAGACATCTATGTGCACAATTTCAGATTTTTATATTGATGCCTAGCAGTTTTTAAAGCAAAAAACCTATTTTTTTCAATTATTTTAGAATTTTATATTTTATTTTTCAGAATTTTTTTAGATTTTTCAACAATTTTTTATTAGTAAGTATATTTTAAAAACCGATAAAATTGAAAAAAAATAAGTTTTTTGTTCTAAAAACTGCTAGGAATCAATACAAAATCTGAAATTTTGCACACAGATGTTTTTTTACATAGTAAAAATGGAAAAAATTGCGGCTACAAAATTCGGAAGGGGAAAATTCACCATACTTATTCCGCTAAATTCTTTTATGTGAATTAGAGAGGCTGTTAAAATCATTGATAACCCAACGAGTTAATGAAAAACTTTATTAACGCCACGGTATGGTTGACTGCTACTTGCAATTTAACACGAGAGTGAGGCGTCGCGCGTCACTCTCACCTTTTTTTCAGTTACATAAATCGACCGCAACTTTCGATCTCACGACGCTTTTTTTAGAAGAGTTTCCTCCTTCTTATGCCGAGGAGCAGAAACAAATGCATTCATCACGCTTCGTCGAGTGAAAGAAAAGGACAGACGGCTAATTGACTTCTTCTTCGAGAAGAAATTTCGTTTCTTTTTTAACAAAAATCAAAAGGAAAGAATTGTCGATTTGTGAAAAACTGAAAACGCCACAGATCGTACAAACAATGTGTGCTGACTATCGAAAATTTAAATAATCGCCACCTTTGTTCGCAGCCTGTAAGCAAATACCTCGATGATTCAGGCTCAAATTAAAAGTAACACTCGAATTTAACTGCAGAGTAAGCTTTTGCTTTATTCATTGGCAGTTCCGGAATTCAATTTACGAAGGGCTTTACAATTCTCAAGCGCATGAAATATAAGTTAGGGAATATAAGCCAGGGGAATATTATTATACGAATTTATGGTGCCGCTTTGTATACGTATCGTATATTCGTATCGTTTCGACAGTTTCTTTTTTTAATTAATAAATATAAATAAAATGCCCTTTCATTATCTTGCGCCATTTACATCAAGCGCTTAATCTTAATCTCCTCATTCTTAAATTATTTCGTCTGAAACGAAATGATCATACGGTATCTTGCTTTCGCTTTTACTCCAATGTTTATTACACCATGGGTGCGTGTATTATACATATACATGTATGTCAGTGTAACATGTTGAGTTCAAGTCCGTGGATTCGCGAAGCCCAGATGACTGTACAGATCAGTAATCCCTGCGGGATTGACTTGTACAGCTGAACAAATTTGACGGAGCTCATTCGAATCAGCTGCTCATCAAATTCATCCAAAAAAAAATGAAGAAGTTGTCGAGAGAATAATGGAGGTTTCGATAATCAAACAATCAACGGCTGCGTGTTAATTCGCGAGGTGAGCAGTGAGGTTCCCCTCGGAGAAGGCTTCAATTAGCAATGCTGTTATGAAGCCAATCGCGTTATCAATCGTGTAAACAATCACTTTTTTGTGCATTAAAAAAGTTTTCGACCGCGTTGCGATTCTCGTTTAGCAACGAGAATCAACGTTATCATGTACCGCAATTTCACGATAAGATGTAAGATATCGAGAACACGCTGGGCATCGAGAGATCACGGCAACATTTCAAATATTCTCGATGTATCATGTGAAAATGGTCTTTACATATATTTGAAGCAATAAAGACGTGACATAAGATAGCATCGTCTCTATAATGTCAAAATCTGTTGAAATTATGTATCGAAGTTTTAAAATAGTTCATGCAAACTCGAGACGTTCGAGCAAAGTTATTACACAATTTGAGAAATAAAGTTGCGATATTCGAATAAATGTTACGTGTAACATAACAAATTCCATAATGTAAGTTATGTTTAATATGAATGAAAATAAAGAATATTTGTTAAATCAGATGTCTTCCAAATTGCAGTACTTTTTTTAAAACTCAGTAGCAAAGTGTATTAATTATTTTAATATTTTAATTATAAATGTACGTATTAAAATAACAAGAAAATTGTAATATACAAAGAAAAGACTTAATTAACCAACTCCAGTGTACATACAAATTAAAATTAAATAAAATAAAACATAACATCAATTAAAAAGTATAAAATAAAATTTTTAAGTACTAACATTTTAGCCATATTGATATTTATAGTACCGATATTAAACATTTTTCTATCTAATTTACACATTCTTGTTCGCAATACAGATTAAAAGGCTTGTCGAAAGACTGCTTTCAATTATGATTTAAGCTCTGTTTGAAAACAAAATTTTTATCGGCCCTCTATATCACGTATTTATGCAGAACAAATGAATTTATTGGACTGTTATTTTTCGATATCAATATGCTAAGTGTCTTTAATGGATTTTTAAATTGCGGGAAAGTGCACTCACGGTTTTGCAAACAAAATTATTACGTTCCGAATATTTTCCGATATTTTGCTTCATCTCAATAAAATATAAAATAAGTACAAGTTTCCAAACTCACGAAAAATATACAATAAAACTTAAATTTTTTTCACAATGGTGCATTATTTAAAAAAAATGCACCATTCACTGCTAAGAAAAATTCTTTAATAAAATGCTTATAATGAAAAATGAATTCTAAAATACGGAGCAGTAAATTTTCTATTTTTGATAACAAGTATTGGCAAATGAAACAATTTCTAAAGTAAAAAATTTGTTTTTATTAAATACTTTAATGATTAAGAATGGCAATTGAAAGAATGAAGTTAAGAATGACAACGATTATACGAAATGGACACACGGTATACATTTGCGAACAAAAGACCGGGCGGTTAAGAGATTACGTTTTCGAGGAGCAGGTTTACCCATCTCGGTTTATTTCAAACCGGTAAAACCCCGAGTGCGCGAATCTCCTCGCTGGGTGGGAAGTAGGATTGGCCACTTAAGCTCAATGCACATTGAATACATGTAAGACCCATTGTATTACACTGCAATGTTGACGTTCCCCGCTGTCTGGTTTATAGTGTCCATGCGCACAGTCTCACGTAGCAACATTTGAAAGAAAAGGGTTTACTCGGATATTTATCGGAGGGGACGTTCACATTTCGTCTCGACCGCCTTTGTAATTTCATAATGTAGTCTTATGTTATCATCGCGTATCGATAATGGTGCGTGTTTTGTTCATCATTATACATCTTTGCTCGTTCCATGAGCCTTAAAAGATGAATTGTCAACACTGGACAATCATCCTCTTGTAATTTAAAAAATTACTCATGTATATTTTACTATTGATATTATATCCCATCGCTTTCTTATTACATCTCATCTCTATTGTTACACCTCGTCATGCTCCGACCCTCACCCAGAAGGGGAACCTCAAAACGGGATGACTGTCAACGGTCGGCCGCGCAAATGCCGCGTGCGCGTCGCCGATCGACTGGTTGGTTGGTCGTGCGAAAAGAGAGGAAAAGAGAAAGAGAGAGAGAGATCAACTTGACCTGCCCCAAAATCGAGGCAAGATACGAACGTGCGCGAATACAAATGGATACCGACGAGCGAGCAACGAAGGCGGGGACGCCTCTCGTCGTCGCCATTAGCTCTTGATGAAATTTCACTCCATCCGGTGCGGGACATCTACGGCTGTCGGTTACAATTATTCTCACAACGATTTTCAGCTATACTTAAAAAAACTAACCCTAAACGACGCGTTATTTGATTTTCCCCTCTTTTTTACTTTAATGCGCTACGAATTATTTATTCGAAAAATAAAAATTTGGCAACGTATCTTGTTACGCAAAATAAATGATCTTTATTTGTCCAAAGAAACTTTACTTATTGTTAGTTTTAAAAAATCAATATCGATCTGTAAAATAATATAAGCAATAATAGTAGCTATTAAGCCTCAATAGCTTCTACTAGCGACGGAAGCCTTAATTCTCTATCAAATCAATATTTTCACAGTTTTTACATAAAAAAGAGGTTCCCTGATTTAATCCGGACATTTAGATACACTTAAACATTCGAAAAGTATAAACTCGCATTTATTTTTTAAAGAAAATTTTATTTGGACGAAATCCGATTCCAGGTCCAACCGTTAACCATCACCGATTCTTTCCCACACCTTTTCACGGACACCCTGTATATGACGTCGGGCGCGCGCTCGAAAGTAGGTGACTGGCTGGATGTTGTGCTGCTGGGCGGCGCTGCCGCCCGTAGCCGCCATCGCCATCACCGTATCCAGCCGGATCCACACGCAGATGCCGCGCGAAATGACCTTCCGGCCTCCGCGCATATTCGCGGCCCCGCAAATCACGTTCCCCGTCTAAGCCGCGGCATGAACGTCGCTCGCTTCGCTTAGAACAAACGCCGCGAACTTTTTGTCTCTCCTTCATAAGCGATTCCGCATTAAGAGATGTCTACAATAGGATTTTAAGGCGTAAAACTTAGGATTGGAGCCGAAATTGATTGTTCACAATCGATTAATTTTTCTCACACTTTGATTGTGATTCGTTAATTTCGACTTAAAGTCTAGTCTTACATCTTAAAATCTCACTGTAAATGCCACTTAAAACGTCACAGACGCAATTTTCCGTTAGACGGAATGCTGACAGAGATTGTCAGTGATAAAGATCGTAAACAATGCCGGCTAGTAATTAGCATTTAAACATGTTGCACACGCTGACACATGAAGAATGTTAAATTAAAAGAGATAAGCACACAAGTATTCATGTCGAATAAATTGATAAAACGTATATTTTGGAAAATAAGGAAAAAATTGCTGTTTAAAATGTGAGATACGAGAATGCAGCACAATGGTATCTTTAGAAAAGATTATTGTAAAAGATGTTTCCTTAAAAACAACTCTTTTCCTGGAATTTTCCCAAACGAGCGAGTTCGGTGTTAGCTAATTGAAAATATCGAAGATAAAAAAAATACGGTGAGAATGTAGTTGCATCACACCTTATTCACATCTAGGGTTAATTGAGAGAAGGCCGACGGTTTGTCAACACTAAACGGGTTTATCGAATTATTTTCATAAGCCGGCGATTTAAACGCGACCTTTGATTCAAACGCCAGGCCTCGGAGTAATCTTTTATTATCGCTTGTCGGATCGCATTATGATATATACGATGTTAATGAAAGCGAGGCAGCTCTCAAAACTTCTTTTTTGCCGCTTTATTAGAAAATGTAGATTGTTCGATTAAAACACAATCTGTTTTAATCTTCAGCCATGGAGAGAGAGATCAAGTAAAAGCGAATTCAGAAATACCTACAAGTAATAAAAGAAATTATTCATTAGTAACATAATTACTTCATTAGAAGATGGATTGTCTACCGTCTGCGCGAACAATAAATGATTAAATAAAATTATGACGACTTCGAATAAATTCTGTGAATGTTAACTTTCTATGATCCAACTTATTTCTCGGAAGAGCATTCGATGCTCAGAAGCAAGTTAAATGAAGCGTATAATAAATCTGTAATTACAAGAGAGAGAGATACGGAGTCTGAAAATGGGTTTCCATATTTTATTATAAAGTTATAATAAAAAAGTTATAATAAAAGCGGCGCGTGACTTGAAAGCTACGCAGAGGCCTAAGAATATATTTTCGATGCGAGCGAGGGGGGTCCACATAAACCCGCATTTCCACATCAACCACCACGTCGACGACCTTCCCTCCTCTCGTCAGCTGCGCATACAACCCCCAGCTGGTCTCCTCCCGCGCCACCATGATGGCGTTCGCCAGCCTCGCAGCATGACTCCCCGAAAGCCTCGCCTACGCTGCTGTGCGGTGCGCCGTCACGGTCGCAGTTACGACCTTTTCGGAACTTCGTTACGAAACGTGACGACCCGGCCGCCACCGTCGAGGGATCGATACGCCGACGCTCACCAACACACCGCAATACCCGGTGGGTCCTTCGTCAGCATAACCACGACGAGGATGATAAGGATCGTTGCTGGCGCTGGCGTCGCCGTGCAACAACGACGACATCGACAACGACGCCGACGCCGTTGTTGGTATGCGTGAATATATCGACCGGTCGGTCTATCTGGCGGTGAGGAACGAGAGCCTGTCGAGGACGGGGGTCAAGGTCGCCGCAGATGTACCACGCCTTCACTGTTGCCCCGCCAATACATGACGATGATGATGATGATGATGTTGACGTAGCTAATGATAATGATATTGATGATAACGTTGATGCTAATGTCGACATAAGCGGGAGCAACGTGCTGACGGCGTCGCCACGTGAGCGATTTTTCTCTTTGTACTTTTCTCTCTCCTTCTCTCTGTCCCTATACCGGCTATTCTTTTTCTAGCTTTCTTTATCACTCCTCCCCCCGCCCACTAATTCCGAGATCAAAAGTACTTTATATCATTTGCATCGCTGCAAGAAGTTGCGAATAGTGCCATCGTTGCTAATTGCTTTCATTTACGTGTCTCATTAATCAAACGCTTTATCAAGATCCTATCTTTAATATTCAATGAATGCTGAATATAATTTAGAAATTGTTTCTCCTTTTCAACACTTTAATTATATCAATAAATTATGTCAACAAATAGATTATATGAATTTTCATATCTATCATGCAAACTTAATCGGTTATTTTTTACAGCATATGTTTGCAAAATGTAAATAAGAAAATTAGATTAGATCGTTACGATAAACAAATTAGCGTAAATAGCTAAAGAAAAATTTGATTTCTCAAATCACTAGAAATTCAGTGTACTGCTCGTTGCGCGCAAAAATAATTTCTAAGGTCGATCAATTTCTTTATTTTAATAAGGTACATTTAATAAGACATAAGAATAAATACACTGGCCCACAAGACCAGCCTGGCGATCATGTTGATCTTCCGCATCGCAGTGACGTGCCTTTCCGTTGCTACAACTCTGCCCACGTGTATTTGTGCTCGGACCCTTAAGGAAGTAATTACGGTCATTCGAATTTAGGCAAAAATTTGACTGAAATTACCTATGCGTCAATTTTGCGGGCCAGTGTATTATGTGCCGAAATATGTACAATAGATGATCGTTAGATCGAATTATTTCCTTCATCTTTTTTCCTCTCATACCTCTGCAACGGAATGAATTCGACTTCCACGGCCGCGTTCCGCTAAGTGCAAGAGGATGCCACTAATTAAATTCTTGGACACTGGCGCCTGGAGGCATGAGCGCAAGCCGCGTACACTATACTACCGTCGTCTTTCTCTCATGAAGCTCGTTAACTCCGCTGAGGTTTCATCGATACCAAGGGAAGGAGGAAGTACCTAACGATGTTGTCATATTCTAGAACTAAGCTCTGCGACGAAATTATCCTGTATTATGCAAAAAAGTGTCGGAGAATATTTTAACAGGATCTTTCTTTTCTGACTGTCGAAATAATGCAATAGAAAATATATAATGGACGAAGCGTCATTAATTTAGGGAACAAGAATATTATAGTTATATAAGATAAATAGAAAATTTAAACGATCTAAACTGTAAAAATACAATTAACTGATATATAATAAAAATTATTATTTATCATAAATTATTTATATGATTATAGACAATAAATCCAGATAAGTTTAACAAATTATATAATATGTATAATATATAAAAATGCAAATAAATACGACATATATGAAAGTAATAATTTAAAAAAAAATTTTGTACACAATTTCATTATCTATAAATTTACATTTATAAACAAATATTAAATTCTCTTGACCGTGAAATACACAATATTAAGAAGAAAATTACAACGCCTATAACGTTTACATTTATACTTCAGATTAACATATTTTTACAAAATATAGCATTAATATTATAGCACATATTTACTAAATCTGAAAAAAAATAAAAACTTAACTTTTTTCCTTTATCTGCAAAAATATTTTAACATTTTAATATTTTATATATATTTATGTTTTATCTATATATGAATACAGTTCTTCTATTGTTACGTATTTAATACGCGTGTTCGTTACGACGAATCGGTAACAACATCAAACTAAATTCTCTTTTATAAAATAGGAATAAATTTAAAGCGGTTTATCGGAATAACGAATGGCAATCGCACAAAGGAATCGCGCATGTATATATAATTCATAGTCACGTTATCTAACAGTCGTGTTATCTAATAGCAGTCTTACCGACTAATTAGATTACGACACAGTTATATAGCAATATTCGTTATGAATAATGCGCGTGATTCTGTTAAATAGACGCTCATCATTATTCAGACGATATGATGTGAGACCACTAAACAATAAACCGGTTGTAAGATAAATTATGAAAACAAATTAGTGTAATAAATTATAGAAAAGATGCTAAAATGTTGTCTACTATCGTTTCATTTATAACTATTCAAATTCAAACCACAATTCCCTTATGTACATATAGGTATTGCAAAGAAATTTTCCCTTTTCTCTTTAACCTTGCAAATGTCGCAAATTATAACTAATATGAATACACTATATAATTATTTCCACCATGTTTTTTAAATTGTAAATAGAAAATAATGAATATTAAAAAAATAAACAATATATTTATTTCTGAATATTTTTATTGTTTATTTTTTAATGTTCACTAACGGTTTACTATTTTACAATAAATTATAATTTTATCACAATTAAAAATATATATATATACAATAATATGTATATATGTATATATGTATAATATAAGAAATTATTATAACTATAGTAATTGTGTTGAATAATAATACATTCAAACATTAAGAAACACAATTACTATAGTTATAATAATTTCTTATCGATTGTAAATATAAAATCTGTCATTACATCATTGTGTTATTACTATTCAAAGAATACCAAATATTTTTTATGCAAAAAATTATATTTACGTAAACTGTAGTATTTGAGAACTAATTTTTTATCGTGCTTGATTTGTATCAAAATATCTTTGTAAGATATCAATTCCTTTTATTTATTACATACATTTATGTAGACCAAAACAGCATGAGAAATTAATATTCTTTTTATATTTAGAAAACAAGTGTAAAGGTATTAAATATCATACTTCGTTAACTATAAGATATAAATAAATACATTAATCCATTTACTGTTTCTTACATTGAAAATATTTATTATCAAAATGATTTTAATATGCTATATTAAAAGTTGTATTTTAAAATTAAATACAACTATAAATGTAATTAATTTACTTTAAGATCAAATAAAAATCTTTTTTTCAATTTTTATTAGATTTTAGACACGTGTGCGTCTAATTAATACATTAATATTATTATTTACCCCATAGTTACCGATACTCAAAACCGAGTTTCTTCTTTTTTTTCGTCTTTCTCATCATTTTTTTATACTTACACATCATTCATTCACGAGAACACGATTAATCACGATTGCGAGCGCGATCATTAAAATACACAAATCGCATCGATTACTCATAGACGTACGACAATACGACTTATAGAAAGAATGCAAAAAATGTACAACCGTATAAAGCTACGATTCTCGATATTCGCGACGTTCCGCAAAGTATAACAAGCAAAATAGCAGAAGAGATTCGAAAAATTACACGGCCAAACTTACGCGCCACCCGCTGCGGCTACACCTGTTGCTCATGCACTTTCCATACTTTGAACAACAATATAGAAAGATTGCTATATCGTGTTCAATAAATATGAGTTAACATTCAAAACAAATAGTTTCAATCAACAGCTACCGGTCACAATATAAAACAAATATATAATAGTTAACTGTTCGTAAAAAATAATCGTGTATCTCTTTGGTATTTTCCCAATATTTACTTGCAATTGCATTTCGAAAAGTTTCGAGAGGTGGTATAAAAAAATCGCAAAAAATAGTTAACTAATTGTTGTTAATAATGTAATAATCGTAGGAAACAATTTCCTCGTGTTTCTCTCGTGTATCTCTCTGATACAAACTGACACATGGAGCAACCGACATTGCCGCTCATCCAAATTTCGCATAAGAATGTAGGTCGGCGACCGAATAAACAACCGATTAAACAACAGCGCGTGACACAGTCATCGCAAAAAGAAACTTGTCGCGAGTTACGCGACAAAGTCGTCGTCGTCGTCAAAATACTTAATGCTCGCGAGACGAAATATACGTACCGAATATTCTTTTTATATATTTTTCAAACTGATTTCGACATATAAATTATTGTAGACGTTACATTTATCATCATCTAAGATAACGATTAATTATCGACGTTTTTCACTCACGTCTTGAAAGTCTAACACAGGTAGTGTTATAAATTCCAATTCGATAAATGATATTGTTATTTAAATTTTAATTTATCAAATATGATAAGTCTCAATTTGACTGATACATACATATCTTTACATGTATTACATTATTATTTATACATACGTTTCGTATTCTATTATATACGAATATATATATATATATATACGCATATATATTTTATTATTATTTATCATTTCCTATATAATATAAATTATAGAAAATGGTACATTCGTATAATATAAATTGTCACAAATTTATTTTAATAAATATTAATGAAATAAATTGTGGAATTGTATTAAAATATTTTTTTGGAATTAACATTTTTTCTTAAATTGGAAGTTATCTTTTTACATACATATTTCATAGCTTTATAGCATACTAACTTACTTCTGTAATAAAACTAATAAGAATAAAAATTATCAAAATTATATTTTATATATATAGATAATAATTATCAAAATCTAAGATAATCTTTAAACTTTGAAATTACATATTTTAGATTGACCTAAAAATACCTTATCTCGCTTCGTTATCAGCTAATTCAATGTCAACTGTGGCTGAGCGGGATAAGCAATGAAATCGGATACACATAGTGTAGCAAAGTTTTCTTACAAGCAGACTTGTCCATACAAAATATTTACGTAAAAATAATGATAACTAATGGGTTAACGAATGCACTGGTGAACTTCGACAAAATATTTCGACGACACCGACTCTTGTTATGTCGTTGTTACGTCCCCTAATACGACGTGTCTACGCCGGAATGATTCGGCGAGGCGACTATCGCCTCGAACCTTGACCCATAATGTCGACTGCGTCATGGACGACAGCGCGGGAGAGATTTGCTCTTCTCTCGTCAACGACCGAGCACGACACGAGTGAAATATCTCCGAGCCTACCGATGAATTCTCAATTTACCGAACGCAAGCTTGCCTCGACGGATGTATTTTATAAAAATCTCTGCTAACATTTACTTTCCACACATTTACATTACGGTCCATCCACTAAATAAATAAAAGCATTGTATTAGGTAATTGCACCGTGGGGGGGGGGGGGGAATATTAACAGATTAAAGTTACATCTAATAGCTTCTTCAAAGGTTCTTCAAGTAGATTAGAAAAATATGTCTTTAAATAAAATGCATATTATTATATTAATATTTTATAATATAAATATATGGGTAGCAAATGTGCTTCTTCTGAACTTGAAATAAAAAATACAACATTGCATACCTAATTCAATTTTTCATCAAATTGCTCGAGTGAAAGTTTAGTAATAAAAAAATCTTTTGAAGGAAATATTTTTAGAAATCGTAAATCACTTCTTATATTAGCTAAAAGTTTAAAAAAATGCATATTTTTCGATGCTTTTTAAGCGAGAATATCTATGGATAGAAATTGTAAAGAATATTTAATTTTTTTTAAATGTATTTTCAATACAATATCTTACACACATCTTCCTTTCTGACTAATCTTATTTTTTCTATGTCATTAAAAAGATTTATAAATAAAGTCTCCTAACTATTTTTCTCATCGGAGCTTTATTGCGCCGATTACCAGATATTAATCGTCGCAATTTTTCGCTGTCATGAGATACAACGAGCACTCTCGCAAATAGCACACGATTCTAGCGTGCTGTTCTATCGATTTTCCTTTTATTTCGGCGATCGTGAGGAGGAAAGATACAGGCAAAGTGCGCCGGCTTTGGACGTATGCCACAAGACTCATAAAAATATCGTCCTCGCGTCACGGGTTCGCAATTCGCTAGTTTGTCCATCGTTCTCCTCGTGTCCTCTCGCAATTTCGGCCGAGGAAATAAAACAAGAACCAAAAAAAAAAAAGCACGCGACACTTCTGCGAATCCACCCGCTTTTCACGGCGAGAGAAACGGACGGCGACGGGAACGGATAATTAAGCCGAGACGATTAGATCTTGTCTGCTAATGACGCTCCCCCTTAATATCGAGAAACACTCGGCACGTTATATATAGCAAAAAAAATGTTAAGAATTAATTGCCACTATTAAAGCCAAATGTGCAAAAAGTAGAATTTTCAATATAAGACAGAAAATATAAAACGTAAAACTTATAAAGATACAAAATACTCAATGTATGAAATATACATTTCATTTTTATTTTATTTACTCTTCTGCCTCAGAGGATCCTATCCTTTCAGAAAAATGAATTTTTCTTTCCTTCTCCATCTTTCTCTTCCTCCTTAATCCTCTTTAAAAGTACGCTCTTTCTCTCTTTCTCTAAATGTTCTCTCGGCGACACGTCGGCAACGCGAGCGGGGAACGAGCGTTCGTAATAACGAGGCTCGTGAGCTTGTGTAACGTCGTCATTTCCATAGCTATACATTGTCGTCACGTAACTTTCTAAACAAAACTACTCTACCCACCTATTGCTGCTATCGTCGCCACCTCGGTATACTACACGCGTCGTCGTGCCTCCTGCATCGCGATTCGGAATTTACAAGCGCCCGGCTACGCCGTTATCATACGGGACCGGTCGATATTCCCGTCTATTCGAGATTCGACACTCGCCGGAAAGTGCCTCTGGCGCTTTTTTAATGCCGAAGTCGTCCGCGCAGCAATCCGAATTTTCAACTTCTACTCTTCCTCTCCGTATTCTCAGATTAAAAATAGTTCGAGTTTAAAAGCCCGTGACGCGAAGGAAAAAGTCAATGTACGAATCTATGCAAATTCCCGTAGCAGAGATCTCTGCTCTCTTTCTTTGCACTTTCTTCGAATCTCTTGTGACAGAATTTAGATTTTCAAAGTTAGGAAAAACAATGAAACTATAATATATAAGATGATAAAACTATAATTGTATAAAGAAGAGAGAGAGAATTAGAAGTATTTTTGACTGACAATTCCAAATTCCAAATTAAATATATACATATAATTCCAAGGAAGTAATCAATTGCGATAAATTGCTCATTACGTCAATCGTCTGTTGCCTGAAAAAAAAATAATTGGCGAAACCCGACTACAATTTTTTTACGGGAAGAAATAAATATATTATACGAGTGTCGTAAATATCGATAAATGTACATTCGGTCGAGCGAAATTATGACAACGCCGACGTTTGTCGAGGAAAGAAATTTATTTTCGGCCAGACACGCGGCTCTACTTGTTTCGCCCAATTTCATCGTCGCGTCCGAATGGCCAATGTAGTTCGGCCGTTACAAAGTAATGAAGGACACCGAAAAGGGTAATGTACGACGGCAACGAACGAACGATATAAATCCGATAGCAACGGTGTCGTTGGGAACGTGCCAACACGGACGTCCAAGTCTCTCCGGACTTCGAATTCGTGCCTGGCACGCGCGAACAAACTCGGTTCGTCATGAATAAACAAACAAATAATTAGGTATTAAACGTACGTAGAGGGAACGGTAATGAGGAACGACTGAGGAAAACAATTGCAATCAAAAATTGATGCTCTGGGCAAGATAAATCCGTGACTTATCAATTCGCTCATTTTAATTATAAACTCCTGTCTAAATTCTAAAATAAATTTTACAAATTACGAATCTAAATAATCATGTTTCTATATTGGTTGTTAGTAATATGTAATTTAACTATTAGATGCGTGTTAGTGCAATGATATACATTTAAGTTTATTACATCTATCTAATGTAAAAAGCCGGAATAATTCAAATTAAATAAACAAACGCTAACAAACACGAATGAGTAACCTGCCTTGAGCCCAATCGCATTTATTAAAGTAAGTTGTTCACTCGCATTTGTTCATGCTCGTTTGTTTAATCTGAATCTGGCTTAAGAAAATCGATAGACTGAATGATATATTATTACATTGCAATATGCATGATATTAAGATATCACATGGAATTAAATCTCTGTATTACTACAGGGTAATATTTTGCGTGTATATAAAATTGTATATTTTAAAAAATGCTACATTTTGTGTATCAGAACGCTCTTAGTGTAATGCTTTTTCTATGCAGAGCATTATTACTACAAATTCTTTCTGCGACAGAACTTCGTTTGGAGATCGCGTGCGTATCGAGCGAGACGCATTCCATAAATAAAGCAGAGAATACCTTACGATCGATTTAGATAGTGCTTGGCTCTTTCTTTCGCGATAAGCGCGAGCAGTGCCGTGTTCGATAAATGAGAATACGGGACGCCAAACGCGCGATCCACTTAATCGGTCGTCGGATCGGGACTGATCTAATTAAGATTAAGATAGCGCTTTTCGCTTTCGGATTACTTTTGTCCAAGCGCAAGACTATTTTGAGGTGGCCTACTCTGTCCAACTGGAACAACGGCTTGCACGTAATAGAATATTGATGACCTCGCATTACGGTGTTCGATATAACGAAGCGTTCAAGCGGAGAAAAAATATTTCCGTTGAGACGAACCATGTTGTCCAAGTTTTCGATAACTTCGATTACATATCGCATCGAAGGTCGTCAATATTAAGAACTATAGTATCTTGGAGAAGCAAAATCATTATTTCCTCGACCTTTCACAAGAATATACTTCGTCTTCTCTATATTTTATATAATATCATAGAAAGGCCAAGTAATAAAATGTTTAGAATTTATTAAAATATTTTTTCATTATAAAATATGAAATGTCTAAAAGATATGTGTCGAATATTTTATAAAGATCTCTTAAAGTTAACCACATAAAAAGCGTATGAAATTTAATTAACATTGTAACTGAAATTAATCAATTTCTACTTGCATTTGTTATGTATTTCTGTCCTCCGAGACATATAATTAAAATCAACTTTTCAGAATAAGTTATTTTATCACAATAAATACTGCTACATCAATTTGTTACGATCACCATGCGGCCGATTAATAGAATATTATAAAACATGGCTGCAAAATTTATTATTAGCGACCTATGCGATATGTTAAGGAGCTCATCTTGCACTCGCAATAATAATTTTACAGCGCAGCACTTGCTGCGGCAGTAACAGCGCGCAAAGTGTCCGCCTGAGAAATGCGACGTGCCGCGCGTAAAATCCTGAATTTTTCAAATCAATCTTCCTCGCCTCGATGGCGCCGCAAGACGTCCCGCGGCGAGTCGGAACGAGCTCAAAACGGGACAAACCTCAAAGAATGACTTGTTCTCTCCGCAAAAATAGCCGATGCGATGCGAAAGTAAACAAACTGCTACGCATACAATTTCGGCATAGCGCCGTTTTTAAACGTTTATCTTACTCGGATTGATAAATCTAACCCCGTAGCATCCTCGAAATAGCAAGAGAAAGCAAGAAAGAAAGAGAAAGAGAGAAAGAGAGAGATGTGTAAATCCAGAAATGAACTTAAATAATACTTAATAAAATAATGTTACAAATTATGTGATAAAAATAATTTAATAAAATAAAATAATTCAAATAATAATTCATCTCACTTATAAAAGAAAAATAATAAAATAATGTAGATAACAATTCTTTATTATTTATGATGATTTTTTGTAAATGTAATATTTTAATGTTTAATAAATATATCTTCTTCAATTAATTAACATTTGTCATAATATCTTTTATTTTAGAGAAATATAAATTTTTTTTATGCAAGAAAGAAAAAATTAGTTATATATACAGTGGTGGTCATGAAAATAGAGTCATTGAGAAAGGAACACAACAATCAGCAATAAAAATACTACAGTTAATTCGTACAAAATTTATTTCATCATATTATTTATTTCAAACATAAGGCCTTCTCACATAATGTCTTCCATCAGATCCCATCAGATTTATTTTAGTTTCGTCTGACCATAAAACATTTCTCCATTTTTTAATAGATGGCTCTATTTTCACGACCACTGTATATTTATGTATATATTAAATTATATATACATATATAAACATATATGTATATATAAGAGAGCTTCACATATATTTATAAGTCCTATATCAAATATTATATATTATATAAGTCCTATATCAAATATTATAAACCCCATGCATCCTTCTTTTATTCCACTTTGCTATTCCGATTTAAGATGAAAGATCGCATAGCCGGTCCACGTTCTGTTCCGACTGGTTCCGTGAGAAGCTCCTACTCCCCATCGTCCACCTTTCTCTTCGCACTCGTTTCCCTTCTCCGCCTCCTTCCTGTCCGCCACTTCCGACGACATGCGGATTCTATTCCCCGGCTTCATTCGCGCAACGAACAAACGTTTCGTGAAAGGTGAACGTTAAAGCCCATAGCGGACAGGTGGTTTCCCTCGACGACATCGTCGTCGCAATGGCAAGGGTTTAAGAAAATGTAAACGGCTCCACGTTTACGACAGTTCGGCGACCTTCGGCTGGCCGGACGATTGCGCTCGCATGAATCGCCGTTCATATGCTCTCCTCTCCTATACATACGTTCTCTCTTGCACGCTTTGTCTCCCGCTGCGTGAAGGCACATAAGTTCGCGCGGCGGTACAATAGCCCTAGCGACAGTAAGACCGGGATTTTATGCTCAACCGACTAAAGCACGGTAGCCATCCGGTAGCGGAATTGATAAGCGACGAAACGAACGGCAGCGTGTTGTCGCCGTTCGCCGACACGAATCTGAATCTCAAACGGAGCAACGAACAGGAACGGTTACGAACAATGATTGAATCTCTCCAGGTCCACAAAAATGTGGCATGCAAAAATGATAATGCACTAAGAATAACGAATACGCTCATCTCCATCCGGCGTGAAAAATTGAACTAACACAAGTTACACTTTTTATCTTATCTCTAGAAGTTAAATATATTTTCCATCGTCGATACGAAAGTTTGCACCTATATTTTAACACTAAAATTATTTATTCTGTGCTTATTTCTCAGTGATACTTTGTGCCGCGAAATCGGGAATCTTAAATCGGGAGATAATAAGTCCATTAAGGAAACTATTTCTGCACGCTTATATTTCTTTTATCAACAACGATGTCCTCGCTCTCATTTTTCTATCTTAATCATGAACGATGATAAAGTATCTGATATATAACGACCGCATCGAATATATCTTACCTGTCTCAAGAGTCTAGAGTTCTTTGAAAAAAATTAAATACTTAATCTAATAAGAAACTTCGAGTTTCAAGCTTTCGATTATAAAAATTGCGATTATTATAAAAATTGCAAGATAGATACATAGATGGAAAAAAAGAGATTATAACTTAATGACGCTGTTATTAAAGCGACCTATGTCAATGTTTGTGCGAACTAGGTGATAAAGTTTCACACTGCAATACGAAACGAACTTGAACATGGAAGGCTCCAAACATCAAAATGATTTCTAACTTATCATTACATTCCATTTCCATACAAAGAGAAAGAGTACTTCATACATAAATGTAATTACCTTATTAAGATAATGACCAATGTCATTAAATACAAAGATGTGTCTTATTTTAATGAGATACTTTAATAAATTCTTACTCTGTCATACTTTTATTTTGCTTCCTTCTAGTCGACGAGCCTAAGGCTGTTGATAACAATGACAACGATAACAGTAATAATCACAATGATGATAATGCCGAAGTGTCCCTAAATGCATTTGGAACTTTCATATGAAAATGTTCAACACTCTGCGCAGCAAACTGCTACAATTAACTCGCGATTAAGGAAAATAAATTGTACATCAGTGTCACGCATCGCAAACAGCCGTACACCACTGATTAAAGATATCTTCGCTATATGTATAGTAAACGCGGTTGAAAGCAGAGGCAACTAAAAATAACGTATTTACGACAACCATTGATATCGCTCGCGCTCACTGGCCTCCTTGATTCCTCACTCTCGCTCTTCTGTCGCGTCGCTTTATTCTGAATTATGGTTATAATATAGGCTACACAATATTTTCATTAATATCCTGCCGCACCCTTTTTATTAAAAAGAATTTATATCTTTTTCGCAGTTTTACAAAAATGAAGTTTGATTTAATTTGTAATGTTCGGATTAATTTTAATAGTTAAACAATTGTTATAAATAAATTAAGTTAAATACGATATAAACTATAAACTAATGTAATTATTCTTTTGTTTATTCTATTTTTTTATTAAATAAACTATTCTGGTATCGTAATTATGAAAAGTATTAAAAATAAATTGTAAGATGATGTGTGTGTTTAATATATTTATTATTATTTTAAATGTTACTTAATTATCACAGTAGATTTCTTAACATCTACTAAAATCGTATTAATTAATCCTTCAAATATTATATATAAATATATATATATATATATATATATATATATATATATATTTATTTATTTATTTATTTATTTATTAAGGTTTTTAATTTTTTAAAAATAATCATATTTGAACAACAAAATATTTGAATATATAACAAAAAAAATTCCAAATTATAATCATAAATGTCAATAGTAATTTAATAGTGTATCACTGTCGTATTATTAATAAAAAATTGCCATGTATACTCTTATATTATACGAAATAGAATATAAATAACATAAATTTTTGCTATTTAGGTGTATTACATTCCATGATAATAAACCCTCCAATAAACCTCTTCTCTTTATATGATACTTATTTGTCCAAAACTGATACGTAGATAGTATCTGTCGCAATAAACATCTCATCGATTTTGCATTACATAATGAAATATACATTTTGCAAAATTGTGTGATTCATCTAGTGTTGCCGTATAGAAATTCTTCCAAATGAATATCTAACAAACCATGGTATTTTTTTATATCGAAAAATAATATAATAGATAAAAAATGGTAAATACAAGATCGCCATATTTTACTTAAAAATGTCATAAATATTTATCATTATTTAATCGACTCGCTTAAGAATCACTTCACTCAATTGTATAATTTAATGTAACTTATTTCCTTAATCGCAATTTTTACGAGAAAAACCAATTCTTAAATGTGACTTTGTTCTTAAACGATACTATATGCGAATTCGAAAGGATTTCAAAGTGAGCTTTTCAAACTATATCTTTTTATATCTATATCTTTTGTCAAGCCCCAAAAAAAAGCTCTCGGTATTAACATATAATTAATCTTATCGTTTCCGACAGAAAATAGATAAAAATTTAATAAAAATATAATATTTTGGGAAAATGTAGTTTACGAGAAATGAAGAACGGAGATGCGACTTTCTCTCGAAAACTTCGTCCGCTGTCCTACTTGCATTTCGCTCACTATTTCGTTACGAAGATATATTAGTGGGTGTTAAATGCTAGAAATAAACTCTAACTACTCGGATATATCCCGGTTCGCGTGTCACCTAAAATTAATATGTAACTAAAACCGCGAACTTTTAACTCTAAAGAAGAGATAAGGTGGCATTCTTTTCTTTTGCGATTATCAATAGTTTTACAAATTACAAGTTTGCAAACTATATTTTTATCGGTAGTGTTAATCATGAAACAAATTAATATAACATAATCTGCACGCAAAAGCATTCTATCATACATTTAAAAATTTATTCTATAATTAGTTTATAATATGAGAGAAAGAAGAGAACGTGTGTTCCATTTTTTAATATTCTTTTTATTTTCATTTTAAACGAAGTAAATATATAATTGAAATTTAAATGAGCATGTAGCAACAAAGGGTTAAAAATATTCCGCGAAATTATGTATAATTTCCGCACTCGTCTCGAGAATTTAATGCATCGAAATGAGAGACGTGGGGTTTTATCAGAAGATGATAAATTAAAGCAGATAAGTTCCCGTGCGCGCGCGAAGTCCTTCATTATGTTTACATGTGTACGATATATGTGTACATGTGTACGATATATGCCAAGCTGTGCGCGTCGTATCAAGAGAGTTATAATATTCCGAGAGATGATCGAAGAATAGGTTACGCCAAGGCTTTGTAAGTCATGTGTCTCGGCGCAACTTGAAGTATAATTGGCGGCGTGATTGGTTTTCTAACCTTTCACTAATGTGAATGATTAGAGGATAGATAAGTGAAACGCGTCAGGCATTCGCAAGAGCGAGCGCACGAGTCTTTGGCAAGAGGGAATGATTAAAACTTCACTTCGTGCGAGCGCGGCAAACGACCGAACGAATATAACGCCTGTATTTCAGACGAAGTTAATATGTAAGGATCGATAGATAAGGCATTAACTTTCGCTTGAAATACGAAGTGTTGCTGTTTGATGAAGATATCGATGGAATTAGAGGACGGAATATTTTATTGCTTGCTTTATCGAAGTGTCAATCTCTTTCCCTCGATCGGAGAAGGCGAAGTAAAAACTGATTAAATTTATGGAAATTTCGATTGAATTTAGAAGCTATCGTTGGTTAATTCACGAAGATATTAAATAAAATGACAGATATTATATTGGTTTATGAAAATATGTCAAAGTAAATGACAAAATAGTATTATTCTTATAAATATGTACGGAGATAAAATCTCAGCCTCAAAGCTCTTTCTCTCTTCAAGAGAGACAAACAAAGAATGATTAATTAAATTTGGAAATATATATTAAAAGGTAAATTATTATTTTAATATTTATAAAAATATTAACTGAAGAAAGAATACAAAATATCTTACAATATTTTATATATAAAGATATATTAAAACAAAAGGCAAAATAATTACCAAAGCATAAAAACATGAGTTAAATACTGTGTAAAGATGTGAGTTAAATATGAGCGTTAAACACTTTACGGAATATGGTATTATAATTTAAATAAAAGTATTATCTACATAAATGTTATACTTAAACATATTTATAAATATATCAATCACGATATAAAAAAATCATGAATAGAGATCATAAATTTCTGAGATTAAAGCTACAAAGTATTATAGTTAGTCGACTTATAAAAATACCGAGTTGAATGAAAGACTTTTAGCTGGTAATAAAGTACTCACACAGTTAGTTTATGGAAGCATCGGACCGATAATAATATCGTCTCAAACGCACAATACAAAAAACCGTTTTACAGTTGTTACATAATTGCCAAGTACAGGTCTGCTGGCTTGACGCAATTATTAAGAGACGATAATGAGTGTATCCGATAATAACCCGCGTGTAGATAGCTGAAATATTAGAAAACCGGTTAGGTCGAATGTGAGCGCGGAAAGATATGGGGCGGCATTAAAATATAAATTATTTCGAGAAGAGCGTTCCGTTTCCGGTGATTCTCTCTCTCTTTCTCATATGCTAAAATGGTCAGTAATTGTCTGCTTAAATGCGAATTTTCGCGTCAGACGGTAAATGAATGCGCATGCCGCGCATTTTCCATATCCGGCGCAAATGTTACGATTCGCTGAACATCTTTCGACGTCATATTAATAGTATTTCGCGTAGCACGTAAATCGTACGAGAAACACCTACGGTTTTCAATTTAAATTCCCGCGCACTCATTGCGCACCGGCGAGCATTAGATCTGAAATTAATCAAATGGAAAATCCGATTAACCTCCGGCCACAATCTGCTCTCAATTCGTCGCGAGTATTATGTGGACCGCCGAATGTGCCGAAATTTCCGCTAAATCATTTCGCAGCTACCAAGCGGATAATGCCTTGTTATTTATGCATATGCAAATAATAATCTATCACTTTATGCCTCAGTATTAGAAAATTTTATAGCTGAAATATTTTTATAAATTTTATTTTCAACATTTTATTTCGAGAAATACGACTTTAATAATGACATCTCTAATGTTATCTCGAACTTATCGTTGGAGTTTGTATCGAGACACAACCAGTTTGCAAATGTTAAGTTTCGCCGTCGTATTTTATACGCGTGTTATTCCACGCGGTGTATTTTATCGTGGCAGTAGATCAATGCGTAAACGAAACGAAGAACCGTTCGTGAGCGCGGCGTCATCCGGCGGATCGGCGAATGTACGTGCGAAATGGTTGAAACCTGATTTATGACGCGATTCGTAACTATCTGTATGATTCCGCGTGTCATTGTGTAATTACAATGTCCGAGATTACGGTGCACTTTAATTGCCCCAATGAATTTTCATTAAGTGTCCATTTATTTATTCACTTTAAAAAATAGGATAGAAATAAATTATTAGTTGTGAAAATAACAAGAGTATATATTAATTAAATATTATTATTATATATTATTATATATTATTAATATATACTAATTAAAAGTATATATTAATTATCTAATCAGATAAATCAGCAAAGCTGTAGATCATTTATTACAAACTTTATCGCTGAATTTATTCAACACAGTCATATATGAAATAAAAACACTTTTAAAATGTAAAAGAATTTTCGATGAATTTTTACGTGGCAAATTTCTTCTCGAATAAAAACAATTCGATTTTCGGTGTGACAGGCATTATCGAGATTTAATTTGATCGAGATTTTATGCAATGTAAATTTCATAATTCAAAATTGTGAATAAAATTTGTAACATGAAATTAATAAATTTATTATTAATTACCATTATATAATTCGCTAAATGTAAGCTCTAGAAATATGCGAACTAGTCACATCCTCTTCGAGGAATATATGAAGGTACGTTCTTTCGGACAAATCCCCGAGATACAGACATTTACTGATTGGATAAAAGGACCAAGCGACGGGGATTATATTTCTCTTACACGTGTTACATAATCCAGTGGATAATCATACCGAATAACGAGAATTTTCTGTAATAATGAGAGATGATAGCAACTGAGCATGTAGAGAATTTGAATGAATTCAAAGTATATCATAAATTATAATCAGTGCTAAAATGTAGCTATTGCTTTAATGTAACTATTGAAGTTAATTTAATAGTTAATGTAACTATTAAATATTAACTGTTAACTATTAACTCAATTCAATAGTTTTATGGTATTAAATATCAATTCAAAGTCAATTGATTCATTATAACTGTTAATCGATGTGAGAAAATAGTAAATTAATTAATTATCCATGAAGTCAAACAAATGAACAAAATAAGAAAATACCATACTTTTGTATGATGTAAATATGATATTATAAATAACACAATAAAATAAACAAATATTAAATAATATATTTATCTTTAAACCATTTTTATTCTCTCTCTTAATACTTTCTATAATTTTTTAATAATAAGAGAGAGAGAGAGAAGAGCAATAATAAATATGTCACATATATAGGTTTAACTATCAGCAAATAGCAAGTTTCTAACATCCGATAATGACTCAATTTATACAATTTATACAAACTATGCAAAAAAAAGACCTAAAAAAGACACGAAGGGTAGCATAATTCGCTTCCTTTGCATTCTTCTTTGTTTTTTACTCTGCTCTTTTTGTTTTGTTTTCCTTCCTCTGAATTGATAACGAACGAGCGTGTCGACTCATGCGAAACAATAGCTTATCGGTATCACTGATTATCTACGGTAACTGTCGTTGTCATTGCCATTATTTTTTATGAATGTACTTTTAAATGAACCAGATCACAAAGAATTAAAAAATTTTTACAAAATAAAATATTGATTAAAGGTTTAACAAGATTTACATTATTTAAATTAATAATGTAAACAAAGTAATGTAATCCTATAAATAATACTCACTAATTTCACTTAAATTCTAGTAACAATTGAATTATATATAAAAAGATAATTTTAAGTAAATCGAGAGAAAAGAGTAGAAATTTCATAAAATTTGATAGCAATGCAAAACAGTGAATCAGATTGATTATAAAATTATAAAATCCAATTAAATTTCCGTTGGTTCACGACATTCTAACATTTACTAGAATTGTTTGCGAAACCGGTTAACATTCTCGCGTGCAACAGTGTAGCGAGAGCGACAAGGAGATCGCGCATAAGGAGAACAGCATAGGATAATAATAATTCCGCATCCGCACGCGCGTTATAATCTCGGCGCGCCACAAGCAAGCGTCGGCGCGAACGCGCGCGATTTTACAAACGAATAAACGAACGCGACGGCTTTCATTCGCGCCATGGGATAAATACCAGTCGAGATGCTGCGGCACGATAAGTCTCTTTTCGCGCCGTCTCGGTAAAATGTATCACTCATATCACTTATTAACCGCGCGCGGCGCACGCAAATCGTGCGTACCACCTGCGACCGAACAGCCAACCCGTTCCGACCTGCACCCGCATTCCTTACTGGTGCATTCTGCGATTTCAACATATCGATCGTGCCCCGGGATCCCTTCCGATATCGCACCCTCGATGGTCCTGCAGTCGTGTCGACGTAAGAATAGAATCAAATGCAAGCTGTGACGAAACAGCTTAATTTGGGATTATGCTCGAGAAAAAAAACGAACATAAGTTAAAAATGATTTAGAAATGTCACGAAAGGAGAGGCGAATTAAGCTGCGGAATACGTAAGAAGACAATAAAATGTTTTATTTCATCTCAACACGGGCTTATCTTAAGATTTTTAGCGAATGTCGATTTTTGAAGGATATTTGAAGTTCGTTAAATATCGGATTAATCTCCAACAGCTTGCAGTTTCTTGAAGCTCTTCGAAAACTGATAATAATAGCCGAGACACAATATCGCTAGATAGTAGAATCGATTTCTAATAGCGTTCGCGTTCGAGCCATTTAATGACACACACGTGACATGTAATTAAAAATAAAATTGCGCGTAAATACGTAACAAGCACTTGGAGCTCTTGAAAATTGCAAGCAAGTACTGGTTCGAGCTTCGTCATTAATCTCTTCCTTTTCTCTCTCCTCTACACCATTCTTCCTGCTATATTGCACAGAACGAATATAACAAAGCTCGAGTGCTATTTTTCAAGAAACTTCGATACTTACTCGAATTCTCAAGGCACTCGTTCGTACAATTTCGAAGCTGAATGACCTTTCCTGGCCGTTATGAATTTCGATATGTGATTGGATCGAGTACTCGGCAAACACGTCAAATGAAATACGATGAAACTTGGGTAACGAATTGACTCGAAACTCGATCTCGGCCCTAGTCGACAGTACATAAATCACATAAGATGCGAGCTCTCAGTACCAGTCGGAGAGATACATAGTAGCACACTCGTGCGTTTGCTATTACGATTCCTACATTTATCGTCAACAGGTCAGACCGGCTTCGGAGAACGCGTCGGTTTTCTCGATACGAGAGCAAGGAACGAAGAGTTTTACGCGGGAAAGAGAGGACGGTATGTATACATCAATGTTGCGTCGAGTGAAGTAAGACGGTGCCGAGTGTTATGTTTCGCGACGAGAAAATATATGCAATATTTAAAAACGCTACAGGTTGCAACGTTTAATATCACGCTTGATTGCTTATGACAGCTATATATAAGTTAAATATGAGAGCTAAATAATCATATTGTATGTATCATTAAAATTATCTCCAGCATACATTTTATATGTTCTTTGCTCTGGTAGTGTTTTAATTATATATACAGTGAACTAAATTACAAGAATTAATCTGCGATTCACGGAAATTGTTGCCATCGTTCATTTTATTACACATATATACTATATATCTCAAATATTTCGTTATTTCATAAAAATTTGATATTTTATCATCATATAAGTATCTTTATCAGATTTCGTTACATTTTACATACATACCAATTTAAAATCTAGCAAAGTCAAAACATTGTTCGTCTTTCATTTATTATAGATGTCTGACATATAGTCGGTCGATTATTTTTCATTCTGACTTCACGAAGAGAGAGTGCGGGACAATGGAAGCGTTCGTCATCGCGTGAGATAAGATAGACACGTCCCGGCGACTCGATTGTCTCATCATGTGAAATCTATCTACGTAACAAAGTAGCATAAGTGACGAGAGACATGTTTTTCTAGTTTTTCGGCTAAACAACTACAAACGTTACTATTTTTACGATTAACACGATAGTCACGTGAGCCCGAAAAAAAAGAGCCTGCTCATACGTTAGTTATGTCTGACGCACTCGAAGCGGTTGCATTGCTCATGCACGTGATATTTATAGGTAAGAGTGATCTTTTCTTTTGTAATTCATTAGACAAAAAGTAAACCGATCGAACTAATCGTGTGTGCGCAAATGCGACAGCGCATGATGATTAACGATCGGTAAAAAGTTGTGCACAGGTAACTTTAGTAGGTCATTCTTTTTCAGAAAACAGAAAGTTGTAAAAGCTTGTATACAAAATTATGATTCAAGCATAATTAAAATCAATTATATGTCATAATATATTATAGAGATTATTGCACTTTTATAAATTAAAAAAATTGGTTTGCTCATAATTAAAATTTGTCGAAATTTGTTGCTTTTGATAAATTTTTAGTTTTTAAGAATAAAAATACGATTATAATTTTAAATATACCGTTCTATTTCAGTCACACTCAAAACTGATTTATTATTTACTTAAATTAAATTTATAAAAATTCTTATTGAATATTAAATAACTTTGATCACACAACATTATCAACATTATCAACATTATCAATATTTAAACAATTAATTCTTTTTCAATTGTTTTTTAATTAAATTTCTGTTCGGGCAGCACAAAAGTATGTAAATATTTCTAATTTACCAAAATTTGTGCTAATATACATAAACGATAGAAAATAACGAGGAAAATAGCAGCGATTCTGATTGTTGGAATGTGGCATAATTATTAATTTTTCAATGTCATGCGTTGTAATGAGTCATGGACGGGTTACGCTTATTATACAACAATAAGAGTAACAATAAGGTTACCCACATTATACCACTTTCTCTCGAGCGACGACAACGGGCGCCAGTAATGCATGATCGATGCGTTCACAAAGTCTCTCGACCCACTTCTGATTTCATTGCTCGTCATGGCAAAAAGTATATATGTAAATGTAAATATATGTACAAAAACAATTATATATATATATATATATATATATATAAACAATTGTAATCCACCATAAACTTATCAATATATATCAATAAACTTAAAAATGTTAATAAAAACATTTTATTGACAAAATAGAATTTGTTCATCTATTTTTCTATTAACTTATTTACATTGTTTAATTTCAAAAGTTAAAAAAGATTATTTCACTGACAAAATAAATATATTTATTTATATATGTATACTTAATTAACTTTTAATAAAAAGCTCTTTTAATAAAAAATTTTTAATAAAAAATATCTGATAAAGAAAATTAATAAAATTTATTTCTACATTTCAATTTTAATAAGCAATGATTATTTGTTGCATCAGCGTGGTATAAGATTACCATTGTTTTTCCTCATCCCCGTTCGGGGACCTTCTTAAATTGAACTGGTTGGTAAAAAAAGAATATGCGCAATATCAGTAATCTCTTAAAATAGAAGACAATTTATAGATGTTCAAGCCAATTTACTATTTTTTCCAGAGTATCTTGCCTATTTCAATGACAGTTTCTTTGACTTTGAAACAGAATACTTCACACATACTTTTAACTAAAATATCGTTAATAAATTTTCAAGTTATAAGGAAATTAAAAAGTACTTAAATACAAAGTTCATTTATAACGTCAAAATAATAATCAAACTTTAAAATCTGAGAACTTAACATAAATTCGACACTACTCAATTATCTTTACTCAGAGATTTAATTTCTTAACTGTTTTTTTTTCCAAATAATTAACTAATTTTTTAAATAATTTCTTCCATATTGAAATTTAAACTTATAATTTCAAATAAGACTACCATATTTTCGCTCACCAATGATGACTTAGCTCTTACATGGAATTGCATAGAATTCAGTTAAACGGAATTTAATATGACTTGCAAAATCACGGTTTGACATGGCTTCTTGTTGTTCTTTACGCACTCTTCTATGTTTATGTAAATTTATGTAATTACTTTTTTTCATTATTTGTGTTACTGACGAAGACTTTGTAACCCGAAATGTTTAACATGATGTTTTTATTAAACTTTGTACGTCGATATAAATTATTGATTTGCTCGAGATTTGACCTATTTGTGTTACTGACGAAGACTTTGTACGCCGAAATGCTTAACATGATGTTTTTATTAAACTTTATACGTCGATATAAATTATTGATTTGCTCGTAATTTGACCTATTACTATCAAATAAGTGTGTTAAATAGCTAAATGTACATATACTTCCAAAAATAAACGAGTTAAGAGACATGATTGATGAGAGCGATTTATTCTCAGCTTTTGATACTTGACCACTGTGCGAACACGTCAACACTTGGCTGCGTCTCGTGCAAATTAATAAAATTATTACTAGGTGTGTACGCTTCATCTCGCCAAGTGGTCTACTATGAGAAGTTTTAATGAATAAATTTATGTAGTATAACATAGTTGTAAACATAGTTGTAAAACAAGTATTGTGCCCGAAGAAGATTATAATGCTAATATTACTAAAAATTAAAAATATTATGGTCAAATACGACTTAAGCAGAGACATTTTTACACTGAGAATAGTATTGTTCAAACACGCGATCAAAAAAGTCAATAAGAAAAGAAGAGATATCACGTACAATGCGAATACCACACTCATGCCTCGTTTTAAATTGAAATAACATTTACATGGATGAAATAAGTTAATCGAAGTTGTAATATTCGAATTGTTCTGCTATTGGAGCAAAAAATCATAATGTAAAATATCAATTTCAATTCTACTGAACTATATATAATTTATGGAGATGACTATTTTTTCTTCTCCATATCTCTCTCTCTCATCCGCGAGAAAAATTATATAGCAGAAGCACCGTAAGTATTTTTTTTCACGATAAAAATTCAATCTTCCGAAATTACGCCGCTTTTACGCCTGAAGAGACCAATATGAAATTTTACGGTCACAATTCGCTCGTGACAAGACCGTAACTCATGCATTCCGAAATTCCATGACGCCGACTGACTCATGACGTGAAGGCGCGCAGCTAATCCGGTGACCATTTGTTAAAATTAACTAATTGTAGGCCGGAATTCCGCACACGAGATATAAATATATTCTCCACAAACGCTCTTTTAAATCGACGAAGAAGAAACTCGGACAAGTGCGTCAAGAGGGAGTAAATCATACGCGCGTTTTTATCACGACAATTACGTCTATCAATAATGCAAATGCACTCTAATCATGTGCATAAATTTGGTGTGCAGCATGACATCAAGTGTATCAGAATAGACAGGAGCAATTTGCCATTAAATTTATTTTAATCGTACGTCTATTATATCGTTTTTCATCTCATCACGAGCTATCTGATTAATTCCAAACTGATCTTGCTTAATAAAATTACTTAATAAAATTTCGAAGCATAAATAATATTCGGATCATAAAAATTACAAGTCCCAGATATCTAAGTAGAATTTTATCTTTTGGTTTTCAATTTTATCGAAATATTCTGTTTATTCTAACTCTGACTATGCATAAATTAGAAATATATTCAATATTAAAAAGCAATGCTGCAATTTATAACGCTTCTTTTAAATGACTACGTCTTAATGCGGAATCTTATTGATTTCTTTATTATCGTGAAACTTGTATGCATAATAAAATTTGCTTAAGAAATTGTGACAATAGCACTCAATAAGAATGACGACAAAAAGATGAAATTTATTAATCGAGCAACGGAAACGATAGTCATCAAGATAAATATAAGATACATTGTTATACGAGCGTTTTGCGATGTATCCCACTTTCATGCGAAGATCTCGCCGTTCTCCGAGTGGCTAACTACAATATAAATCCGACTGGACTGTCGCGCCGGGACTACACACGAGATTAATGTGATTACCTGTTCAGGTAACAGTGACATGGTGTGAACTGCCCTTGGGTGCCGTGTCCCTCCGACACACCGTCGGCAACGCTGCAATTCTGTGTCACATTCGTGACGATAGCACACACTGCGAGCGCGATTTGAGAATTTTCCGCACGAAAAGGAACTCGCGTTACCTCGCGCGTGACTTTATCGCGCAATTTTTGCATACCTCGGCTGGATTACGATAAACTGCGTGCGACCGCGATGGCGACAGCAATTGCAGAAATTGTTTTCGTCGATAGCGATCACGAAAATGCTCGATCGATGGAATCGTTTATCATGAGTCGAAACTTGATCAATGTTACCGGAGACAGTTGCACTGTTTTGTATTGTTAAAATACTAAAAACTGGCACAACTGTAAACTATAAACACAAGTTTTGTAACAAGCGCTAATATTAGTTTAACAAAAAATATAATAAAAACTTTAATATAAAAAAAAACTAAGTGTTTCAATTTAAGCTCATAATTGTTTATTATTTTGTCCCATTTATATCACATTATTAATTTCTTATACGTAAGTTCTTTGCTTTTCATTGAAAAGTTGTAAATTAAAGTAAATTGAACGATATCTTTGAAAATGTTAAATGAGTATAACACGCAGTATTCCCAAAGTAAAGATTCACTGTAAATCCTCGAAAGCGCGCTTCGAATGTATGCTTTCTATTTGCAAAAGCTTAAGTAGCACAAAGATTGTTTTCAATAAACTTCAGTAAAAAATTAAGATTTCTTTATAAAAAAGAAAAGATTTGATCAAAGATAAAAATATCTATAAATAATCTAAAAAGGAATAAATAATGAAATGAGAGACAGAAGACTACTTTTTTATATCCACACAAATTCAAAAAGGTAACTTACTAACTTTAAGGTAAATTTAATAGTTCTAAAACTAGAAGAAAACATGTCAAAAACGTCAAAAAATTTTTTCTGAGAATAAGGTCATGTTATAAGAATACTACAAAACTTTTATAAGAGAAGCGCTATAAATGTCTCACATTATTTTCAGAGATCCCTAACACGATTAAGTCTAGATTAGATAAGAAAAACATAAAGGAGACAAATATTTTACGTAGAATCTTGTAACGCTTGGCTGACGAAATGTTACGGCCGTAAAGGAAATCGCGAAAGTCGAGGTGAATAATAGCCGACGAGTAATCTCGAGTCTAAAAAGTTAATCCGTTGCGAATTTGCTTATCTGGACTCGGAAGTTCCATCTCCGTGACGGGCATCTTCAATTGCGAACCATGCCAATCTCTCACAGAATTTTTATTCTACAAGGATTAGATAATGATATCTCGGTTTATATATAGGGTGGCGACAGATACGTCTATGTTTCCCCATAACGGATCTTTCATGTCCAATTCATTGTTTATTTTCCTATAACCACAATTTAATTATATATATATATATATATATATATATATACAACATATATATAATTAAATTCATGATATATGTATATATATATTCTCCTGCAATTTTTTAATATCTAACCAAAATTAATTAACACCGAGTGTCATAAATATTTTAATAGTTATAATATATATTGATTAACATAGAAAAAATGAGAGAAATGTATTGAATAATCTTAGCAACTGAAATTTTTTAAATGTACGTAATAAAGGACACGATTAGAAATATTAACAGAGATATATTGATTGTATATATCTTGAGGCAGTAGAAATAATGATCAAGCTGATAATCAAGAAATCGATGCGTAATAATCAACGAGAAAATTCCGTATGGTTTAATAAATAAAAGAAAAACGAGGATAGAAAAACACGTAATTCAGTGTTAGAGCGTACTACGATCTGCGCATTAAGCGTCACAACAAAATTACAATAGCGATACCGTAATTACCGTATGATTTATTTATAGAACAATGAAAACAAAGTCAACACAATCCGCACGAAGAAGACTACAATTTCTACATCTACGTTTACTCTTTCTTCATTTAAGTTATTTTAATTCTTTCAACCAAATTTTGTCAAAAATATATAAAATAAAAATTAAACGCAAAATCACACATCTTCGACCTTTGCATTATTAATAAAGAGGAAGAAGGATCCTTCGATTCTACAAATGCGCGATGGCAAAACAAGAGAAAGGAAGGAATAAATGATTTTGCGCGAGCGATCGTAATCGCCGCAGCCTGGTCGTTATTCTTCACTGCTTGGAAAAGTCGTTTCTCTTATTGCCATTGTCGTTTCGCACCATTCGACTACTTTGACCCTTGACCTTCTGCATCCGTCGAGTGCTATAATGTGTACAGATACGAGTGCATCACGCTCTTATATACGAGGTGGTTCCAAGCTCATTGCAGCAATCCGTTTTATCTATGCGTCCGTGAGTTAATTTGCTTTCAGCTCGGCGCTTTGCTTTAACAAAATTTTTACTTGATAAGTAAGTTACAAAAATTCAAAAGTTGAAGAATTTTTTGAGTGTTGAAGAATATTGTGGGAAAGAGAGCTTGATAACATTTTCAAACGACGACAAGAATTTATTATATACGTACGTTAATCGTGACTTCTATTTTTCTCGACTGATATCTTTCTTCAAATTTTTCTTTGAACCTGCCTTAACGAGAAACGCTATGCATGTACAACTCACTTTAAAAATAAATTTATGCAAATCAATGACATTATCTAACCTCTGTTATGTTAAACTGGTATAAAAATCCAAAAATTGATGACAATGCACAACGAAAATTATGTATGTCACTGTAACTGTTCGAATTGTATGTTAATGAAAATTACAATATAATTCATTACTCACTCAAGGTGAGAATAAAAAATTTTAACATACGAGACGTGTGTTGTGACATAATCACAAAGTACATTGCGTGAATGTAATGTGAAAACTTATTTCCCAGCAATTGCACAAGTCATGCGTGTTGAAAAGATAATGAAAAATAAAATCCCTTCTGTACGTATCAAATATGATCCCACTAATATCTGAAGCGATAGCTTCAAAATTATTGTAAAATTATGTATGTTCTTAAGATAAAGACGAAGAATAAAATATTGTGAGAATTTTATCCAGGAATAATAAAATTCGTAACAACATAAAAATATGTTCTCTTGATCTCAATTCGAATGAAATAATTTTTGTTTTCTTTTCTGTTCGCGGGTGGATATTGAAGGCGGCGGCCGAGCAACATTAGAAAAAAAATAGAAGAAAAAGAAGTTGATCGTCGGCGGAATTAAACATGAGACGGAATGCGAAGTGATTCTGTCAAATTTTATTCTCTCTTTCTCTCTCTTTCTTTTTTCTCTCGAGATAGATATTGGATGCGCATCGCGATGCGATGGTGATGTAACTTCTTCTTTGTTCTACCTCGTCGGTCGCATCGTGCGTGTTTGCAGACAGTTCAGCTATCTGGGCAGCTGAGAAACGGACGGACCGGATCTTTCCTCGAATCGTGCGAATCGACGCGTTCGGTATCGCAATTTCACGGCGCGCCGTAATTCTACCCTCCGAGAGCGGACTGATAAAAGTCTTGAGCAGACCACAGTCAAGAATCTGCGAAGTATGAATATCCGCCGGATTAACATTCTGCGGCCTAACTGCCGACTACCGTACGTAGCCAAGATCATTGAAGACGAGCACGAATTTTTTCAAAAGCTACATTACAAATCTTAACTCAAAGACGGAGAAAGAGAAAATGTTAAAAAAAAAAAATTTTTAGATTAACTAATTAAAATTTAAAAAATAAAAATTATCTTCTTGAATTTTACTTTTAATAGAGATCTGAAAAATATAAACATAGAAAGATCGTCTTTTTTTTATATAGCGATTGTTACATAGACTATTTTTTAAAAATGAATAGAAAATAATGTTTTTCTATACGCTTAGATTTTCAATTTTAATCTTCTAAAATATATAATTGAACGGATGATAGAAAATAAAAATGTTCTTCGTTAGTTTAATATAAGCTCTTGTAATAACACTTAAAGATAATAACGTTTGTTTTGAAAAGGAAAAAAAACAGAATCGAAAAAAAGTTATTATGTAATACTAAGCGATAGCACAAGATTCATATAAAATTTACGAACCAATCATCATAACAATATTTAATGAGCTGCAAACGCATCGAACTATCTCGCATGCTATTCGATATATAAACTGCTTTGTACCGCTCCTTATCGTTCGTTATCGTGCATACGAACCAAAGATAGTGTCATTTAGCCAGTAGAAATAACAGATAATCGCGAAATTAAACTCACAGTCTATTTAGATCAAGATTTGCTGTGAAAGTCTTACGGTATTTACCTTTAAAACTAGTTCTTTCGTAAGTTCGTAAGTTCGTAAGATACGCACTTCATAAGTGTGTATCTTATGAATAATTATAACGCTACTTATTCAATAGCGATATATTACTATTATGCAAAATACATTTTAGATACTGAACAAGTAAGCTGAAAGTAAAGTAAAAAACTAAAATAAAGTTGAACAAAATCCTTATCAACAGATCACTAAGTTAACTTGTTGATTATATCAATAGTCAATTTTTTTAATTTAAAAACTTTCTTTCCTCTCCTTTATAACTAGGGTTACTACCCGGTTTTTCGGATTTGCCCTAGTTTTTTAAACATCCGAGAGGATTTTTTCAAGTAGCCCGGGTTTTGAGCGCGCGAGCACAAGGGCCTTAAACTGCTACACGCGGGGGATCATTGACAGCGGAAAAAAATATGGTAGTAGTCATTATTACTATTATTATTAATAATTCTTAATAATAATAAATGACTGTTAATAAAGATTATTAATGATTATCAAAATAAAAGATTCTTCTATTTTTATCTAATTTCAAAATTGAATTATGGGTATTTCAACTGGAAAAGTCTGAGGTTTTAAACCTTTTAGTGCCTAGGTCAGTAAAATTACAAATGTCGGTTGTATTTATAACTCACGATACGTAAAAGAAAAAGTTCTCGGCGCTATGTATGTGGAACGGCATTCAGAAATGCAGAAATCAACAGCGAGTTACCGAATTTCACATTAACGGTTAACGCCAGTGACAGGTATAGCCGATGCTTCACAATGCGCCTATAAAATTTACAACGTTGTAAAAGCATCGCACGTGCCAACTCGACCACCAACAGCAGCGGCAGCGAACGCAACAGAGACGATGTCCTCCCATAGAGAATATTTCCCGGCGCTGATATCCTAGTTTACGTCACGTTCCCTCCCGCCCATCGTCCGTGAATGCGACGGTCGTGCGCATTAACAAAAATCAATAACCAATAATTATGGTCGCCGTGGTGGCTGTTTCCCCTCCCCGCGCTCCACCCCGTGGTCGTTGTCATAGTCGCCGTCGTCTTTGACGCCTTTGTCTCGTCGTTAATGATCGCACGTTCGTTGTCGAGAGACGGCTAACGGCTTCCACGGCGCGTGAGTCTCTCCCGAGGGCGCATTTTTACGAGAGGCAAAACGCGGTCACGCAGACGTGGGGTAAGGAAAGAAAGCCAAGGCGACGCTATTTTTCCCGCACGGACGTACGAACGGGATTGGACGTGTATGGACGAAAGAACGGACGGACGGACGAGCGCACGAGTGCGTACGACTCGCGGCTGGCCGGCCGGCTCGACGATAAGAGAAGCCTTGGCAACGTCGCAGCACGCACCAGAGAGAGGATCTATATCCCGACTCGGTGCGACGCGACGCATACCGCAGTGTGTTCGGCTTGGCTCGGCAACGCTCGCAGCCGACGCAACACCATGTGACTCACAAACGCATTCTATTCGGACCGATTTCGCGTCTTCCGTGCGGTTTGCTACCCGAAACACAACGGGGCGGGAAGATAATCTCGAAGATAAATATTTATTAAAATATTTATTTAAAATATTTATTTATTTATTTGCTCACGAAAAAGACAATTGCGACGACGAACTTTACAAGAATATATTGCGTACCTTAACTATAAGTATTACGTATTTAAATTGAATTCTTTTGTCCAACGGTATGTTTTTTGATTACTAATGTCACTGAAGAGGGCTTTGTAAGCCAAAACGCGTTTGACCTACAATAAACATGTGTTATTTTTGAACTATTATTTTTGGTTTATTTACTGCTCGTGAAAGGCATCTCTCTTACATTATTTATTTTGAATACAAACGAGCATTAGCATGAATTTTATTTATTTATTTAAAATATTTCTCGACGTCACAGGAGGCTTTGTCTGAAGTAGGTAACAAGGGTGATCCGCAACAAAGATTATCTCATTGTCTCATTGTAATATCGATGTAGATCGAAGTCGAGAAATGTAATGAAATATGAGAATAATATAGTGTAATAAGTTTGCAGTCTAGTCTCTTTTTACACATTTACCTAACATTAAATGCGAAATCTACCGAATAATCTGAAGCATTAGGTTATGTTCTTTGTAAAGAAACAAACGAATAATAAAATCTTATATTTTCCTCAATTAATTCCACAGAAGCTTCTTAATCACAAAATACCTAACATTAATAACGTCGTAAGCAAGAAGACCAATAAAATTTTCATTGCGGAAGACCTGAAATCCGATATAGAATCAGGTTTTTTGGTACACCCCATAACTGTCTACTCTCGGTGCGCAATGTGCTATTTAGTAATCGCGATACTTAACATTATTGCTGACGGCGGAATCAGTTACACGGCGCCTACCGCGGCTAGCCAAGTTTCTATTTTGCTACATGTGGCTCGCACGCCGCGTGCAGCATGCGTCGACAGTGACGCATTGCATACGCGATGTGCTACTTGCAGCCAGGGATAGCGAACGATAACACGACACCCGCTATCGAGATACCGGTATCATAATTTGCTGCACAGAGTATATTAGATATTATAGAGTGGCAATTTATGTTATTTAATTAACAATTTAATTAAGCGCTAAGTGCTGCTTAACCAGTCGAACCTAATTTTAAAAAAGTGTAAAATGAGGAGCATGATATAATGATCCCTACTCGATCGCCGTATCGAGAAGCGAAAAATACGATCTCGCAAAGTTGCTTACAATATCAGGAAATTGATGGCAGTTGGGGGGTTTTTTTTTTTACTCTAAGTGAGCTGTAGCGAGCGTCTGGTAACAAAACCGGTGGTAGAGATCGGTTGGCGTGCAAAAGGCGGTCTCTCTCAAAAACACGTGCGCTGACGCAAAAATGCTGCTCCCGCGCGGGCTGCCGCCGCTGCTGCTGCATTCATTTGCAACGCACACTTCGTCCATGCCACTCTCTTTCTCTTTCTCGCGCCTACCCGCCGCACTGGTGACTCAGTAGCGTTGAATTCAAACTTCTGCCGTATGCGCATTCTACTGCCCGAGCACCCATATATTCGCGTCTTTGACCGACCGACGCGACGCGACGCGACTTGTTTCACGTGCGACCGAATGCAGGAACGCGAGCGCGTTCCAGTTATGAAGAAATGTTACAAATATATTCGATTAACGAGTGGATAAACGCCATAGAAACACTGACCTACAATTTGCGTTATCTCATTCGAACGATAATGTTTGATGGGTTTGACAAATGTTGAGCCCGTAATTAAAGCCTTTACTTGAATCTCATCTCAAAAACTCACATCAAGTGAGATTTAGAATGAGCTTTTTAAATCTTGAGACAATATCTCTCGACTGAGTTTTGATATTGGAGTTTAAACTAAGATCATGTAATTGAAAAGCGATAATTACTAGAGTGAGAAACCTGACGTTTCTTAAAATGTTACACATATTCTAATTAAATTCTTGCAAAATACCTCGTAATGAATGTATACATATACATATATTATGAAATAATATATAATAAATTTAATTTGTTACTGTTACTATTTTTTAAAAATAGTTACATTAACGAATTCAATTTGTTGAAAGATGTATGATTTATTTTGTCCAGTACTGTAAAAATATAAATATATATTTAAAATAAATACAAATATAAGAAATCTATATAATATTATAATCTTATTACAGACAAACGTTTTTTCTTTTATTTATTTCATATTATTTTAAATAAATTTAACATAAATGTTATCATATGATTAATCATTTTTTCTCAATTAAAGTAAATTACCAATAGATATTAGTACAATAGAAAAAATTGTGAAAGATTAGTGCATTAAAATAAAATTAATATGCGTTAAATATATTAGTAGTATAAAAAATTATTAATATATGATTTTTATCTAAACTAAAAAAATATACACTACATAATTAAAATATTTCTTTCTTGTCTATTATATATATCTATGTATATTAAACTAGGATTAAATAGAAGAAATTTATTTTTATTTCACATATAAATACATAAATATCTTGCTCCATCCTTTATCTCCGCTCATCTGATATGAAAACTGATATGAAGAAACTCAAATTAAAATCTTATGTTCTAAAAAATATTAGTATCTTACTTACAGTTTTATTTTATTTTTTTCTCATTCCTTATTTGTCTTTTTATCTAAGACCTGCTAATTTAAAATTTTGCTCTAACCCGAAAATTTAATTCATTATGTATGATGTGTACTTAATTTATATATTTATATGTACTAATATATTGTGTATATTAATGTATATAATGTATATACGTGCACTTATGTATGTGTTACAATAACTGCCTAAATAGTGTTATAAAGATATAATATTTCCATTTTCGTTTTTCACTTTCAAAATTACCTGAAAACTTGTTACTTATAAAGTACTTGGCAAAAACTGTAAAGTACGATATCTTACTTATAGATAAAAATCTTATAGGTAAAAAGCTATTTTTCTTGTGTGTGTTGAGTGTTCACTTTTTATCGAGCTGCAAAATATATTTCTGCAAAGTATATTTCTTACCAATTTTCTTGACATGTATGTTTGTAAGTTTATACTGTAAAGTTCAAGCAACTAACATAATGATATACCGATATAATAAGCTCTGTTTTATGAGCTTGATGTATGCACAAGTATATCTACTATACACGTGCAGTCTCGTACACGTAATAAATCGACAAATGACTAAATATTAGCACTAGCATCATAGTCTCTCTATTTTGAGGTAAGACCTAAGTGATTTATTTGTAAGATTCTAATATTTCATTAAATCGTTTCGTTAAATTCATTAACTTAAATTTGATTATTTTTATTTATAATTATACATCTTACACTTATATAGATTATATATATATGTATATATATATATATATATATATATATAAATAAAAATTTCGCAGTGTATTGCTTCGTGTTGAAAGATTATTTTTCACTTACCGATGCGATGCGTAGCAGCGGAGTTGTAACGTAGCTACGTTAATCTGTAACGAACAAATATTCCAATTAACAGCATCTCAAGATAACTAACATTTTAAAAGATAATTTAATAAAATAATAACACAGATTAAATTTTCTATATCCTTTCTTTTCAAAGAGATATAATAATCCGTAACGTGTCTTAGAAAAAATTCTTTATTTAAATATGAATAGTTTTATTTAAAAAATTTAAATAAAATAAACATTCTTCTATAATTATTATATTATATTATATTATAAAGAATCCAAAAATGTTTAAACATCTTAAAAATATTATTTATATAAATATTAATATTTTAATAATATTATATCTTTAACATGTGTGTTTAAGATAAATAATATTTTCAAAATGTTTAAGATTCTATAAAATAATTTAGATTATTTTATTAAAATAATTATGATCAGGAATTTAAATGTCTAATTAATAATTTTTAATAACATATAATCAAAACCATAAAATTTTATTGAATATCTTCAGAAAGAATATTTCTTAAAACGGTCAGAAATTTGATATACTCGTATATTACACAAAATGACGCAAAAGATGGGCATTAAAGAATACGCCACGCAACTACACGCGCAAATACGTGAACAATAAAACGGAAATAAGTAAACAAAGATTACTCACCCCATGATTGCTCCGCCGTTGCCCGATGCTTCCCCGGGCCTCCATCTCCTTTCTCCCTCTAATTCCTCAGTGACTGTTTCTTCGTGGCACTCGCACAACACTCACTCGCGGAAACAAGCTTAATTACGATCGCGCGCGCGCGCGTGCGCGTTACGCATGGATACGATGATCGCGCGATACTTCACACGGCACTCTCGACGTTAATCGCGATACGTAGTATACGTACTTTATTGCACCGCAACAGAGCGAACGAAGCGCGAGGAAAGCACGTCATGCTCGCTACGATCCGCTCGATAGCCGACGTCTCGCAATCGAGTCCGAATCCGAAAATGGCGGAGCGAATTCGCGGATGTCGCAGACAACTTCACGCGCCATCCCCCCCGCTCTCGCCGGCGGCGATACCTATATGTCTAATCGCTCTACAATGAGCGCCACGCTTCGATTAGCGGGCAACACGCTCGTGCGATGTCGAACGATAATTGTGTCATATCGCAAGTATGCGAACACGCGAATGGACAAACATTTCGCGGAATGTCGCAAGGTCTCCGCCGAAAAATAAAATCGTCTTTTCTGTCGACGGTTTTCGCGATCGGACGAAATCTCGCACGAGATAATCGGACAAAAGAATTTATCTACGTCGCACTACACGGTTGACAAACATTAAAATACCGGGTTAATTGCGTATTATACTCACTAATCGAATGCGTCGCGACTCGAAGTCAGTTCGCTCCACGCCCGTGACATTTTGGTAACGACTGAAAAATTCAGAGGAAACGACGACAACTTCACTTTGATGCCGCGCGACAGGTCGCAAGTTAATTATACAAGATCAGGAAAAAAATGTCTTAATTAACTGGAACCAGAGTTATAAATTTTGGGTCGCTGAAATTCGTAATGCATTTTACTCGTCTAGTTTTTTAAATAATTAAGAAAAGAAGCGGAAAATCTGTGAAAATGGAATGACATTTTGGTAACGGCTGAAAAATTCGAAGGAAACGACGACAACTTCACTTTGATGCCGCGCGACATGTCGCAAGTTAATTATACAGGATCAGAAAAAAAATGTCTTAATTAACTGGAACCGGTTATACATTTTGGGTCGCTGAAATTCGCATTTTACTCGTCTAGTTTTTTAAATAATTAAGAAAAGAAGCGGAAAATCTGTGAAAATGGAAAGAAAATGGGAATTAAAGAAAGAGCAAAAATAAATATGATATCAAGATACATTCGTAAAACTATTTTAATATTTTGGTTTTTTATATTTTGGTTTTGCTAAGTTAAAAAAAGTACAATACAGCCAAAAAGAAATTTTACGTAACTTTAATTATGTATTATAGCCTAATATATAATTAAAGCTTGGTAAAATACAAAATACGTCGTAAAACAAGTCGATTTTAAGTAACAAACAGTCGAGTAATCTGTGTGAATCACAGATCTTTTAAACGTAATAAATGAATTTCAATTGTTATTTTTGAAAGATAAGTTAAGAGTTAAGTAAGTTACACGGAGTTGAGCATAAAGGACCGCCGTTAGTATGAATTTCATGTCTTAAGCAATTTAGCCCACTTTTTAATTAACATAGTGACAATATACAGCCTATTTTTTTCTGAGACTCTAAGGAACGTTAACGACCATCAAGTTTAATCGAAATTAGTATAGTAGACCTTTCATAGGTTTTCCGTCATTTTTCTTGATTGTCTAAAAAAAAACTATACGTGATGAAGTAAAACGGGTTTGAATTTAAAACCTAAAATCTATAAAAATACCTCTGGTTCCAGTTAATTTTCAAACAATTTTTTGTAATCCTGTGTTATTATTACTGCCAGAAAACATACGGTCGAGAATCGATATCACACAATCGATATATTTGCCGCGAAATACACTAATTAAATATTAACAAAAATGATCGATATCACCTGACATAATTAAACATACGTAAAATACATAATTAAAGTTACGTAAAATTTCTTTTTGGCTGTATTGTACTTTCTTTAAATTAGCAAAATATAAAAAACCAAAATATTAAAATAGTTCTGCGAATGTATCTTGATATCATATTTATTTTTGCTCTTTCTTTAATTCCCATTTTCTTTCCATTTTCACAATCGATATATTTGCCGCGAAATACACTAATTAAATATTAACAAAAATGATCGATATATCACATCTTTCCGTTGCTTCAAACGCTCCGTTCGTATTCGTCACTCATGAATCACTTCGCGATCTCAATTCGAAAAATCACATTCGAATCGGCGAACGGATGCGAGATGTCGTTAACGAGGTAATCATCGCCCGAAAAAGATCACAATGGGATGACGATTCGCTTCCCACCGCGAACGAACGAACGACGCGAAATTCGTTCATCGCGATACCTTGGTCGTGCAAATCGTTGAGGAAATAATCCGCGAAAGTTAATTAATCGCGCGTATCAATAATGTATAACCGCGGTCGCGTTTCGAGGAATAATACGAGGCAGATACACAGAACGATCCGCACTGTCGACCGTTTCGCTTGAACCTCGCCATACAAATGAATGGACTCGGTGACCGATAAACAAGCGAGCACGCTGTGTCACAAAACAAGCGCCGAGCGCCTGAGCGTTGTATGTGTACAAAATCGTCGCTACGAGATACTTACGTTTTACAAAATAAACGTACACGCCGAGTACTACCTGCTGTCTACTCCGAGTCGCAGTGAATGAATTACCATCGCACATCTGGGACTCTGTTTTGTAGACTCGTCGGCGTCATGTAAGTTGATGAACAATTCTTTTCGATTTGAGAGCGGTTTGATGTTTACTTGAGTAATTTTGAGATGAGTATTTTGAAATTTAATTGACACATGTGTATTGCTGGAAATGTTAATACAATTGATTTCAAAACATTTCATTTATACACGGAAAAAAAATATTGTATCAACAGCATCAGTGTAGTTAAATAAATTTAGTTGATGCAACATTAATATTAATGAACAAAAAACATCTAATAGTTGTTTTAATAATTTAAATATTTGATTTAAGCAAATATAATTAAATGAACTATTTATGTTTGTGGCAGCCCGTGACATACACGTTTAATTAAAGCAACTTCATTTTTTTTTTTTAATTGAACAGCATTTTTTTCCGTGTACGCGATTAAAACATATTGCGTATATTTTTTCTAAAATAAAATTTATGTAAAATTTCTTCAGATAAATGTAATATTTGTGAAATTTATATAATTGAAATAATGTAATTTATTTGAAGAATAAAAATAATTGCATTGTCTTTATTTCGATCAAAAATAAATGCTCATGCGACTTAAACCATTATTAGTTTTCTTTTTCAAATTTTTATTCGAGAGAAGTAAAATTGTATTCTTGCGAATCAAGAATTATGATCTTTAATAAATGAAGATCTCATTTCGCTTCTCAAACATTTCGTTCTTGAACATTTAAAAGCTATTGGAATTATTTAAACATTCGATCTCTTATCAAGTCATCTCCGAAGCACACTTAAGTGATATAGCAGTTTTTCCTCGACTCAACTGAGAGACAATATTCAGAAACTATTAATACATTCTCTCACAAGAATCGATTATTAAACCGCAATAAACGGAACATAAACTTCATTTAAACGTTCTTAGTTTAATCGTGATTACATACACGATATTACGAATATCAAATTGATTGTTAAGATCGAATTATTAAACAATATCACGAACAATATTTCGATTGATTACGTCGAATTTCTCCGCAGAAATGTGATTGCAAAATACAAGTCTAATAAGTATGAACTACTAAAATAGGAAGAATTAATCGATAGAAAAATATAAGTATAATAAAAAATCCCACTTTGAGAGACCGGCGTGAAAAATCCATTTAAAGTTCTAATTCTATCTTAATCTATCAGTTTTCTATCTATCAAAATATCTGAAAGCAAAGTTTATTAATTGCTAATAGCCGACTGAACTTATTTTATAATTCAACACTTTTAAATTTCTTGTATTTTTCTACTAGACTGAAGCACGTATAGTATTTAACAATCAAAAGTTCGCTCATCACATAATTCCATCGTATTCGAAACGCACGGCATCGATCTTCGTCTTAAACAGACGTCCGAAACCCTACTTGTCACGTTGCGACAAATTAGAATGTCACGTCATTGGTCCGAGATCTTTAAAATTACCAGACGTCCTCCTTTCAACTGTCCGTTTGCAAATTGCGAATTAGTCGATAATTTCAAAAAAATACGATATAATGAGATTTTTGGAATAATAATCAATGGAATAATATGATAATAAAATTAATAGGCGTATTAATTCAAATAAAATATCATACATATTCAATGTTTATGTAAAAATTTGTTATTTTTACAGAAAGCATTTATCTCTTTCTTAGTTACACACACATGCACGTGCGCGCGCTGTCACACACACACACGTTATTACGAAAAGGTTATTTTCATCGATTGCCTTCTTCAGTCAATCGTAGATAATTATTACGTAATACACTTGATCAGTTTTGTAAGTTATTCACATGTATCCCACGGAATTGGCAAAAAATTGTAAATAAGATTAATCAACACATACGAATCAACACGAAATTTTTTGAAAATTTCTTGAAACATAATGATACATAATGATATAACATAATGATACAAAGTACAAAATTCTTTGCTCTCCCAATTAAGGTATTGAACAATCCCACTGGATTTTTCGAAATTTATCATAAACGACAATATATGGAAGATCGCAATCATTTCTAAATATTAGGGAAAATAAGTAAATAAGTTCGTTGATCGCGACACAATATCTCTGAGGAATAAGCTGTTTTTTTTTTACTATCGAGTATGGGAGCTCTATTATCTCACGAATACCGTTATGCGAGTCCACATATTGCACCCGCTCGTGTGAAATGCGATTCGGAGGAGTGCGTCGTTACGCAAATTTCTTATCGCGGCTCCGTTCGTTTTCCGTGCATAACGATCGTCCTCTCTCGTCGCTGCTCGATACTTTATACTCCGTCTAGGAGCGATTCTACCCGCGGGAATATCTCGCGGCGTAAAAGTTTATCGATAATTTAACACGCCGCTACGAAGTCTATTGCGGCAATGGAGTGTTAAGTAGCCGAGAGCGCCGTATATATTTATATGCGGCTGGCAAAACGAGACGCCACAAACGCTTAAGTTATCGACCGACGTGTTTCCACAACGTGCGAATTATTCCGAGAGAGATTTTATTGGCGAAAAATACGAACACGATGGAGGCGCGATGTTAGATACCAGCAGGAATTGCGAAAAAGATATTAATTATTGCGCTCGCGCGCGTGTTCGGTTGCTCACAGATCATGCCGTTTTACTTTCGCTGGAAAAAAAAATCAAGGACACCTCGTCAAACCAGTACCGATCCCCGCGTTATCTTTCTGTATTTCTCACGGTTGGCAAATTTGTCATCGAGATGAATTTTATCGCGGTTGAACGTGCCGTTTTACTTTATTCGTACGTCGAAGTACGCAATTAACATTCTCTTCTGGATTCTTCTGGATATTAAAAGAGCGCATAAAATCTTGAAACGGAAGCCGGAGCCAAATACGAAGCCGAAACTAAATCGTAGCGAATATACAATAGATGTACAAAGGTACATAGGCTTACTAAAATAACAGCGAAAAAACTAGGCTTGATAAGTCCAGTTAATTTTCTATTTTCGCATGGTAACAACAAAAAATACATGTACGTAGAGCCATAATGCTATCGCTGTTAGATCGTGCTCTCGCTGTGCGGTGTTTCCTTCTCTGTTATCCGTGGACCAACGAAAAATTTTGAGCCTATTCGTTATTAGCGATAGTTGGGACCGAGAAACCGGCAGAGAATAGTTTGCGGTCGCTTGATCGCGGTGGTAACGGATACTTAGGCGTCTACGAGGGAGGGGCCGGTCGCGTCGCGCAGGATACGAGGGAGGTACAGACAAAGGAGCACTCGGAGGAGGAAAGAAGGGGAGCAGATTCGGTGGAAACCGCGTGGAAGACGTTCGAGGAGGATGCGAGAGACGCCCCCCTTCCCCTCCTCTTCGAAAAAGGAGCAGTCCACAGGAGCGAAGCTGTGGCGTTCTCAAAGGACTATCTTTCTCTCTCTCTCTCTCTGTCTGCTTAAACCTAAATATAACAGCCAGTCAAGTGCAGTTCCTTTCCTCGATCGCGTTTCCCGCGCCATATTGGGCACGTGGAGTCGCGACAGGTCGACGCAGTCGGGACACCATGTGTACCTGGATGATGTCGAAAGTGAAAGTATCGGAAGCCAAGGTATTCATACTTTGATATTGCCAACCAAGTACGCAATGTCCCGAAATCTGTTTCTTTTTCAAGTAGTCACGTTTCTCGATTAATCTACGGGCGACTTTTAAGAAGTCTCTCTCTCTCGACTTTTAAGAAAAAAGGCGAGGATATCATTCCGTTGGAATTTCTTAATAATCTTTAGAGAACTGCAAAACGTTATAACGTCACGAATCAATGACATATTTTACATCCGATTATATATTGAACATGTATTTTTTTCTAGAACAAAATTTTCGTGATTTAAAAGAAAAACTTTGCCATTTAAAAATTAATGTTCAAAATTATCTCACAAATTAATGTAAACATTTTAAACATACACACAATAGAATCTGTTGCATATTCTCTTTTCTCTTATTTTTGAATTTTATTTATATTTTTAATCAATTATACTAAAATTATCGGATAAATTCACTAGTTTATTGCTTTATTTGTGATAGAAATATTTGTTTTTCGTGGAAATAAATATAAATTGTTTTTCATATAGAAACATAAATAGATTTCTATAATCACAGAGATATAAAATTCTCTGCTACGAACCGCGTTATACGTCAGTAAAATAACATTTCTCGGATTTTGGAGGATGGAGAACATGACCTACTTCTCGTTATTCAAATGCTGACGTAATTTCTCCTGATTTATAATAAATGTTACCCAGTTCTCGTTTTCTCTCCCGAATCGACCTACGGTCAAGCGCAACGATTGAGCCATAATAACGCATGCGTGGTGATTCTCGAAATTGAGAGGCAATAGCGTGACGTCATTGGCATCTCTGACGTAGTTCCAGTACGGTATTAAACCCGGTCGACCGGGTCAGGACATTACCCCAAATAACTGAAAACATCCTAATAACCTGCAATCGAACAATGGAACTCCATCAAGGAAAACTTATAGTCCCCTGATCCCTACTGATTTTTATCTTGATTGTTATCCTGATTTATTGTCACTTTACATGCCGTAGAATGACAAAAATATTAACACTCCGATTCCAAAACATGTATTATATTTTAAATCGGATTTTCGAATAGAGACAGAAACATATTTCTGATCAAAATGTTAAAAAACTTGATGTAAAAATATCTACAAGTACCTTATATGTATATTCGATCTTTTTATTAAAAAAAAACTTATGTAACAACCGCTATGTCGACATATTATCTTATGTCAAAAATATACGTTTTAAAGATCTTCTGTCAAAAGAATCTGTAAATAGAAATCTAAATCGAATTTTCTTCACAAAAATTTATACAAAATATAAAATAGTAAACATATTTTTCCCATTAAAGTAATAATTTTCCTGAATAAATAAAATATTACTTATGTTAGAAGAATAAGTTATCTCGAAATTTTTATTTTTGTTTTTTTCTATACTCAGGTATAAAATTTTTACGTCAAGTTAATAGCACGTTCGGTACACGATAACTGAAAAGTATATTCAAAGACATAATAACGTCATTTTACACAGGTCAAAAATTCTGTAAAGAATATTTATCCGATATAATATGTCAATTAGACATATTTAGACTTTTTTCAATATTCTTTTTCAATATGTCAAAGAATAGTTTTTAATTATATATAATATGTCAATTAGACATATTTAGACTTTTTTCAATATTCTTTTTCAATATGTCAAAGAATAGTTTTTAATTATATATAATATGTCAATTAGACATATTTAGACTTTTTTCAATATTCTTTTTCAACATGTCAAAGAATAGTTTTTAATAAGCGATCTATACTTTCGCAGCACACTCCGTTTACTGTCTCATTTCCTGAAAATTATGATCATTGTTTTCGAACTGACCGATTTAATCCTGTTGAGGCGCCGCGTAGGTTCGCGCGACAAATGATAATTGTGACCAAGATAAATGGATTTGAGAGACTCACCCTGCATTTTCAGCGGCAGCAATGGACATGTGCCTCCTCTCATCGAGGGTGGGCGCGGCGTCAAATTGCCGAGGGAGATCCGTGGTAATGAATTGAAAGTCACGCGTGCACGAGAGATGTTCTCCTCTCTCTCTTTCTTTCTCTTTCCCTTCGTATTCCTTTCTCCTCTCTTGCGGACACCACCCTCGCGCACCAATAGAACCACTACACCGTCGATATCACCACTATCAAGCGACAACAGGGTCGTTAACCACCACGCGCGACACCAGTATCACAGAAATCAACACGCTCTCTTAGTCGCGACTCAGATTTTTAAAAAAAGAAGGAAAAGAAACCGACGGGAAAGAATAACCGCGAATTCGTTCGAATCCGCCTTTTCCCACGGTTTAGTTTATATACACACACGCAAGTCCCGAAGGTATTTTCTCGAATACCTCGGGGAACAAAGTTATACGTGGATTGTGAATATCGTTCTCGCGATTAATCGTCGATTAGCCGATCGAGCTCGACGGAGACATCCGATGATGAGTCGGAAGCTGCATTGTCCTTCCGCCGACGGTTTTCGGACGTCTTCCCGAACTCGACGACATTCGACACAGCCTGTGCCACGCTACTCCTTCTCGCTCTTCCTCTCTTGATGCACTCAGCAGGTGCAGAAGCTTCACACGAATCGACTCGCGATCACGACAGAGTTTCAAGCGCCCAGTCCCAGCTCGAGCGAGAACGATGGCGTGATCCACGTGATCTCTCTATCGAGACACGTACACGTTGTCGGGGTGGCCCCGTAGCACGAGCGATGGGAGTGTCTTTTCCCCGAAGGGCCAGGCCCTCCTCCGATTCCTTCCTTCCTTCCTTCCTTTCCTCGGATTGCTCTCGGATTTTTTTGGACTTCTTGAACCCGTAGAGTTGTTCGTTCTTACTTCAAGCTCTTTCTGTGAAAGCTCGACAAAGTTTTTCGTTCCGTGGATCCTGTTGATCCTTCCAAACTTCCTCGAAGTTCAAGGGCTTTTTGCGTCGAACAGGCAATCTCGATGAGCGGATCGATCCTGGAAATAACAACAATAAACGTGAGCTGAAAGAGAAAAAGAGAGCGACAATCGAGTTAGGCGAGTGTAAGCGTCGGAAAAGAAGGAAAAAATATCATACTATAAAATGAGCCCACTAACGCGTTAATGAGTGGAACGAGTAAAAAAAATGCATCGTGCATTAGCGTCGTTGGATGAGTTACGCGTTGTGCATTCGCATTTGTAATACGCGAGTCGTCGTTTCTAGCTTATTTATGAAATAATCAGGAATCATTAGCGAACAAATGATTACCAATACTCCCATTGAAATAAACATGCAAACGTAACAGTGCAATTCAGAAGCAGATTTACATCTTCGTAAATGTGCGTCATTTACATTAGCTATTGTTAACTATATTATTATTATTACTTGTCTTAACTTGGCTATTATTAGCTAAATTTGTTATTACTTTGTGTGTGATTGTTCTATGTAATCATACTAACTATTTCTCACTATCTATTTTCACGACACATTTATATCTCGTATACAACGTGTATGTTTAAAACCGAAGGTATATCTAGGTATACACACAGAGATCTACATAGAGATCTTAAAAAAAATTAAAAAAACGAATTTATAAAATCAATCGTTTGTATACTTCAATAAAAATCAGGAAAGCTCGGAAAATAAGACTTTAATAAGGTTTAAAAATGAGTAATTGTTAGAAAAGTCATTTTGACTCCCTTGATAGTGTTAATATCACGTCGTATATCATTATATTACAAGTAAAACAATGTAATTGTTAAAAATTGTAAATCTAGGGCATTGTAGGTAATATGTGAAGAAATTAATTTCGTATCTCTTAGAAATCACTGGATATTATTTTCTTTCACAGCAGCGCATAGATGTGAAAAGAGACAACAAACGTGATATTCAGCCTTCCAGAACAATGTTACCATTGTAATGCCTTACGAGATAACACAACTTGTGATTATTATTCGTGCGTGTATTGTGATAGAAAATATCTCAATAACTGCGCGTTTTCGAAAAAAATGTTACTTCTCTTATATATTCAAAACTAAAAAAAAAGCTATAATTTTATTTATTAAATCAAAATAAAGTCGTAACACTTTACACTGAGAAATGTCCCTGACGTATCACACACACACACGCACACACATGAAAATTATTTAATTTTAATCATTTGTTACAATAAAAATTTTACATTTCGCTGTATCCGATTATTTACGCTCACTATTATGTCGTTTAATCGCCCTCAGTATCGCTGGAATTTTCCGATTCAGCTATTACTTTCCGAACAAGTGTGACGTGTCTCTGAACACTGTGTACCGAGTGTAAGGAATCGTACCTTCCGTAAAGCCGCGAGGACGCTCGCCTGCGTTTTCCCCGTTTTCGGCGAGGCAGAGAGCGAGCGAGAAGGTTAAACGCATCCGCAACTAATGGCGGGTTTCGAAATCGCCTCTCCGCAACACAACAACTGTCGTTCCCGTCGTCGCGGCCACGGTGTAACCTCGCGCATCACATGGCGTCGCGCTCGACGAGAGGCACTGCCATTAATACAATAGCCCTGGTGCGTGCATGCGCGGCGCATGTCCACACGGCCCATTCTCTCGCTTCCGAAACATATGTAGACCGTGGGCGCGTTTAGGAAAACTCGACGAGATCGATATCGTCGTCGGCCGTCGCGTCGACGACGACGCTCCATCGCGAATTTGCGCAATTTATCGTCGTCGGCTCTACGGGGTGTCCGGAACTCCGCGACCGATTCCAGCGGTCAGCCCTTCATTGAAACGTAGGGCAAACGGAGTAATTGCGCGGCTAAAAATATTCGCGACCGATAATGAAAACGCTCTCCATTTAGTCTTTTCGTTTTCGATGAAAGAATCATTTTCGCGTATTTCGAACATCTTGTTGTCGGAATTGGATCACTTTTTCTACTTGTTGAATTATACGTTTCTTTTATTCATTGTTAAAATTAAGGTCAAGACAGTCGCGTCACTTCCTGCGATCGGAATTTTTCTTTAAAAAAGACATTGTCCCGTTCGACCTGAACGTTTTAAGCGCATGTGTGTGTGTGCGCGCGCGCGCGTTTGGCGATGCATGAAATATTTTTCTCGCTGTCCGCAGATATATTAAGTGACTCATCGTGTAGCGATTGCGTACCACTACAAATGCGATTGCGAAAAATCATGGGCACACGGTCGAATAACGTAAATTTAGAGGCCGCGACATAGCGATTGGCTCGCGTTTTTTTTTCGGCACGTACTTGAGCACGCCTCATCGACGTTGAATTCGCGCCTGAAAACGCCGAATGTAATTAATTCGGAAACTACGGATCGCGCGTTGCATTGCGCCAAAAGGAGCGCTACATCGTCAATCATCGCTTTCATTGTCAGATGTTCTCCAAAACGAACGTAACGCTCGCTTTAGGGTGCTTACGTCACGCGAGAAACAGCCTAGCTGCAACCGCCGTTTTTTACCCGCATTTCCACGAAAATAAAACGCTTACAATGTAAAAACGTAGGAATATATTCACGTTCTTTCCTCATTAAATTATTAAAAAAAAAAAACTACGCATAATCAAAATTTTCGACAGATAAATACGTGAGCGAAGATAAATTGAATTTTTAAAATGTGCCCTTGTAGCAATATATCTTCTTCTATAAAACCGTCGGAGATTTTTATAGACAACAGATTATTTCGCAACGCTCACGATTATTATTTCACGGCAAACGAAGGCAATTTACAATGGCAAGAGTTAAGTTGAGAGATAAGATCTTCTGAAATAGGTTTCAATTATAAAAAATGCTAATAAGAAATTGAGATTCCGAAAAAAAGGAAGAGAGAGAGAAAGAAACGTACACTCGACTTAGATCGTAACGTTTACGACACGTCAGCATTATGAGGTTAGCACTCCAAGTGTGGGGCTATTTAAATAACCCCCGCTGCCCCTACGTTACGCAATTTAAAGGGCCTCGGAAAAACTCGTAACTTTGTCGGCTTGTTAAGCAAAGATTAAACAGAGATTAGAAAGTCGTGAATAAAGTAATATTCACCTCTTCTTTGTATTTAATACTATTACGCCGCCACTTTCCTTAACTCTCTTTCTGCCTCTTTAGCACAACGTTACATTTTACATTAATTTAATTAATATTTATGTATATTTATATATAATATATTGATTTAATTAATAATTAATTTCAGTTTGGTAAACCTATATTGTAAATTATATTTCAAATTATGTAACTTATTGTTATTATTTATAACGTATTCAATTTTGGAAAGCAAATTTTATTGTGATTGGAACGATTTTGATGATAAATAACTTTTCTATAAACTCTTCAATATAACTTTTATTTTCATTAAATGATAAACTATTCGGTCTGAAATCTTCAGAAAACAAAGTACGTGGAAAACTAAATTCTTTGTGTTATTAGTGTAACATAATATCATACGTTGGCAAGTATAAAAACGTCAATAAAGATAAGCGGGCGCAAAGCATTGGTTTTCTTTCTGGATTCCCTAAAATGACCAATTTCGCCACATAGTAGTTTCGTAAAAAACAAGGACAACGTTTCGTAGTCTTCTTTTAAAAAATGAAAGGTTTTGCGTAACCGCCGACGGTTCTGAGGCGTCCTGTACACGAGGCAGTCCTCGAAACACACGTCGGAATATCGGCCGCAGAAGGAGGTCTATACAATTTTGTGTATACAATGCGAGTACATTGTAACTCCTTCTCCGAATAGTGGCTTAGGCGAATGCGATCGCGTGACATGCCCTTAGGGCGATCGTGGCTCTCTCGAGCTCATTAGATCGAGAAAAAGTTTAACGCAGAAATGAGAGAATCCACGGGACCGAAAATTAGGCGGATCCCGCGTTCACGTTCGTAGAAAATGTGCCACTGCCATTGTCCAATTTTTATCCTCCCATTATTGTGATTCGGCCGCCGGGGGCGAGCGCGTGAGAGGAATGGGAGGAGAGAGATGTTTGTTCCCTTCAAAATGTATTCGCCGCGCCATGAAGTAATCAATCGTTCGCTATCGCGGTCGGGCCCCCCTTTCCACCGAGATAATGGACGTATGCGTGCAAATGAGTCCGAATAATTCGCCGTTGCGGAACAAAATTGTGGAATTTGCCCTGAAAGGGGCAGTGGGTTCTGCTGATGGCATTTTTACTGGTGGCACAGTCGAGAGAGAAACGCGAGAGCTCGCTGTTTCAAGAGGGATAACACGCATGGATGCAAGGGTTATTTAACACTAAAGATTATGACGTGTTAAACACGATTCATACGGAATGTATGTTTTTGTAATGACTAGAAAGATAAGGCCAAAAAATACCTTTACTCGGAGTCTACGTCGGAAAGGAATTGATTCTACAGTTTAATAATTTAATAATAAGGTTACTAAAAATACTACAGAAATTCTGGAGACGATAAATGCCAGAGTCAAGTTTGAAGAATCTGTTTATGGACCGTTCACAGGCCAAAGTGATTAACTCCACTTTTGGAACGTTTTGAAATTTTTAAGTGCAAAGCACTTGATTAATGCTTAACTTTTTATTATTTTATTATTATTATTTTATTATTTATTATATTTATAACTTTTTATTATCAACGTCTCTACTTTTTGTTTTATGGGAGTTGATCGATTTGGCAAATAAGCAACTCATTTAATGAACATCTAACCTGTCGTTTTCAAATGTAAACGGGACAATATTAAAATACCCGAAACCCTGCCCATTGACCTGAAAAACATGCTTCACTCCGACCATCACTGTCATTCTTTCAGAGTGAAAAAGGACCTATCTTTTCAGACCTTTCTGTGTTCGTAACAAGACACGATCGTTTACGCACATTTGTACGTCCCGACACCTTGGGAAAAGGAAGAGGACAAACCATTGTGGAAACTGTCAGCAAAAAAAGAAAAAAAACCCCTGAGCCACAAGCAATCGAGAAAAATGGCAAAAGGATACAAAACAAGCATCTTACCTCTTTCTCGTACCGCAGACAGAAAGCTCGTGGTGCGGTGCGGCACGGCGACGCACAATCGAAAGCGCGATGGTGAACGCCGCGCGAGAGCGCGCCACGGACGCGGCGGCGGCGCGCACAGCGGAGCGCGACGAACTTGACTCTCAGCGGAGCAGCGGACCGTCCGACGAGCGAATAAAAACGGAACGTAGAAACCCGGCCGCTGCTTTCTTGCGGCGCCGCGCGCGATCCGGCGCGCCGCCGTGCATTATAACGCCCGCTGACGTTTCGCCGTGTATACTCGCGACCACCACGAGTTCCGGAGCAAGATGGACAGGGAGAAGTGAGAGAACGCTTTTCGCGAAGCGCACTTGGCGAACGGCACACAACACGCGGGACTGACTGACTGACTGACCGACCGACTTTATCCGCGTAACAACGACGATTCCATTTCTCGTTTCGCGCTGCCGTCGCGAGTTTGAGGTCGAGGTTGTCCGTGTACCTTCTTTCTCTTTCTCTCCCTCTTTATCTCTCTTTCTCTTCCTTTCTTTCGCAAGAGAGGCCGAAGTCTGGAACGCTGTTCCGAAAAACGTTGCTTGGGAGACGGACGGCGGAAACGACGCGCGCAGAGTCGCGAGCGGCACGGCCAGCTGCGAGAGAAATATCCGAGAAACACAGCGACGTGTCTGCCCCTCTCTCTCTTTCTCTTCCTTTCCTCTTCGCCTCTTCTTCCTCCACTACTCTCGCTCCTTCCGCAGAAAAACACAGTGGGGCGCCACGGGATGCGGTTGATATGTCCGCCTTATCTCTTTTATATTCCGCTTCGCACGTGTGTCGGAAACGTGCGTGCCAGCGCGACGGCGATGACAGTAACGACGACGGCGGCAGCGGCGTCGACGACGACGATGACGACGCGACGCGACGCGACGCGACTAGAACGTCGGCGACGGCGGCCACGGACGAGGCGCCGCGCCGCGCGCGAGGCTTCCAGAAGGGTCTATCTGCTCGCGGTGTAGCGTTGTCTCGCGGCCGGCGGCCTCGCCGCTCTTCTCATCCTCCTCGGCGGCGCGAACCTCCTCCTCGCGACCGGCGCTGCTGCTGGACAGTACACGCAAGTACGTCGCGCGCCCGCCCCCTCCCCCTCGCCCTTTCCCCCGTCGACTCCGCGCTCACGGCGAGAGCGCATATATGTATACGTGTGCCTGTGTCTTTCTTCTCTCTCTCTCTTTCTTCCGAACGTTGTTGCTGTCCTTATCTATCGCACCCGTTCCTTCTCCGACGTTTCTCGCGATCTTACCAGGCGCGGTGTCTATCCACCACGCACGCAACAGACATACACCGTGCGAGCGCGCTATTTCCCTCTTCTCTTCCTCTCACTCTTTCTCTCTCCCTTGTCCGCGTATCGCGTATAATGACGAGCGAGCGTGTGTGTTACGCGCCGCGCCGCGAACAGGGCCGGAGAAGGAGATAGAGACGTAGCGACGATGATGACACGACGACGACGACGACGACGAAGACAGCACGACGGAGGCGTGCGCGCGCGCACGCTGTCCGCTCAGGGTCCGTGTGAGTTCGGCGCGCGTGTGTGTGTACGCACACTTCTCGATTAGCGCGACCCGACGTGCGTGACGTCACAGCACGACGACGTTACATCGCTGCTCTCCGGCAGATTGTCACTCGTGGTGAGAACGGCGACCGTCGATCGACGGGAAAGCGGAGCTCTCGCGCAAACGAAACGGAGCGAAACGGGCGTGGACGAAATACGGAGGAGACACGGAGACTCCGACGGCCAGCGGCGGAGGCAACAACGACGAGCGGCGCCGCACGCGAGCGCGACAAGGAGAAAGAGAGCGCGCACGGGGCGGCCTGTGTGTGTCGCGACGGCCGATATTTTGTCACTGACGCGACGTGCACCGTCGTGCCGTGTGCGCTGCACTATACGGGACGGATACGCGTAAACGTGAAACGCTGAAACGCGAGCGACGCCACGCTTGCTTGACGGCACGCGCGACAACCCGCGGCTGATACCACTCGTGAAACGACTGACGACTCCCCGTCGTGCAACGACTGGCGCGGCCGCACCGCGAACGATGATACGGGAGGTGTGCGCGCCGCTAGGTGGCAGCGTCGTTTATCGCGAGACTTCACGGCGCTCCGCCGAGGCTCCGGCGGCCGCGGTAACGTGTGTCGTGTACTCGTATGTAGTACCGCAATTCATCGAGAACAGCCGAAGACGGCCGAGTGCGACCGAAGCGCCGCTTCAATATCAAGTGCACGACCCTCCGAGACCGCATGTTCGTCGCGCGCGCAGACGGATGGACGATGTATATATCGCGTGTATATATCGCGCTCTTTGACGAGAACGTCGCAGCGGAAACCGTCGGTGAATTTTCGGCGCGTTGAATTTTTAACCCAGGAAGATTGTCGGGAAATTTTATCGGAATACCGTAATGAAAATGTGGCGAATCTCTCGTGAATTCAAAGTAGTATCGATATTGCGGGAAAAGTAAAATTTCCTTTTCCTTAAGACTGACGTTTTATTAACCGCATTAATTAATCTTTGTTGCATCAAAATTTGGAATCATTCTTAAGTTTTCTCTCTATTCCACTTCTTGAGCGTTCAAAAATCCTCTGACGCACAAATCGTAGAGATTCGTTTCAGTTCATTTAAAGCTGGGTTCCCACGACGCGTAGAAGCTACGGCGTGGAAACCCAGCTTTAGAGTGTATAAAAAGAAACAACATATCGACGCAATTACGCGTACATTTTACAGCATTTTTATTAGTCTCGCTTCTAAGAAATTCTTACAATTACAAGTATCTATTTGATCTTTGATATCGATGTACTACCACAGATTTTTCATCGATTCTCTCGCCAGTACACTAACATCTTTTTGATTGTTTCTATTTTTTCGATATCGATTTGTTTGGTATCGCTCTGAATCGTTATCCAACGTTCGAACTCGTTGTCAACACTTTGCCCGTCGTTATCTCTGATGACGTGATCGGTAATCGGTAGCAGTTTTTTAACGATCTCGACGCCCTCGACGAAATTGCGCGCTAGGATATGGATCACCCGATGCAGGGCCGTCCTACCATCCACGTCCGTCATGTTGGGCTCCGCGCCGTGGCGCAACAACAGATCGACGACTTCAACGTGGCTGTTGTGGATGGTAGGTGGACAGACCGCGCGGTGCAGAGCTGTCGCTTTCAAGTTGCCGGTGCGCGCGTTTACATCCGCACCATGTTCCAGCAAAATTTCGCACACGCGTACTTCCCCGGCCCGCGCTGCATAATGCAACGCCGTGTAGCCAGCGGAATCCACCGCGTTCACCAAAACGCCCTTCTGCAGTAGCCCTTGGACACGACTCACGTTACCTTCTAACGCTGAAAGAAATGCATTTTCAAGCCAATGTAAAACACAGAAAAAAATGCTAATCAATTCCTGAAAATGCCAATTTAAACTCGTGCATTGTATACTGATCCTTTCAGATAGAAACCGTGTAACATCATTTCTGACAAAATTTCGAATCGATTTTTTACTAAGATTTTTTCTGTGAAAAATCATAGAAAAAATTATAAACAATGCAAAAGTAATAATAAAGTTCTAATATTTATTGTAATAATAATAATAAATTATAAAATAAACATAAAATAAATAATATGAAATCAATATATTATAAATAGGTTTGCCGGTAATAAGAATCTATAGATATTAAATAACTTTTTTAGCTTCGAATGTTACACGTTTTCGCAATAAACCTTATAATTCAAAAATTAATTAATCTTTAACCCTTAACCCTTTGCGTCACAGTGTGCCGCTCAGCGAGCCACCTTTTAGTTAACAGTTTTATAAATTTATAATTTATATTTATCAATAAATGAAAGGTTTTTTTAGTTTTGGTATGTTCCTCATACTGTAACAAGTCTAAAAAAATTGCTGATCCACAAATTGTTAATAATAAAATCATTATAAACAAACGGATAACAAAAAATAATGTTCCTTTTCCAGAAAAAATTAATTTTCTTCATTCATTTTCACTGAACTCAGTTGAAACTCGTTACTTGGGGGTTTTCCATCTTGGATACGAATCTCGTGTCTGTTTTCCAAAATTCAAAATGGCGGACCCAAGATGGCGGACATAAAATTGAAAATTGACTGAATTCGCTTGAAACTCATTACTCGGGGGTTTTCGGGGTCACTGAATACGAATCTGATGTCAGTTTCAGAAAATTCAAAATGGCGGATCCATTATGTTAGTGTTACTGTGTGACGATCGTCATTTATTTTATTCAATCCCATACTTTCCCGTTGAGGGAATCGTTAGTGTTAGTTTGTCGATCGTCATTTGTTTCATTGAATTCTATACTTACCTTGTTGAGGGAATCGCTACAGTGTATATGTGTGTAAGTGTAAGTGTGTAAATGTGTATATGTGTGTATGTGTGTGATAATTCAATTTTCAATTTCCATGTCCGCCATCTTGGATCCGCCATTTTGAATTTTGGAAAACTGACACCAGATTCGTATTCAGCGACCCCGAAAACCCCCGAGTAACGAGTTTCAAGCGAATACAGTGAAAAGAAAAATGAGTGACTGAAAGGGTTAAGTGCGCAATTTTACATATATGCAAAGAAACTTTTCGATGTTCCGTGTACTTTCTTTTATGAAGTTCAAGCTCTGAAAACCTGTAGCACATAAAGGACTCTCAATCTCTAAGGGATTAACCCTTCCTGGTCACTCTGGATCAAAATGACCCGAGCATAAATCTGAAAAATATCTGGTTAAAAAATATCTGGAAAAATATCTGGTTTAACTTAAAATATTAAAATTTTAAAAAGTTACAATTTTTTTTAGTAAAACCGTTTATTTTTCTAAAGTTTCTAAGAGTAATCGCGAATTTTTTTTATAACGTTAAAATTAAATTTTGCACTACCAAGCTATTTTATTATAAAGTTAAAGGTTTAAAATATATCCTGTTTTTTTAAGTCGATTAAATCAAGTGTTCATTTAGCAGCTGTAAAAATTTAGCTGCAAAAATTGTTCGGGTCATTATGACCCAATGTGTGACTCAATGTGTCTAGCGTGTGATTTTTTCGAAGTGTAACCAGGAAGGCTCAAGGACCTAAGGATTAAGAACCTTTTTAAGGATTTAGGCCCTTTATTAACAGGATTCAAATTAGTAAAGAAACATTTTTTTTAGGATTTCTTATGTAGGAAGCAGTCATTATTTAAAAACAAAATTCTCTCTCTCGAATGTTATAAAAAGTTACAGACTCAAAGATTAAATTTGTGCTATGTCTTCACGCGCGCGCGAATCATCCTCTAAAAATATTTTCTTTAATGATAAGATCAATAGAATTTCGTAGAAGACCGAAACTGGAGTGCACAGTTTAAACTAACCGTCCTGTCATTTGCGATCTGTTTGTAAGCTTTATCATTTACTATATATGAATCTTATCCGAGTAAATATCCGTGCCAACACTTTCATTTACCTGCTGTCCAAATACCATTTAGGAAACTGATTTCATCTAAAGTCTGGCAGACATTGTACCGTGGAACGCCCAATTCGCAACACGTTTTGTGATCGTGAGAATGTTCCATTATTTATTATATCTGCCAATGACTGTTAAAAACCCTATATTGAGTTTAACCAGCTCAGGTACATATCTACATGAAAAAGAAGAGATCGTTTTGAGTTCACAAAAGGTAAAGATTTTTCGGCGAAATTGTACGACACGCTATTGTATAAATTGTACACAAAAAAAATACACTCTTTATCGGCATATTTATTTCTTACACATTATACATTATAACGATTGCGTACAACGTTCAATTATACTGAATATATGCTCCTACATAACTATCGTACATATAAAATAACTTCACGTGCGAAAGAAGTTCATAAATTCATAAATAAATTGGTTGCGTCAAATTAACGCTGTGAATTATATCAACTACTCAGACCATAACGCTAAGTTACTCTTTCGTTCCCGCCACCAACTAGACTTTTGATTTTCTTATATATGAAGTAACATAATTGTCACACTACGAGATAATGATTTGTTTTTTATAATTTCATTTCACTCGATTCTGCAATAGAATTCAACTTTTAACGAGTAACAGAAAACATTGATTACAATAATTTTTTAGATTGACAATTTAAAATAAGATTTTTAAATTGATATTTACAATTTTACAATAAGATGACAAATACATATAGCACAAGTAAACAACGCCACAAACATCACATCAACTTTTTTTTACTTGCTTTTATACTTAAACTCTCTGGGCCGTGACTGATCCGAAGAAATATTTCGTATAACAATAATTGTACGATAAATCACTTATTAAAGCATAGTGAGAAAAAACATTACACTCATAAATGCTATATCAGATACTATAAAAAGATATAATGTGTATAAATAGTATTTGCATGTATAATAAAACTTCGTTCTCTACAAACATAAGTAGACACAGCTTGAAGCTTAGTATGGACTAATTTAGTGCAATCTAACCAACCTTGCACCAATTTGGCCCAATCTGGATCCTACAAAACTTATATTTTAGACCCTCAATAAAGCATAGAAAATTAATTTTTCATGCAACGAGGTAAATATATCACAAATTATTGTATAATTAATACTAATTATATAATTAGTACCATATAATAGATATAATGCAATCAACGCATGTTCCTTTGGTTTCACAAAATTTCCGCTAAATTAATCTGCAACGCAATTATTTTGCATTGCCCCCCACCCACCCCACCAGCCCCCCCACCAACCCCCCCCCCCCCCCAATCCACCGCCCCACAACACCACCAACCCCCCACACCCACACCACCCCACCACACACCCCACCCACCCCACCTGCCACCCCCACAACCCAACCCCCCCAACCCCCCCCCACCCCCCCCCACCCCCACACCACACCCCCCACCCACACCCACAACACCCCCCCCAACACCACCCCCCACCCACCCCCACCCAACACCACCCCCCCAGCCCCACCCCCACCCCACCCCCCACCCCACCCCCCCCCCCCCCCCAACCCCACCCACCCCCCAACCACACCCCACCACCCACCCCCACCCACACAACCCACCCCCCCCCCCCACCCCCACACCCCCACCACCCCCCCCACCACCCACAACCCCACCCCCAAAGAACCACCCCCACCCCACCCCCCCCCCCAACCCCCACCCCCCCACACCCCACCCCCACCCCCACCCCCCCACACACCACACCCCCAACCCCCCCCCCCCCCCACCACCACCCACCACCCCCCCCACCAACCCAAACAACCCAACCCAACCAACCCCCCACAACCAACCCCCCCACCACCACAACCCCCCCCACCCCCCAACCCACCAAAACACCCCACCCCCCCCCCCCCCCCACACAACCAACACCCCAAAACCCCCCCACCCAAACCCCCCCCCAACACCCCACCCAACCAAAAACCCCAACCCCCCACCCCAAAAACACACCAAACCACACACACACCACCCCCCACACCCAACCCCCCACCCCACCCCAACCCACCCCACCCCACACAACCCCCCCAACCCCCCACCCACCCCACCCACCACCCCCACCACACCCCACCCACACCACCCCCCCCCCCACACCCCCCCACCACCCCCCCCCCCACCACCCCCACACCCCACACAACCCCCCCAAACCCAAAACACCCACCAACCCAACACCCCCACCCCCCCACCCCCCACCCCCCCACCACCACAAACACACACAAACCGACACCCCCACCCCCCCCCCCCCACCCCACCCCAAACCAAACCAAACCCCCACCACCAACCCCCCACCCACCCAACCCGCCACCCCACCCCCACCAACCCCCCACCACACACCCCCACCCCCAACCACACACCACACCAACACCACCAACCCACCCCCCCCCACCCCCACACCAAAACCCCCCCCCCCCCCACCCCACCCCCCCCCCCAACCCCCCACCCCCCCCCCACACCCCCCCACCCAACCCCCCCCCCCACCCCCCCCACACCCCCCACACACCCCCCCCCCCCCCCCAACACCACCCCAACCACCCCCCCCCCACCCACACCCCCCACCCACCCCCCCCACACCCCCCCCCCCCCCCACCCCCACACCCACCCAAACCCAACCCACACCCCCCCCCCCCAAACCCACACAACCCCCCCCACCCCCCCCCCCCCACCACACCCCCCCAACCCAACCACCCCCCCCACCCCCACACAAACCCCCCACCCCCCACCCACCCCCCCCCACCCCCCCCCAACCCCCCCCCCCCCCCACCCCCACCCAAAACCCCCCACACCACCCACAACCCACCCCCCCCCAACCCACCCCCACCAACCCACCCCACCAACCCCCACCCCCACAACCCCCCCCCCCCCCCCCCCCCCCCCCCCCCAACCCCCCACCCCCCCCACCCACCCCCCCCCACCCACCCCCCACCCCCCCAACACCACCACCCCCCCCCCATCCCCCACACACCCACCCCCCCAGACCACCACCCCAACCCACCACACACCCACGCACCCCCCCAACCAAACCCCCACCACCCCCCACAACCCACCCCCCCACCCACACCACCCCCAACCCCCCCCCACCCACCCAACCCCCAAACCCCACCACCCCCACCCCCACCCCACCACACCCAAACAACCCCCGACCCCACACCACCACACCACACCCACCCAACCCAATTGACAACCCCCACCCCCCCAACCATCCCCCAACCCAACCCCACAACCCCCAACCCCCCCCCCCCCAAACCCCCCCCCCCCCACCCCCCCCACACACACACCACCACACCACCCACCACACCCACCCTCCCCCCCCCCACCACAACACCCCACCCCCCCCCACCCCCCCCCAACCACACCACCCAAACAAACCAACCCACCCCCCCCCCCCCACCCAACCCCAACAACACCACACCACACCCCCACCCCAACCCCACCCCCCAACCCACCCCCCCACCCCCCCACAAACCCCCCCCCCAACCACCCCCCCAACCCCACCCCGCAACACACCACCCCCACCCCCCCCCAAACCCCCACCACCCCCACCCCCCCACCCCCCCCCCCACCCCACAACCAAACACCACCCACCACCCCCAGCCGCCCCCCCCACCCAAACCCACCACCCCCCCCACCCACCCCCCCCCCAACACCCCCACCCACCCCCCCCCCCCCACCCCACCAACCCACAACCACCCACTACCACCCCCCAACACCCCCGACCCCACCCCCCAACCCCACCCAACACCCGCGCCACCAAAACACCCACCCGCCCAAACCCCCCACCCCCCCCCCCCCAACCCCACCCAACCCACCCTCCACAGCCAAACCCCACAACACACCACCACCCCCCCCCCCCCCCCCACCCACCCCAACCCCCCAACACCCATTGCAACACCACACCCACCAAACCCCCAAAAACACCCCGCCACCCCCACCACCCACAACCCCCCCCCACACCCCCCAACACCACACCCCCAACCCCCCCACCCAAAACCCCCCCCCCCCACCCCCCCCCCACACCAACCCCCCCCACCCAACCCACCCCACCCCGCAACACACCCCCACCCCACCCCCCCCCCCCCCAACCCGCCCTACCCCCCCACGCCCCCCCACCACCCCCCCCCCCCCCCACCCCCAACACCCCCCCACCCCCCCCCCACACACCCACCCCCAACCCCCACACCCCCCCCCCCACCCACCCCCCCCCACCACAACCCACCACACCCCCCAGAACCCCCCCCCACGCCCCCACCCACCCACCACCACCCCCCCCCCCCCCCACCCCACACCAACCCAACCTCCCCCCACCCCCCACCCCACCCCCCCCACCAAAACACCCACCCAACCAAGCACCCCCCCCCCCCCCCAACCCCCCCCACCCCCCCCCCCGACCACACCCCCACCCACCACCCCCCCCCCCACCAACCCAGCACCCCCCCACACCCCCCCCCACCCCCCACCCACCCCCCCCCCCCCCCTCCCCCCCCCCCCAACCCCCCCCACCCCCCCCCCCCCACCCCCCCACCCCCCCCCCCCCCACCCCCAAACCCCCACCCACCACCCACACCAACCCACCGGCACAACCCAAACCCACAACCCCCAACCCACCTCCCACACACACCCCCCCCCCAAACCCCACACCCCACCCCAACCCGACCCCCCCCCACCCGCCAAACCCCCACCCGACACCCCACCCACCCCACACCCACCCCCCCCCCACCCACCCCCACCCCCCCCCACACACCCCCCCACCCCACCCACAAGAAACCCCCCCAAACCCCCCACACCCCCACCCCCCCCCCCCCACACCACGCCCCCAAACCCCACCACCCCACGACCCACCCCACCCCACCACACACCCCACCCGCCCCAACCACCCCACCCACCCCCAAACCAACCACCCCCCAAACCCCACCCCACCCACCCCCCCCCCCCCCGCCCCCAGACCCCCCCCCACCCCCCCCCCCAACACCCCCCCCCCCCCCACCCCCCACCACCCCACCCCCCCACCCCCACCCACCCCCACCCCCCCCACACCCACCCCACCAACACAACCCCACACCCCCCACACCACCCAACCCCACCCCCAGACACCCCCCGCCCCCACCCCAACACCCCCAGCAACCCCCCCCCCCCCCAAACCACCCCCCACCCCCCACCCCCCAACCCCCCAACCACCCCCCACCCAACCCCCAACCCCACCACCCCCCCCACCCCCCCACCAAACCCCAACCCACACCCACCACAACCCCCCAACCCCCCCACACCCCCAAACCAACCCCCCACCCCACCCCCCCCCCCCCGACAACCCCACACCCCCACGCCCCCCCACCACCACCCCCCCTCCCAACCCCACCCCCACCCCCACCACCCCCAACAACAAACCCCACACCAACCACCAACCAACCCACACCACCCCACCCCCCCCCACAACCCCCCCCCCACCAACCCACCCCACCCACCCCCCGCCCCACCCCAACACCCCCCCCCAAACCCACCCCCCCAATACCCACCCCCCCCCCCCCCCACCCCCCCCCCCACGCCCCAACCACCACACCACACCCCCCCCCCCCCCCCCACCCGCACCCACCCCAACCACACAGCACCCACAACAACCTCGCCAAACACCACCACCCCCCCACTCCCCCCACCCCCCACCCCACCACACCCCCACCCCCACCCCCCCCACCCCCCCGCACACCCCCCCCCCCCCCCCCAACCCCCCCCCACCCACCCCCCAGACACCCCCCCACCCTACCCCCCACAAACACCCCCCACACACCCCAACCAACCACACCCCCCCCCCCCAACCCACCAGACCCCACAGACCCCAACCCACCACCAAACACCCCCACACCCCACCCCCCCCACCACCCAACCCACCCACACACACCCACCCCCCCCACCCACCCACCCCCCCACCCCCCACCCCCACACCCACACCACCACCCCCCCCCCCCAACCCCAAAACCCCGCCCCCCCCCCCCACGCCACAGCCCCCCCACACCACCCCCCAACCCACCCCCCCCCCCACCCAAAAACCCCCCACCAGCCCCCCACCACCCACAACGCCACCCCCCCCCCAACCACCCCCCCAACCCCCCAACCCCCCCCACCACAACCCAAAACCACCCAAAACCACCCCCCACACAACCCACACCCACACCCCCCCCCCCCCCCACCCCCCCCCCCACCACCCCCCCCCACACCACCCACCCCCCCCCCCCCACACCCCCCCCCCACCGCAAACCCACCCCCCCACCCCCCCCCACCCCCACCCCCACCCCAACCCCCCCCCACACCCAAACCCCAACCCCCCCACACCCCACCCCCCACACCCCCCCCCACCCACCCCCCCCACCCCGACCACCCAACGCCCCCCCCCCCCCCCCCCCCAACAACCCGAAACCCACCCCCCCCACCCACACCCACCCCCACCCCCCCCCCCCCACCCACCCCCCCCAAAACACACCCCACCACCCACCCCACCCCCAACCCCCCACCACCCACCCACCAAACCCCCCAACCCAAACCCCCCCACCAACCCACCACCACAACCCCCACCCACCCACACCACCCCCACGACCCAACACCCCCCGAGCAACACCCCCCAACCCCCCCCACACACCCCCACCCACCCCACCCCCACACCGCCCCACCCCCCCCCCGCCCCCCACCCCCCAACAATCCCACCCCCCCCCCGCCCCCACACCAACCCCCCCCCCCCCCACCCCCCCCACCCCCCCCCCAACAACCAACCCCCCCCCCCACCCCCCCCCACACTATTCACCCAACCCCCCCCCCCAATCACCCGCCCACCACACACAACACGCCACCCCAACACCCCACACCCCCCCCCACCCCCACCCCCACCCCACCCACAACCACCCCCCAAAACCCCACCCCACCCACCACCCACAACCCACCCCCCAAGCCCAAGACCACAACCCCCCCCACCACACCACCCCAACACCCCCACCCCCACCCCCACAAACCCCCCCCCACCGCCACCCCCCCACCCCCCCCCACCCCCCACACCCCACACAAAACCACCCCCCCCCACCACACCACACACCCCCACCCACACCCAACCCCACCGCCCCCCCCCCCACACCCCCAAACCACACCCCAACCCACCCCCCGCCCCCCAAACACCCCACCCCCCCCCACCACCCCCCCACCCCCCCCCCACGACCCCCACCCCCCCCTCCCACAACACCACACCCACCCCCCACCCCCACCCACCCAGCCCACCACACCCCACCAACACCCCACCCACAAACCCCCCACCCCCCCCCCCCCCCAAACCCCAAATAAAAACCCCCACCACCCCCCCCACCAACCCACACCAAACCCCCCCCACCTACAACACCACCCCCACCCACCCACCAACCCCCCAGCCCCCCCACACCCCCCCAACCCACACCCCACACCCCCCACCACACCCCCCCCCCAAACCAACCAACCCCCCACGCACACCCCCCACCCCACCCCCCACCACCACCCGCAACACCCCCCCCCACACCCCCCCACAAACCAACCCCACCACCCACCCCCCCACCCCAACCCCCGCACCCCCCCCCCCCCCAACCCCCGCCCCCCCCCCCCCGCCCCCCCCCCCCAACCCCCCCCCACCCCCAAAACACCAACCCACCACTCCCAAACACAACCCCCACCGCCCCACAACACCCACCCCCCCCCCCAACCCCCCACCCCCCACCCCACACCCCCCCCCAACACGCCACACACCCCACACCACCCACCCCACCACCTCCCAACCCCCCCACCCCACACACACCCCCCCCCCCCCCACCCCACACCCCCCCAAACACACCCCCCCCCCCACACCCCACAACCCCCCAACCCCACCAACCAGCCACCCCGCGCCGCCCACCCCTCCACCAACCACCCACCACCCCCCAAACCCCCAAGCACGCTCACACAACCCCCCACACACACACGACCCCCACCCCCCCCCCAGTCCGCCCCCACCCACACCCCCCCCCACCCCACCCCCACCCAACCCACACACCCACCGCCCACCCCCGCCCGCCACCCCCACCCACCCCCCACTCAGCCCACCCCACCACCCCCAACCCCCTCCCCCCCCAACCACCCGCCCACACACCCCGCACACCCCCCCACCACCCACCCCCCAACCCCCACCCCCCCCCACCCCCACCCCAACCCCCCACCACACCCCCCCACCCACCCACACCCGCACGACCACCCACACCCCCCCCCACCCCCCACCACGCCGCAACACAACAAACCAAAACACACGCACACACACCACCAACCACAAAAAACCCAACCCCACCCCCCCCCCCCCCACCCCGCCCCACAAACCCAACCCAACAACCCCCCCCCACCCCCCCCCCAGCCAACCCCCCCCCGCCACCCCCCACCCCCCGCCCACACACCCCGAACCCCCCACCCACCCACCCCACCCCACCCCCCCCAACACCCCCCCCACACCACACCCCACACCCACCCCCCACCCACACCCGCACCCCCCCCGCCCCCCCCGCCCCCCCCCCAACAACCCAAACAGAAACACACAAACCGCCCCAAAAAACCACCCCCCCAACCACACGCCCCCACAACCACCACCACAAGCCCCAACAACCCCCCACCCCACCCCAACACCCCCCCCCAACACACCCCCACCACAGCCCCCCCCCAAACCCCCACCCACACAATCACACACCACCCCCCCCCCCACCACACACCCCCACCCCCCACCCCCCCCCACACCCAAACCCACCCCCCCCCCCAACCCCCAACACCCCCCACCCAACCCCCCACAAACACCAGACACACCAGCCCCACCACCCCCCCACACCCCCACCCCACCACCCCACCCCCCACCCCCCACCACCCCGCACCCACACCCCACCAACCAACCCCCGCCACCACACCCCACCCACCCACACCAACAACACCCCAACCACCCCCCCACCAACCGTTCGGACCCACCCCCCCCCCACCCCAACCCCCCACCCCCAACCTCCCCCACACGCCCCCACCCCCCCCCCCCACACCACCCCACAAAACCACAAAACCACCCACCAACAAACACCCCCAACCCCGCACCCCCCCAAAAACCCCCCACCCCCAACCACACCCCCCCACCCTCAAACGATCTTCTTAGAGGTTTCCTTTTGTTAGCTCTCTTCTGTTCTGGCAAATCCCTTTTCAGATTCCAGCAGTAATCTGCTAACATGTTAACATCCCACTTACCCTGATAACGCTGTTCCATTTTTTTCAAATCTTGATGAAGAACCTTTCACCTTGTTCCTCGCTGTAGTCACCTAAGTTCTCCGGAAAGTAGTCTACATGTGACTCGAGGAAGTGTAATAGTTTAAATTCATTAACCAACCAAGTTCTTTATAATCAGTAGTAGCTTCTTTATCTCTTCTTTGTAATCAAGACTCTTTTTATTGGGCTAAAAAAATCTCTACTACACTTCTGAAACTAGTTTTCATACATTTTTCTTTTACGTTCATTGATTTGGTGAATTTAGTGTCAATCAAAAAAGCTTCCGAATTTCAGGTCCATCAAAATCCCATCCTTCTTTAACTTTTAGCTTGATTTGTTCGGGAACTTGTCGATGTACGTAAAAGTGGACCCTCTTGTCTAATGCTTTGACGAATTTGCTTTATCAAGCCAGGCTTTATATGGAGTGGAGGAAGGAGAACTTTCGTAGGCGATACTAGAGGATCGTTGAGGAAGATTCTTGAGCCAGAACCAAAGAGTCTCTAGCAGTCCATTCATAGTTTGTATAATGCTTTTGGTCCTTGGTCTCGACTATTCCATAGACATAAAAAAAGCATGGGTGCCTAAAACCACTTTGCTGCCCTAAAAGAATCGTTAAAATTTTCAAATCTCCATAAATTGCCAGTTGTGTTTCGTGTATATTCTTATTTTTTTCAAGTACTAGTTTCGTTGAACTATATTCTTCCTGACATATTTACTGAATAGCCTATAGGTATCGAAGCCAATCCGTTCGTGTTGTGTAATAGTACGACTTTTAGACTGCAGGTAGAAGAGTCACAAAGAGTCTCCATTCTTCACTCTTGTAAATATTTGGTTTCAAGCAATTTATGAGGGCCTCGAATATCTGTGCAATAGACAGAGATTCTTCTTTCTTGAAAAAAAAGGAAGAAAGTCTCTTTCACTGCGATTTCGGGAAGAAGGAAACACTTGTGTACCTTTAGCCAAAAGTCCATCAGTCTTCAGATTTGACGCAAGGTATTCTGCAGCATCTTTCGGTAAACCTTCTCTCAAGTCTCTTACTATATCGTTAAGTTTTTTTGATCCCAAGGCTTTACGGGCCCCGATCTCGCTTTAAAGTGACAACCTTCATTCATCACTGCCGAATTCGATTCATTTCACTTTCAATTACTGCTTGAATCCTCACTAGGTTCATCAACATCATTTGACTCTCATGTTCAACTTCGTCATTAGTAAAATCCATTTCATTATTGCTGGCTGAAATAATATTAATATCATTAAAACTGGAGGAGTAAAGGATGGAGAGATTGTATATGTAATATTTTGGGGTGTCTCATCATACCTTTAAATTCAATCATTAAATATAATAATCCTTTTGGTTCGAGGGCTTTTTCCATACAGCAGAAAATTCATAGATTTTGGCGCTAGGGTGGACGACTGACGATTTAACATTTTCCTGCATTTATTACCAGATGCTGCTTGGTACCCATGTATTTGCCTAGATTGCTTGCGACCTGCGTGAAAAAGACTATATTTTCCTCATACTCTGAAAAAGTCTGCGAAAGTTTTTATCTCAAACTTACCACATATAAAACAAGACATGGAATTGTCTTGTTACAAGTAGCAGATGGAATCATTCAACGTCCGCATCATTGTAGCAGATACACTCATTGCATGGTTCCCCGGTCCATCATCGGCGCGCTGGTTTTAAGTCACTGCGGCAAAAACCACTTTCACATGGATTTTCATTCTTGGATCATTCAACTTCAAAGTAGCCAAAATTTGCCCACTTCTTTGGGCTGCGGTTGTTTAGTGACGACGCCAGCAGGCCCGCTTGCTCGCAACCTGCCGCCGATGCGGGTCTCCCTCCCCTGCATCGTAATTTTTCCCTACTTTGCCATGAAGGCGTGATTTAACCTAGATCTTGTGGTTACCTGTTATCCACTACAGAGGGTGTCTTGATCTTAAAGTAGTCTTAAGTTCAATTCTGTTGAAAAAGGACAAAAAGAAAACAATCAAAAGAGGAAAGAAAGAATATGAGAGAAAAACATTAGAATATTTTCACAAAGGCATTGCAACAATGTGTGTCAAAGAAATATCAAATTCAAAAAATAAGGAGGGTAAATAAACACGGTTATGATTTGAACATAAATCATAATTCGCTTTAAGCGTTCCAGAAAACATAGAAATACACATACATCTTAGTTTTGTATAAAAATTAAAATTTCAACCCCACCCCGACCCAAAAAACATAGAAATGCTCATACATCTTAGTTTTGTATAAAAATTGAAATTTCAACCCCCCCAGGGGGTGGTACGGGGGTGCTAAAGAAAAAATGGGCAATTGAAATCATTTTTTATGGTTATATTTGGTTTCAGCGACCCCAAAAACGTAAGATCCATTGGGTCTACCTTCTGGGTTTGAAATTTTTTTTTTTGTGTGCCTGTGTAATTATTAAACTTACGTACATAGTAGGTACGATACGAGCACGAATCACGTATATACGGAGAGGTTTGTAATGACTTCTCAAAAATGATCTTTTGGAACGTAATTTTATCATACATAATTGGATTTGTAAAAAAATAAGCTTCAATTTGGTGATAAAAATTTTCAAAATTTTTGAAAAAAATTGATGAAGAGTAGAAGAGTTTTGAAAAATTAAAGAAAAATAAAAAAAAAATTTACACTGTTTGAAAGAACTCTTAAAACCATTCAACTTTCATTTGGAACATTTTTTTCTATCTCTAATAGTTTCAAAGATATTCACCTTGAAAGATAAAAACTGTTTTTGTTTTCAAAGGGGTGTTTTACCCTTTAAAAGTCAAAATTCGCACATATATATGTGGAATTAAACCCACGAGAGCGATAGGGAGCAATAGATTGAAACACGACGCAATGTAACGATAACAATAAAAATACTTTATTCAAGAGACTAGCAGTACTTTTAATTACACTTAATCAGTAATATCACAGTCGCGACAGTCAGACTCGCTCGTGTGAACACGGCGAGAGTTCGAACGAGAAGGAAGGCCGAGAACGGGAAATCGGAGCACGAGGCCGTTACTCCGAACGTTCTCGAAGATACGCCATAGCGATGGCGCTGTCTTCCGGCGACACGACGCCGGCAGCGCTAGAAGAGCGGCCGCGTCGTAAGCTTCTGCTTACGCCTGGAGGGCGCCGGACCGGCTGTTGGCGACATCTGGCGGGACGCGTGGACATCAACTGCCACATCCACCCCCCCCCCCAGTGACGTTCTCGGGGAGAGACGGGAACGATACTCTCTTGGTGGTGGTTCGTCCTTCGTGCGCCTCGTCTGGTCGTGGCGCTGGATCCGAGGAAGACGGGCTGGCTTCGTCGCGCTCTATGTAGGCAGGCTTCAGGCTGTCCGTGGAGACTACCTTTTCCCTCCCGCCGAACTTGACGACGAAGGTCTTGTCGCTCAAGCGTTTGAGGACTTGGTGCGGGCCGGTATATGGAGGCTCGAGTGGCCTCTTGACTGTATCCACCCGCCGGAAGACGTGGGAGCAGGAGCGCAGGTCGTTTAACAAGAACGGGCGCCGGTTGACGTGGTGGGTGGCTGGCACCGGCTTGATCTCCCGGATGAGGCGCTGGTATCTCTCCAGGAAAGCCTGCGGATCTGCCTGGGCGCTCTGTAACACAAAAAATTCTCCCGGCACGCGCAGCATGCCATAAAGCATTTCCGCGGGGGAGGCCTGAAGATCCTCTTTGAAAGAAGTGCGGAGACCCAGGAGGATCGTCGGCAGCAGATCCGGCCATGGCGTTTGTGGGCTGCACATCAGGGCCGTCTTGAGAGTCCAGTGCAGGCGCTCGACCATTCCATTGGACTGCGGGTGTTGCGGTGTAGTGTGAATTCGCTTGGCCCCTACGGTCCGCGCGAGTGCGTTAAATAGGGCCGATTCAAACTGAGTGCCCTGGTCGGAAGTGATAGTTAGTGGTGTCCTATAATGACAAATCCAGTTATTGAAGAAACTCTCCGCCTGCATGTCCCTCAGAGGGACCGCGACCGGCCATCTGGAAAAACGGTCAATGATGGTCAGGCAATACTGAAAGTTCTTGGCAAGCGAAAGTTTAATAATGTCGACGTGGATATGCTCGATTGTCTGGGCCGCCAAATTCTTCGAACGCCGTCCGGTTGTGCTTGTAGACCTTGGCTCGCTGGCAGTGTTCGCAGGCGCGCGCCCAACGAAACGCGTCCTTTTTGACGCCGGGCCAGCAGAATCTGGCGGCGAGCGCCTTCGCCGATGCTTTGGTGCCCGGGTGTGCCGGCTCATGGACGACGTTGAAAGCTGATTTGCATAGCGGCGCTGGGATGTACGGACGCACTACCCCCGTGGACGTGTCGAAGTAGATCCCCGTCTCGCCGACGTTCAGACGCTGCAACGACAGTGCTGATTTCTTGAGCAGGTGCGTAAGTTCCTGGTCCGTTGATTGAGCTTGCTCAATGGTGAGCGCGTCGAGAAGAGTTGGCATCGTCATTGAACACGCTCGAGACAGAGTGTCGGCCACGATGTTCTCCTCTCCCTTTACGTGTGTGATCCTCGCGTTGAATTGCAGGACGAAATCTAACTGCCGCTGCTGCCTGGGTGACACCTTGTCGGCGCGCTGCGCAGACGCAAAGGTGAGCGGACGGTGATCCGTCCGGATTACGAACTCCCGTCCTTTGAGGAACCTCTGGAAGAACTTCACTGCCGCGAAGATAGCCAGGAGCTCGCGGTCGTACGTGCTGTATCTGAATTCTGCGACGCTTAGCTTCCTGGAAAAGAAAGTGCGTCCCTTGACCGCGGTGCAAAGCAGAATCGAGACCACCGATCCCGAATCTACTAGGAACTTTGTGCCGGTTGTTCTGTCGAAAACGTGCAGGCGATTTTCCGACGCGGGAGTGCCAACGTTGGCCGCCTGCGGACCCGTTGGCGCGCTTAGTTTTCCGGCTGCCGACCCGACTTGCTACCGCTGCGGTAGTTGCAGGGCTGGAGGCAGTGCTTCGCCGCCGCCCCCCAGACCGGCTTCCAGGTGCCTTCGATTCTTTGTTCGAGAGCTGTGCCTATGGCCGTGTTGGAGGCGTCAGTGGTCAGCGCCAGCGGAGCTACGTACTCGAGGAAAACTGGCTTGCAGGCGTGAGTGATGCTCTGCCTGCAGACGAGGAACGCCCGGTCAGCCTCCGTGGACCAATTGAGTCTTGTCTTGCCCCCCTTCGGCAGTCCTTTGAGCAGCGGAGCCTGCTGCTGCGCAGCACCGGGAATGCAACGCCTCTAAAAATTTAGCATACCTAGAAATCTCCTTAGCTGCGCTGGAATTTCCGGTTTGGGAAATTGTTGAATGGCCTGGATCTTTGCGGCTGGCGGTTCGCCTTCCCTGGAGATAGTGAAGCCGAGGAAGTCAACGCGCTCTTTGTCGAAGTGGCATTTCTCGAGGTTTATGGAGAGTCTGGCACTGCGAAGAATCAAGAAAACTTGTCTCAGATGACGGAGGTGCTCCTCGTGTGATCTAGACAGTATCAGCAGGTCGCCGAGGTAACTCTTAACAAATGGCAGCCCACGTAGAAGAGAATGCATCACTCGCTGGAAGATCTGCGAGGAGTTTCGCAAGCCGAGTGGCATGCCGATGAACTCGAAGAGCCCGAACGGTGTCGTTACCGCTGTCTTCTCTACGTCCTCCGGGGCCATCGACACTTAGTAGTACGCCCGCTGGAGGTCGATTGCCGAGAACACCGTGTTGCCATGGCAGTCCTGTAACAGATCCTCTATGATCGGGAGGAAATATCTGTCCGGAACCGTGCACGCATTCAGGCGCCTATAGTTGCCAGTGGCGCGCCAACCGCCCGTCTTTTTTCGCACGAGATGCAGCGGGCTGGCCCATTGACTGGCCGATGGGCGGATGACATCCCTGTCCAGGAGGGTGTTAAACTCCTTTTTGGCTGCCGCTAATCTTTCGCCCGCTAGTCTGCGTGCCCGCTCGAAGACCGGCGGGCCGCTTGTGAGGATGTGATGGTGCACGGCCGTGCTGTTTATGTAGACCGACGAAACCGCGATGTCGGCGAACTCCGTCAAAAGTTTCAAGTAGGCTCGCTCCGCCACGCCTCCCGCCGCATCCAGGCACTCTACGGGAGAGACACCGTGAGTCTGTGTGCTGTGGCAAATGCCTTCTGCCGTTAGAGAGGTGATTGAGTCGAAGATACATTTTCTCTTCAAGTCCACTAGGAGGCCATAGTGCGTGAGGAAGTCTGTTCCTAGAATGGCTGTGTTGATGTCTGCCACGATGAAGTTCCATTTGAAAGCTCGCCTCAGTGCCAGGTTGAGAGTCATCGTGTGCTGTCCGTACGTGGTGATGGCTGTGGCGATGGCTGCAAAAAGTCTCAGTTCGTGCGGTCGAGTGCGTCCCTTGACCGCGATGCGAGGCAGAATCGAGACCACCGATCCTGAATCTACTAGGAACTTTGTGCCGGTTATTCTGTCGAAAACGTGCAGGCGATTTTCCGACGCGAGAGTGCCAACGTTGGCCGCCTGCGGACCCGTTGGCGCGCTTAGTTTTCCAGCTGCCGACCCCGACTTGCTACCGCTGCGGTAGTTGCAAGGCTGGAGGCAGTGCTTCGCCGCCGTCCCCCAGCGCTGATGGTAATAGCACACGTCGGACGCTGGGTTCGGCGAGGGGGAATGCGAGCGCGAACGAGGGCGGTTTCTCTGCCCGCTCTAACTATCTGAATTTGCCGCGCCTGATCTAAGTTGGCCCAGGATGTCACAATTGAGTAAAATGAGCTGCGACATTGAGAGCCGCAGTGCGACGATGCTCTCGCTCAGCGTGTCGTTCGCCGCGGGCCGCGATGCCGGCGTGCGGGCCGGAGAGATGGCACGCGCAGGAGTCGGCTTGACGGCCATGACGGGGTGGCCGCCATCGAGGAGTTCGTCTGCCGCGGTCGCAAGCTCATCGAAACTGGAGACTTTAAAAATACGTAAAAACTTTTGCGAGCTCACCGGAAAGAGGTCCAACCATTTTACCCGCAGAATGTCTTCAGATGCCCTGTCACCGGCTAAGGTCCTCATCTGCCGGAGGAGCTGCGATGACTTTTTGTCCCCTGGGTGAGAAGCCTGCGAAGTTGGCGGTCGGCCGAATGCGTGAAACGATTGAGGATCGCCGTCTTCAGGTGGTCATACTTGTTCTCCGAGGGTGGTGCCATGATGATGTCTGCCAATTCCTGCAGCGAATCGGTGTCGAGCTTGGACACTACCATGGTACTTTGAGTCGTCTCCCCGGATCCTGTGGACCTGGAAGGCTGATTCCACTTGGAAGAACCAGAGTTCTGGATTTGCCCGTCAGAAAGACGGAAGTCGGCAGTTATAGACCGCGTCGACAGACTCCGTCGCCGACGGCTGACTTATTGCTCCGGCCGACGGGGCGCGAGCCACGAGCTCCGGCGCTGGAGTTGGAGCGGCCTCGATCAGGTCGCCGCTAGCGTCTTCGGCAACTCCGTCCCGGTGTGCACTTGGCGGAGTACGATGCATTCTGGCACGTGCTCAGAGTCTGCTTTCACATTTGCCACGTGGCACTAACACCTGACGAGCAAATATGGCGGTGCTCCGAATTTTTGACGAAGGGGTCACCAGTTGTGGGCTCAAACCCAACACAGGAAAAGGAGGAGCCGGTTAGAGTAAGACACGAACTCGATGTAACGAATAAGCAATAAAAACACTTTATTAAAGACTAGCTGTTGTACTTAATGTTACAATTGACTCCGTAATATCACAGACGCGTCTAGACGCGAGAACTACTGAGATCATGCATGTGCGAACACGGCAAGAATTCGTGCAAGAAGAAGAATCGAGAACGGGAACTCGGAGCACGAGGCGGTTGCTCCGGAAATTCTAGATCAGTCGCCATGGCGATCAGTAGCGATGGCGCTGTCTTCCGGTGACACGTCACCGGCAGCGCTAGCAGATCGGCCGCCGCGTGATTCTCTGCTTGCGCCTGGAGGGCGCCGGACCGGCTGGTGGCGGCATCTGTCGGGACGCGTGGGCTTCGACCGCCACAGATACTAGTAAATGCCAGTACAGGCTGCGTTTCGATTATTGAATTTGCTCAGTTGCCGGGTAGTATGGGCGGAAAACGTAGCGCGTGATTTGAATAATGAAAGATGTTAATCGCCCATATATAACATTATTTACTTTTTGTCTTTATTTGTTTCTTTATAATCGAATGTTTTGTATATTGATAAATGTTAATACTACTATTATACTGTTTAAATATTTAGTTACTTACTTATTTTAACTTGTTTATTAGATATATAAATATAATATTTTATTTTAATTTTCGACAAAATTGACAAATTATAAACAAGAACTTTGCTGTTGAAATTTTTTTCAATTAAAGCTGCGTTCCGAAATTCACTGCCAGTATTGAAAATCTATAGTTCATGTTACGTATACTATAGAATTCCAGTACTGGCAATGCATTTCGGAATACAGCCTAAGTATAAAATTCATGTAAGAAGCGAATCAAAATAGTATCGAATTGATATCGAAATGATGAAATATCAATATTTTATTTAAAAAAAATTTGCTTATTTAAGATCTTGATGATGAATACGTATGGCAAATAATATTTATCTTTAAAAAATGTCATAAGACATACACTTCAAAATGAACTTTAAATTTCAATCATTATTTTGATTTGATGAAATATCGATGATTTCGACGTCGATTTGATGTCGAGTCGATGAGTCATTTTTTGCTGGGACTCTATCTAATGCTTCATGCCCCCCTCTGCCGGCTGCTGCCCTCTGCCGGCCGCATGTGTGGTATATGCGTCTGCTCCCGTATACTGCGCATATACCACATCCCCCTTCTTAGATTTATTGATTATTAGATTTATTAATTATATTTCGTTTATTAATTTTCTGGCGGATTTGCGCACGAGTTCGCTTCTTCTTGAGGTTTGCTCTTGATATCCTTGGTCTGTTTTCTCTTCTATCTCTGGCTGCCGAGTTACTTTCTCGTTACTTCCATCTTTGGGACTTTGTTCCTGGCTTTCTTGACTCTTTACTTGGTCTTCTTCTTTAGGTATCTGCTCTTCTGGATTACTAGATATTGGGATTAAGTGAAACATGTTTCTGCGGAATTGTCCTCCAGGAGTGTTTATAATGTATGATCTTGGTGCTTCCGTTTTCTTTAAAACATTATCCTACACTCTGAGATCCTTTATCCATACTCTGTCCTTTTCTTTGAGTTCATCTCTGGTCCTCACTCCGTGGTGACTATCATAATTCTTCTTCTGGTTTTTCCTTCTTTTCTATTTTCTTTTCTTTAATTTCTGTGTATCTGGAAGAGAAAGAATTAGTCGCTTGGGATTGATGGGTAGAGTGGAGCGGATTCTTCGTCCCATTAGTAATTCTGCTGGACTGTATCCATTAGCTAATGTTGCCCGATATTCTAAAAGTGCTTTATATGGATCTTGATTCTTCTTAAGCAGCAGTTACTAGTTTGACTGCGGATTCTGCAAATCCATTACTTTGTGCAAATCTAGGATTGGACGTTTTGTGTATAAATCCGTATTCTTTAGCGAATTTGTGAAATTTAGTTGTCTCTATTTTATCAAATTGCGTTCCACAATCACTTCGCATTTCTTTCGGTACTCCATGTCTGGAAAAAATTGTCTTGCAAAAATCGATGACTGCTTGTGCTGTCAATTGTAAGTGCCTTTATTTCTGGATATTTTGAATAGTAATACTTACTACTATATACTATGTACCTTTGAATTTAAATAGATCCATAGCTCATTTCTGCTACGGACGATCTGGAAATTTTGTTGGTATCAATGGTTCGTGTCGAAGATTACTCTCTTGTACGCATATCGGACATCGACGGACGACTTCAGCTATTTCTTCCGAGATACCTGGCCACCACACTGATTCTCTTGCTCTTGCGCGGCACTATGCCTGAGTGTCCGTTGTGGATATATTCAAGAACTTCTCCTTGCATTCTTTTAGATACATACTGTCGAACTCCTCGTAATAAAAAGCTATCTTGTACCGTTAGTTCCTCATGTACAAGCCAGAATTTCCTTACTTCTTCTTCCAAATCTTTCCTATTGGGCCATCCCTGGATACAATACTTGATAATTGTCTGAGTAACTTTATCTTCTTGCTGACATTTCAAGATTGCTGCAAGTTTGTCGCTGTTGCTGGAATGCTGGCTATTACATAATTGACTTGAGCTTCCACTTCTTCTATCAGTTCGCCGTCTTCCTTTGCGTTCTTCAGTGGTTGCCTCGACAATGTATCTGCTGTTGCTTTCCTGGAGTATATATAATCTCGTATGAGAATCTCATTAAACGGAATCTGAACTTCTGCAATCGTGGACTAAGTTCATCCAAACTTTTTTTAGTTTTTAGTATTTGCAGTAAAGGTTTATGGTCAGTTTCCAGGATTATATGATTTCCCAAAATCCTTGAACCTTTCACATGCCCATGTGAGTGCTAATGTTTCTTTTTCAATCTGAGCATATCTTTGCTCCGTCTTTGACAATGTTCTTGAAGCATACGAAACTGGACAAATAAATATCTTATCTTCTTTTTCTTGAAGCAAATAAGTTCCTTGTCCAAAAAATGATGAGTCAGCTGATACCTTTGTCTTGAGTTTTGGATCATATTTAGCTAATACTGGCTCTGTTGTAAGTATTTTCTTTACTTCATCGAATACTTTTTGTTGTGGTACTCCCCATGTGAACTCTTGATTTTTTAAAAGTAGTTCATGTAACGGTTTTAATTTGTTTGATAAGTCTGGGATGAATCTTCTTATTTGATTAATTAATCCTAGTATCCTTCTGACTTCTGATACATTTGTAGGATTATTCATCTTCTCTATAGCTTCTATTTTCTTAGGGTCTGGACTAATGCCGTTATCATTTATAATGTATCCTAGAAACTGAATTTTGTTTATGTAGAATTAGCATTTTTCACTCCTGCGTCTTATAGTTTCTTCAAAACTAGCTTCAAAACTAGTCGCTTGGTGTGTTCTTCTCTTATTTTCCCAGTGACGCATATGGTATCGTTGATATAGACAACTGCTCCTGGGATTCCTTCTAAAATTTGACTGATTCTGGCTTGATATACTAGTGCTGAACTTATTCCCATGGGCATTCTTGTGAACATATATCGTCTAAACGGTGTAATAAATGTGGTGAGTTTCTTGCTCTTTTCTGCTGTGATTTGATAAAGTGATTTGATAAAATCCACTATTTGCATCCAATTTAGAAAAAATCTTCGTTTCTGCGAATTGGCCTAGTGTGTGTTCCACCACTAGGCATTGGTAGTAGCTCCCACTCCACGCATCTATTAAGTTCCGTCAAGTTCACACACAGTCTAATATCTCCATTTGATTTTGGAACGATAACTATAGGTGCATACCATTCTGTTAGCTCCTCGACCTTTTCAATGATACCTTCTTTGACCATCTCTTCAAGTTTTTTCTTTACTTTGTCCATTAAAGGTAATGGGACACGACGAGGTGTTGAAAGCGCGAACCTTCGAACGCCTTCCTTCAATCGAATCTTATATGGACAATTTATTCCTCCTAGCCCGGTAAATAACTTAGGGTATTCTTCTCCCGGCTTGATGTCTCTTTTAGACGTTTGTGTCTGTTCCATCTGCGCACGTATAGGCTGATTCTGATCGTCCTCATAAGTAGTGTCCATACGTTTAACGAGATTTAATTCTTCACATGCATGGAGGCCTAACAACGGCATCTTCAGTTCGACAATGTATACTTTTTCAGTTATTATTTTGTCTCGGTGTTGAAGCTTCTGCTCTACCTAGAACTGATAATGATTTATTATCTGGCCTAATTAAAGGTCGGTCTGCTTTATCTAACCTGGTTCCTTTCCACAAATTATAAATCTGTGCAGGTATTGCCGTTACATCTGCTCCGGGATCTAACTTAAAGTTTTAGATAATGAGAACCTACTTGGATTGTTCTACTCCATTTACCGTTTTTTCTCGTTGAATTCTTGGATTCACTGCTAACAGTTCCAATAAATGCAAGTTTAGCAGGCCCTTGTTCGTTCTTTTCCTGGTTTAGTACGGTACATTTTTGCCCAATACCTTGATTTCTTGCACTCGCTTTTTAGTGCAGGGCTCTCTCCTTGATGTTTCTTCTTTGAATCACATCTGCCACATGGTTTTTCTTCTAGTTTGTGTTTTCTTTCTTCATTTCTTCCTGAAATTTTTTTCTGAATTCTTTGACGTTCTTAGTTGACTTATTCTCCTTGGAGTTCTCGATTTTGCTGTTTAACTGCTTCCCAGCTATTTGCAATCTCAATTGCTTTGCTTAATATTAAATTTTCTATTAGCATTAATTTCTCGTAGCTGTTTGTTACGAACGCCAATGACTAATCTGTCTCGCACGAGTTCTTCGATAAATATGTAGATGTTTCGATAATATGTAGAGCTGTTAATTGTTCGATAGTTAATCGAATATTTAACGTTAATTGTGTGTAAATTCTTCGATAGACTCACCTTCATGTTGATTCCTCAACCCGAACCTGGCTCTTTCGTATATAATATTTCTGGTTCCCATGAACCTTGTTTCAAAAGCTTCTAAGACTGTCGTAGTTTTTTTCCATTGCCGATAAGCTAAACAAGTGTAATAATTTGTTCGCTTTCTCTCCCATAGTATAAATCAATGCATATACCTGATATTCTGAGGGCTTTTGATTCATTTTCAAAAGAGTATAATAGTGTTCCCATCTATCTTTCTAGATAAGCCACTTTTTTGACTTGAAAGAAAAATTTGGCAGTGATCGAAATTGAGCCATGGACGTTATCGTTGTTGTTGTCGTGGAGGTCGAGTCTGTTGTTTTTGGCATTATGGCGTTCTTTTTAATTAGTTTTATGCACTAATTTTTTCTTTTCCGGGATCTTCTTTTCCGCTTAAACTCACTAACCTCTGAGTCGGGACTTTGTCTGTATTGTTTCTCCCTTATTTTTCTTTCTACACCGCTGCCACCATGCGTTGTTCACCCACTTGAGTAGACATGACCGTAAGGGTGGGTGAACAGTGAATAACTATTGTTAGTTAATATTTCTAGACTCGGTTTATTCTCTTACACTTTACAACAACTACTCTATCTAATGCTTCAGACCCCCCTCTGCCGGCTGCTGCTCTCTGCCGGCCGCTGCTCCCGTACACTCGCATGCGCATACATCGCAATTAGTAACGAGTAACAGTAACGAGTTACTTTTATAAAGTAACTTTCCTAACCCTGCTTGTAAATGTCTCTGTAATGTACCGGTATATACAATGGCGCCTAACCAAACGTTGCTTTTTGCATGTACCGATTTCCGTACATCTGATTATGATCTCAAGGAATATCGAAACATTTGGTCAAATAACACTGTGCTTGATAAGTTATGTTATTGTATATAAGTAACGTAATACACGATTAAAAATAAACCATAAATTATAAACTCTCTAGATATTAGATTCAAAAATATATATTATAAAACTTGGACGTCAGAGACAACGTTATAGGTACATATTATACAATATGTTAAAACAATAACATTTAAAAGATTCCTCTCAAGCAACTTTATTTGGACATTTCGACTTCTCTTCGGGCCACCTTCAGCAAAACAATTAACAATATGAAAACTTAAAAATCACGTGCTCTTCATGAATTTCAGATGAACCTTGTAGGATAACCAATCAACAAATCATACATTTGATTGGAAACGTCCAAATTATATATAATACATATATTTTTGAACGTAATTAAATGTACAGGGTGCGTCAGGTATTTGAGGACACTCACATATGTGCTTGGCACTTTATAGCAATTGATTTTTTTTTCTTTTTTCACCTCAAATTATAAATGGAGGACAATAAGCTAACTCAGGAAATGAAAAGACACGCTGTTATCGTCGCTATACACGCGAATCACAGCGACCTTGAAATCTCTCGGTTTTTGAAAGTCGTCCGATCCTTTGTTAACAAAGTTCGTCGAGAGTTAGAAGTATTTGATGGCAATGTAAAAAGTGTTGCCAAGCGCAAAAAACATGAAACAGGACTCTGCTCCTTCACACAAAGCAATGAGAACGCAAGATTGGATGTCCGAGAATCTGCATGATCACATAACCCCAAACATGTGGCCCCCTAGCTCCCCGGATCTTAATCCTTTAGATTATTATGTATGGGGCGTTGTTGAACGGGAGACCAATAAACATCCCCATAACACTCTTGATTCTCTCAGAGCAGCTATCACCAGAGTAATGACCCATATGGACAAGGATCACTTGATTCGAGCATGCAAACGTTTTCGGCAGAGAATTGTAGCTGTTATTGTCGCTAAAGGGGATTTTATCGAATAACTATAGCACAGAGGTCACTTACTTTGCTGTAAAAGTTTCATTAAAATAAAACAAGTTTTCTAAAAATATACAAATTTTAGTTTTTAAGTCAATATGTCCTCAAATACCTGACGCACCCTGTATATGTGCTCTGTATTGTAATTCCTTTTTTCTTTTTTATAATTTTTAAATAATATTCACAAATAATAAACGTCATAAATAAAAGTAAATATTATTCTCCTAAAATTTGTGTTAAATCTTTTCCTAAAAAACATATTTTAACTTTATGTTTAAAGAACGTTTAAAGCATGTTTGATAAAAACAGTATAATGTTTAAAACATATTTTAAGCATTTGCCTTAAACATACGTAAATTTTAAATATAACCCTAACAACACAAGCACTCCTGGGGACGTCCTCGAAATATACTCTGGACGTCCCTTTGTCCAGGGGACGTTTTCTGGACATCTATGTTGTTAGGGAATAAACCTATTCAGTAAACAGCATTAATGATTCTTGTAACAGACGGATGTGCATTTGTTCAAATACGCATCGACTGGTTAGTTTGAAATAGTACTCGAAACTCGAAAGTACACCTTCGTACAATATATTATAATATACAATATAATAATATATAATATAATAAATCATTTAAAAAATTAATCGATTTACTCAGTAACTTCGATCGTTAACAATATTGTTACAAAAGAAGATGTGTTGGTGCTTTAATATTCATCTTCTCTGACGTCTTCAATCTATCTTCTATAATATTTTTATGCTACAGTCATGACCGATACTATCAAAATTTTTTAACACTAGATTGCCGGAGCGAGTCAATTTGACTCATTTACGATTTTATTGCTATATATATAGAAAAACTTAAATAATTTTTTTTTAAACATATGTTGGTTTTTAATAGAATTATGAAATGTATACAAATACTAATTCCTTTCCCTCCCCACTCCTTAGTTCCAAAAATCCATATGTGCCCAATCGTAAATGAGTCAAATTGACTCGCTCCGGCAATCTAATGTTAAAAATATAAAACATAAAGTGTTTTATATTTTTGAACACATATAAAACATAAGTGTTGTCTAATATAAAATTTTGAATGATATAAATAGCAAAATAGTAATATAAAGCAAAGGGTGCATATCATAGAAAATAAAGTATCTTATTTAATTATATTAAAATATTTTAGTATAATATATTTATGACAATAAAATTCTACTACGCTATATACCATAAGACAAAATTCGTTGTATTATATGTAATTCAGATTTGTATAATTCAAGATATAATTTATATGTATAACAAAATTGTTTCGCAAAATTTTTAACTCTGATTACGTTTCCAGGTTTTCCGACAGATTGAACTTCCGGCGGAGCTTAGGCGTCTCGAACATTTGCGCACGAGATTACATGCGCAACGATATCGTTTCATGGAGGCAATTTCTAACAATACAGACGTGTTCAATCTACAAACTTTGGTAAGATATTAGCGACATTGAAGTAGTAGAATATTTTGAATATTCATCATGTTTGACGTTTTCCAGGTAAGTGTGAAATTGCGCGACTATGAAAAAGTGGTTCAGGAAGCGGCAGAGGCGGGTCTTTTAATCAGCTTCGTGACGGATGTCATTGATCATCAAGACGATTGCTCCAATTCGGAATTGCCACCCATTGTGACAGAAAGGTGGAGCGTTCTGCAAGCGATTTTTTTTGCCAGTACCGTCCTCAC
>CABEGB010001153.1:114947-145197 GCA_901521435.1 Crematogaster levior | reverse complement strand
GTGCCATAAATTTATCATTCATTATATTCTTCAAAGTACTTCTTTCAAACTGTTCCAAAAATTGTACAAACTTTTCCACAGAAACATCACTTATGCGGCATTTATTCTTATCACAGTACCATATTTTTAATTTTTTACTATTGTTATCTATTAATGGCAAAACATTAATCACTGCGTGAGGAGAGGATTGTGCCGTTATAAGTGGTTGCTCAAACTTTTTTCTTTGCTCGTAAGCAGTTTCATAAAAATACGCTTCGGTAGACGAAGTATGTTTGGATGAGCCGCAAAGAGCTCTAATTCGATCGCTTTTCGGACATTTCAAAATCTTACACTCACTGAATCGCAATAACGCAGCTTTAGCAACATTTTTCAAATACAAAAACACTTTTCTTGCTGCACTAACGTACGATTTTTTTGCTATCATACACCACTTGAATATCTGTTCAGCTTCCAATCGAGCACACATGGTCGGTTTATTAATTTTTTTCGATATCTGTCGAATATATAACTCTGAGCACTTTGGAAAGTTAAAACACTTTTGCCAAGATCGAATAGTATTGAATTTTTTCTTCAATCTCTTGAATATCTTCGATTTTTGTATGATGGATTTCTCGTCACGTTTTGCGTTGCACTTTTTGTTATACAATTTTTTTGAGTCGGGATGTTTTTGTCTGAATTTTCGTTGGCGGTCGCTTTCACTGGCAGCATTTTTCAAATAATTTTTTCTTTTGAAGTACCGTTTATTTTCTAAATCTTTTTGATATTCATCAATTTGATGCCTTCTTTTACGCAGACCTTCAGGATTTTTTTTGTACAGATCACGCATCTTCTGACATTTTGTCTCAGGATTTTTTTTGTACAGATCACGCATCTTCTGACATTTTGTCTCAGGATTTTTTTTGTACAGATCACGCATCTTCTGACATTTTGTCTCAGGATTTTTTTTGTACAGATCACGCATCTTCTGACATTTTGTCTCAGGATTTTTTTTGTACAAATCACGCATTTTCTGACATTTTGTCTCAGGATTTTTTTTGTACAGATCACGCGTTTTCTGACATTTTGTTTCAGGATTTTTTTTGTACAGATCACGCGTTTTCTGACATTTTGTTTCAGGATTTTTTTTGTACAGATCACGCATCTTCTGACATTTTGTTTCAGGATTTTTTTTGTACAGATCACGCATCTTCTGACATTTTGTTTCACGATTCATAACATATTTTTGTTTATGAGAAATAGTATCTTTTTCGAGTCGTTTCGAACGCTGTTCTTCAGTTTCTTTGCTACGTACAAGTCTTTTTCTTAGTGCATCCGCCTCTCGTCTTTTCAATGTCTCCAAAGGCAATAGCGTTAATGGAGCAGTTGTATTAGAGAGGTATGGAAAATGAGTTATTGTTTGTCTTGCAAACATTGTGGCTAAATGAGGTCTTAGCAAAGATCGATCATACGTCACGATGCAAGGATTTATGTCGAACAGAATCGATGTAGCAATCGCAATTGCCATAGGACCACAATTATAATTGTCGCCTTGCGACTGAACTTTAGGAAAAACTATCGAATTGTTTTGAAAGTCATAAAAGGGAAATAATCTCTCCACAAAAATTCGAATTTTTTCATTCAAATGTTGTATATTTGCATTACGACTGCCTTCATGAGAATCATATATAATAACAGACTTTGCGTCATAATGGCAAGTAATCCAATGTCCGCCACCGAAATCACTGTGTAGTATTTGCAAATGCTTCTTCTTTGAATTATCGAGTGGAACAATCTGCTCGGGAAATATTGTCAGCCATACAGGTTGAGGTGCATAATCAGAATTTCTTTCGAGTAGCGCATGGAAACTATCTATTATTGTTTCCGTCAACCATTCTTTGGAAGCCAAAATGTCTCTTTCCGTATTGCCGTAATAAAACTTGTGACATTGATCCATTTTCAATTGATGCTTGGAACAGTTTTATTTATAAATATACAGCACTTGAGGCAACCTTGTAGTAATGCAAGTATTACAAACCAAATTTTTCTAATTAGGCGCCTAGGGCAGCCAGAATTCAGCGCTATTCAGCAGCCGATATTTTAATTCAGCGCTTTGCTGTGGCAGCTTTTATACAGCGCCTAAGCTGCTGATTCTTTTTTATCCTTTATATCCTTTATTCTTTATATCCTTTTTTAATCTGTAAAATAAAACAGTTGTATAAATAGTTAATAAAACAAACAAAAGTTAATTAATTACATTAAACTGGCGTTGCAGAAAAATTTATATAAAATTTTCTGCAACGCTAAAATAATCAGTACATGCAATATGTCTCCTAAGAATACTTGCTCTGTTATCTATAAATTCTATATATAAATAGATCCTCTTTATCAACTAAAGCCGATAGCAAGAAATCTATGTAAAAATATTAGGGTCAAAAATTTAAAGGTCAATCTAATTTTTCTAAATGGATACATTCTAAATTTTTTTAAACATATCTATTCCTCGCAACATTCGATGTAAATAATTATAAAGAAAACCACCTTAAATTTTTCAATTGTTTCATTTATTGATAATATTACGTCAATAGTTTTATGCACAAAATGATGAAGAATCAATGTTTAAAAAAAATATCTAGATGCAAATTCATACTTTTTCTTGAAAACAACTATGTTTCCTTTACATCAATTAAGACACATTTACAATAGTTTATGTATATAAAATAAAATGTTTCTTTTTATTTCTTAAAATACATATGAAATTTTCACATTGATATTTAATTTAATATGATTAAATGCATTTAAATGCATACTAAGCTGTGTTTGCAATAAACCCGTAATAAAATATTTCGTTGAATCAATGTATATTTTTTCATTCAACTACTTTTTTTCTCAATATACAGTGTGTCCAAAAAGTTTAGCAATCTCTAAATATAAGATATAAAATAAATTATAGTGCTTTTAAAAGCTTCTGACACCAGCTATTAAATTCTGGAAACAAAAATAAGGTGTTCCATTTAAAAAAATCGACTTGATTTTGATCTGGCTTTTATGATGCAACCCAAGGTCAAATTATGAACATCACTAAATGCGTCACTTTACACCCTGCAACTTTTGTCTGAAACATTTTTCGCAAAAATGCATATTTTTTTAAATATTTAAGAGTTGTCGAACTTTGGGACACACTGTATACATGACAACTAGTGACAATAAGATATGTCATTGGACATATGTACATATATGCAATTATTTGATATCAAACTCACTTGAACGAAAAAAATAATTAAATGATTTAAATATATCACTTTTCAAATCAAGAACACTAACACAATCAAAAATTAAAAGCACAGACTGTATACATGACAACATTGTGCTAGGCATAATCAATATCCTTCAAAAATACAAGTAGACGCTACAAGTCTCTTATTACATGCAATGGCTAACTTTTATATACAAGTCGTTTTAAAATCACCAATGTGAACCATTTATAAATGGAAAATTTTTTTATTTTTTGGAGACAATGTTGAATCAAATAAAGTTTTTATTTCTTAAGTAACGAATTTTGAAATTAATTAAGTTGTTGAAAAAAAACATATTGCATCTGTTAGATTACATTTATAAATACGTATTTTTTTGTAACGTATTTTTTTGTAACACCATTGTGGCCTCGAAGAGACATAAGTGGTGGAATATAATAGGGCAAAGCCCTAAACTAAGAAAAAGAAGAAGAAAAAGAAATATTTTTTTATAAAAAAATTAATGATAAGTTAGTGATAGATATATATTGCGACAGTAATAAAGCAATCTTTTATTGTAAAGAATTTCTATTCTTGTTAATTTGATTTATTTCGGATATTTCTGTTCGATTTCTGCTTTCAATTAGTCCAATTGTGAGCAATGCACATTCGAATTAATCATTTGATCGTATGGTAGAAGCTCTTAATATAGAGATTTCTTTCCAATCTCGGATATAAATATGATGAGATGGCGATCAAACAGCACTTAGAATTTGACGGCACGAAATCAAGAGACACGGTAGTGTCTTCTGCTAAGTCCGCGCAAGCAACAAGACGCTCCTGTCTCTTTACGCGAAACGGTCAGTTGAGAGCACTCAATATTTCTAGTTTTCATATATCCGCTCCACGGATTGAGTTCTAAGTAATCTTAAAAAAGTATCTTTGCAAAATAGTATAGTATTATTAACTCTAAAAAACTATTTAAAAACCTATTTCCAAAAGAGTGTGATTTTAATCTACACACATAAGTTATTTTAATCTAAACAAAATGGTTTATTTTAAACCATAAAAAAACTATAATTTATTTAATTATACATTCTACAAAAATAATGATATCAACAAATTGTGCTAAGTAAAAATAAAAACTCAGGAAATAAGGTAATAATTGACGTGCAAACTGGCAATTGATACATTTATTAAAGATCACAACGTTTCGACCATAAGATTTGGTCCTTTTCAAGTGTATCTGTCAATATAATAAAAGAAGGAAACAATACAATAAAGATGTGTTACAAATATATATAGATTATCAAGATTATTACTTACAATTTAAGCGTGTGACTCGGGAATTACATTATAATATAAAATTAAAAAGTAAGATGTTAAAAATGTCTAGCAATTCAATACGCGTCAACTGTTCATGGCCGTTAAAAACAGACTAAATGATTAGGTATGAAAATTGTTAAAGGAGTCATAACATAAAAATAAACAAAAGCGGTACGGGGGGGGGCGAGGCGTGCTATCAGCTGTAACGCAACAATGCTGAATAATAAGTGACGTGAAATTTCGCATAGTCGTAGAGAATTATACAATGTCAATGAGACGATCATATAACGCTGACAAATTTTCTGTGTCTCTCTGTAGATTTATCGCAGAACTGCATTTCTTTATGAAAACCATTTCGGCAATTTCACGCTTTTTTGTGTGATTTTCCTTATAAAGAATTTCAGGATTTTTCCAGTCGAATTCATGGGAATGAGACACCCGATGACTGCTGACTACTGAATGATTGGATGGGTGTTTTTTAATATCATAACTATGTTCTTTTATTCGAGTACCTAGATGTCTTTTGGTTTGACCGATATAGCATGCATTGCAATTAGAGCAATCCAACTTATAGATTAATTCAGTCTGTTTGGCAGCATCGAGTGTGTCTTTACCATTTTTTATAATCGAATTTAATTTGTTGGAAACAGTGAATATGACATTTAAATTTGTGTTTCGTATTGTGCGTTCAATGTTCTCACCCAAGTTTTTGGTATATGGGATGAGGATGCAATTTCTACAATCAAAGGTATTGTGATTGAGAGAGGAATCATTGTCAAGTTGATTGCGGAGTGAGTATAACCGTTTTTTAACAAACTTATTTATGATGTGTGTGGGGAAGCAATTGTTGTGAAGGATCTTTTTAACTATGTTAATATTATTATTATGGAATTGAGTGTCGGAAAGTAGGATGGCCCTGTCTACTAAATTAATTATGGAGTTTTTCTTGTATTTGAAAGGATGGTTTGAGAAATAATTAATGTATCGTCCTGAGAAAGTGGGTTTTCGATACCAATTTGTGATGAGGAGGTTGTTTTGTCGGATGACTATGGTGTCTAGGAAGGAAATGGAGGAATTTTTTTCAATTTCGTGGGTGAATTTTATTCTCGGGTGGTAGTCATTGAACACATTAACAACAGTGTGAATTTTAGTTTTTGGAACGACCATAAAAATATCATCGACATATCTGTAGTATATAGGGACTGTGAAATCTAATAAGTTCAAGGAATGGGTTTCGAGGTCGTCCATCACTAGGTCCGCTAAAATAGGAGACAGAGGGGAGCCCATAGGGCTGCCAAAGACTTGTTCGTAATGTAATCCACCAAAACCAAAACTTGTGGAAGACAGAATGGAATCGATAGCAAATAAAAATTGTTGCATGTTGAATTTAGTTGCTCTCTCGATGTGTTGCCAACGTGATTCGATGGCTTTAAATATCAATTCTTTAGAGATGTTATTGTATAAGGCTGTGACATCAAGAGAGAGTAACACATCGTCAGGGTGAATGTGTGTGTTTTTTATGATATTCGCGAACGTCCAACTATCTTTAACGTGTGATTTTGGCTTTGGTAGTGACTTCTCCAAGATTTCATGTAAGAATCTAGCGATGCTGTATGACGGACTTCCTGATGCCGATACAATGATGCGTAAAGGAGAGCCACTTTTATGGATCTTTGGCAGCCCGTAGCATCTTGAAAGATTTCCATTCGTGCATCTTAGATTTTTGTAAGTGTATTCGTCAATGATGTGGTTGTTCCTCCAACTATTTAAAAGATCTTTCATTTTTGTTTCTACGGATTTTGTTGGGTCTTTTTTTAATTTTTTATAAGTAGTTGGTGGATTACATTACGAACAAGTCTTTGGCAGCCCTATGGGCTCCCCTCTGTCTCCTATTTTAGCGGACCTAGTGATGGACGACCTCGAAACCCATTCCTTGAACTTATTAGATTTCACAGTCCCTATATACTACAGATATGTCGATGATATTTTTATGGTCGTTCCAAAAACTAAAATTCACACTGTTGTTAATGTGTTCAATGACTACCACCCGAGAATAAAATTCACCCACGAAATTGAAAAAAATTCCTCCATTTCCTTCCTAGACACCATAGTCATCCGACAAAACAACCTCCTCATCACAAATTGGTATCGAAAACCCACTTTCTCAGGACGATACATTAATTATTTCTCAAACCATCCTTTCAAATACAAGAAAAACTCCATAATTAATTTAGTAGACAGGGCCATCCTACTTTCCGACACTCAATTCCATAATAATAATATTAACATAGTTAAAAAGATCCTTCACAACAATTGCTTCCCCACACACATCATAAATAAGTTTGTTAAAAAACGGTTATACTCACTCCGCAATCAACTTGACAATGATTCCTCTCTCAATCACAATACCTTTGATTGTAGAAATTGCATCCTCATCCCATATACCAAAAACTTGGGTGAGAACATTGAACGCACAATACGAAACACAAATTTAAATGTCATATTCACTGTTTCCAACAAATTAAATTCGATTATAAAAAATGGTAAAGACACACTCGATGCTGCCAAACAGACTGAATTAATCTATAAGTTGGATTGCTCTAATTGCAATGCATGCTATATCGGTCAAACCAAAAGACATCTAGGTACTCGAATAAAAGAACATAGTTATGATATTAAAAAACACCCATCCAATCATTCAGTAGTCAGCAGTCATCGGGTGTCTCATTCCCATGAATTCGACTGGAAAAATCCTGAAATTCTTTATAAGGAAAATCACACAAAAAAGCGTGAAATTGCCGAAATGGTTTTCATAAAGAAATGCAGTTCTGCGATAAATCTACAGAGAGACACAGAAAATTTGTCAGCGTTATATGATCGTTTCATTGACATTGTATAATTCTCTACGACTATGCGAAATTTCACGTCACTTATTATTCAGCATTGTTGCGTTACAGCTGATAGCACGCCTCGCCCCCCCCGTACCGCTTTTGTTTATTTTTATGTTATGACTCCTTTAACAATTTTCATACCTAATCATTTAGTCTGTTTTTAACGGCCATGAACAGTTGACGCGTATTGAATTGCTAGACATTTTTAACATCTTACTTTTTAATTTTATATTATAATGTAATTCCCGAGTCACACGCTTAAATTGTAAGTAATAATCTTGATAATCTATATATATTTGTAACACATCTTTATTGTATTGTTTCCTTCTTTTATTATATTGACAGATACACTTGAAAAGGACCAAATCTTATGGTCGAAACGTTGTGATCTTTAATAAATGTATCAATTGCCAGTTTGCACGTCAATTATTACCTTATTTCCTGAGTTTTGATATCACTGGCGAAGAGAAGATTATTCATGTAAAAATAAAAATTTAAAAAAATATTTTAATAAAAAATGATACAAAATAATGTAAAAAATAATTTTAATTTTTTAAATTATATTCTACTAAAATACTGATATCGAGAAATTATGCTATTTAAAAATAAAAATTTAATATTTTAACAAAAGATTATACATAATTGTTTTAAAAAAAATTAATTAAAAAAAAATTATGGTATTGCCCCAACTTAATAAAACTTTTTGAAATAAAATATATAAAAAAAAATATAATATAATATAGTATAGTTTGAAAGTTTAATTTAAAAAAGAAAAACAAATAATGTAAAAATATAAAATTAAAAATTATTTACAAAAAATTAAAAATTAAAAATTAATGGAAAAATATAAAAATGTATATAAAAATTAAAAATTAATATAAAAATAAAAAATTTAATTAAAAGACTTAGCGCTGCTAATTTTTAAAATAGCATATTTTGTAGCAGAGCTAAGTCTTTTAATTAAATTTTTTATTTTTATATTAATTTTTAATTTTTATATACATTTTTATATTTTTCCATTAATTTTTAATTTTTAATTTTTTGTAAATAATTTTTAATTTTATATTTTTACATTATTTGTTTTTCTTTTTTAAATTAAACTTTCAAACTATACTATATTATATTATATTTTTTTTTATATATTTTATTTCAAAAAGTTTTATTAAGTTGGGGCAATACCATAATTTTTTTTTAATTAATTTTTTTTAAAACAATTATGTATAATCTTTTGTTAAAATATTAAATTTTTATTTTTAAATAGCATAATTTCTCGATATCAGTATTTTAGTAGAATATAATTTAAAAAATTAAAATTATTTTTTACATTATTTTGTATCATTTTTTATTAAAATATTTTTTTAAATTTTTATTTTTACTTAGCACAATTTGTTGATATCATTATTTTTGTAGAATGTATAATTAAATAAATTATAGTTTTTTTATGGTTTAAAATAAACCATTTTGTTTAGATTAAAATAACTTATGTGTGTAGATTAAAATCACACTCTTTTGGAAATAGGTTTTTAAATAGTTTTTTAGAGTTAATAATACTATACTATTTTGCAAAGATACTTTTGACGCGGACTTAGCACCTTTTTTTTACCTTTTTTTAAAAAGGTAATTTTTTTAGAGATATCACTCTTTTTTGTAAATGACATTACTCTTCTTGAGCTTTTCCGTTTTATCAAGTTAAGTTATTAGCGGCGACGATAGTGAAAAATAGTGACTTAAGAAATGAGGTAAGCAAAGAAGTATTCAATTTTATAGTTTATTATTTTATATCTTCTTTTATGTACAGGATATAAAAATGGTTTCTTTTATATGCACGATATGAAAATAGTTGCATAGCAAGAAATAATGTGGTAAGTAATGTTCATTGCTTGCTGCAGCCTATCTTGTCTCTCAGCATTTTCATCCTGTATGTATTATATTTCATTTCGTTTAATAATAGTACTTTATGTTATAGTTATGTGAACTATTTGGTTTGGAATCGCTGAAAGAAGATAACATAGAAAAGATTCGAGATGGTGTATCATCCTAAAAAGCCAAACTTGTATTTGCAATGGGCCATCTTTGAAAAAGATCAGGATAACTTTGAGAAAGCTGCCACTATATATATATTAGAGAATATTGATAACGTACTACCACATATGATATATACATAATAACAAGAAATAATGCGGAAAGTAATGTTGATTGTTTCCTGCATTCTATCTTGTCTCTCAGCATTTCACCCTGTATGCATTATATTTCATTTTGATTTTAAAATATTTAATAATAGTATTTTATATTATTAAAATTGTGCTATATGATAAGAATGATTTTTATTTTTTGTAGTTTGGAATTGCTGAAAGGAAATAATACAGAAAAGATTCGAGATGTATATTCGAGATGGTGTATCATCTTATAAATACTACATAGGATATGAAAATGGTTGTGTAGCAAGAAACAATGCGATAAGTAATGATGATTGCTTACTGCATTCTATCTTGTCTCTCAGCATCTTCATCCCTTATGCATTACATTTCATTTTAAAATATTTAATAATAGTATTTTATAATTCAAAAAGTATAATTAAAATTGTGAGGTAAGCAAAGAAGTATTCAATTTTATAGTTTATTATTTTATTATTTTAATATCTTCTTTTATTTACAGGACATAAAAATGGTTTATTTTATATACAAGATATGAAAATAGTTGTGTAGCAAAAAACAATGCGGTAAGTAATGTTGATTGCTTACTGCATTCTATCTTGTCTCACAACATTTTCATCCTGTATATATTACATTTCATTTCGTTTAATAATAGTACTTTGTATTATAATTATGTGCACTTTGGTTTGGAATCACTGAAAGAAGATAACACAGATAAGATTCAAGATGGTGTATCATCCTAAAAAACCAAACTTGCATTTGTAATGGGCTATCTTTGAGAAAGATCAGGATAACTTTGAGAAAGCTGCCACCATATATATATATATTAGAGAATATTGATAACATACCACATATGATATATACATAATAACAAGAAACAATGCGGTAAGTAATGTTGATTGTTTACTGCATTTTATCTTGTCTCTCAGCATTTTTACCCTTTATGCATTATATTTCATTTTGATTTTAAAATATTTAATAATAGTATTTTATATTATTAAAATTGTGCTATATGATAAGAATGATTTTTATTTTTTGTAGTTTGTAATTGCTGAAAGGAAATAATACAGAAAAGATTTGAGATGTATATTCGAGATGGTATATCATCCTATAAATACTATATAAGATATGAAAATGGTTGCGTAGCAAGAAACAATGCGATAAGTAATGTTGATTGCTTACTGCATTCTATCTGGTCTCTCAGTATCTTCATCCCGTATGCATTACGATTCATTTTAAAATATTTAATAATAGTATTTTATAATTCAAAAAGTATAATTAAAATTGTGAGGTAAGCAAAGAAGTATTCAATTTTATAGTTTATTATTTTATTATTTTAATATCTTCTTTTATTTACAGGACATAAAAATGGTTTATTTTATATACAAGATATGAAAATAGTTGTGTAGCAAAAAACAATGCGGTAAGTAATGTTGATTGCTTACTGCATTCTATCTTGTCTCTCAGCATTTTCATGTATGTATTACATTTCATTTCCTTTAATAATTGTACTTTATGTTATAATTATGTGTACTATTTGGTTTGGAATCGCTGAAAGAAGATAACACAGAAAATATTCGAGATGGTGTATCATCTTTCTCAAAGATGTTCCATTGCAAATGCAAGTTTGGTTTTTTAGGATGATACAACATCTCGAATCTTTTCTGTGTCATCTTCTTTCAGCGATTCCAAACCAAATAATACACATAACTATAACATAAAGTACTATTATTAAACAAAATGAAATGTAATACAGGATGAAAATGCTGAAAGACAAGATAGCATGCAGTAAGCAATCAACATTACTTACTGCATTATTTCTTGCTACACAACTATTTATATCTTGTATATAAAATAAACCATTTTTATGTCCTGTAAATAAAAGAAGATATTAAAATAATAAAATAATAAATTATAAAATTGAATACTTCTTTGCTTACCTCACAATTTTAATTATACTTTTTGAATTATAAAATACTGTTATTAAATATTTTAAAATAAAATGTAATGCATAAGGGATGAAGATGCTGAGAGACAAGATAGAATGCAGTAAGCAATCATCATTACTTATCGCATTGTTTCTTGCTACACAACCATTTTCATATCCTATGTAGTATTTATAAGATGATACACCATCTCGAATATACATCTCGAATCTTTTCTGTATTATTTCCTTTCAGCAATTCCAAACTACAAAAAATAAAAATCATTCTTATCATATAGCACAATTTTAATAATATAAAATACTATTATTAAATATTTTAAAATCAAAATGAAATATAATGCATAAAGGGTAAAAATGCTGAGAGACAAGATAAAATGCAGTAAACAATCAACATTACTTACCGCATTGTTTCTTGTTATTATGTATATATCATATGTGGTATGTTATCAATATTCTCTAATATATATATATATGTGGCAGCTTTCTCAAAGTTATCCTGATCTTTCTCAAAGATAGCCCATTACAAATGCAAGTTTGGTTTTTTAGGATGATACACCATCTTGAATCTTATCTGTGTTATCTTCTTTCAGTGATTCCAAACCAAAGTGCACATAATTATAATACAAAGTACTATTATTAAACGAAATGAAATGTAATATATACAGGATGAAAATGTTGTGAGACAAGATAGTATGCAGTAAGCAATCAACATTACTTACTGCATTATTTCTTGCCATACAACTATTTTCTTGTATATAAAAGAAACCATTTTTATATCCTGTACATAAAAGAAGATATTAAAATAATAAAATACAATAATAAACTATAAAATTGAATAGTTCTTTGCTTACCTCATTTCTTAAGTCGCTATTTTTCACTATCGTCACGGCTAATAACTTAACTTTCGTTTATCGCGGTCACTTACTAAATTTTGCACAAATTCAAGACTTACTTTTTTCTCATCTCTAACATATCCAATAATTTGTAAAGAACATGATGCAGATTAATTTTCACTATTGCACCTTGTCATAATATAGAAATTATTCTATTTTTCACTATCTATTTTTCACTTTACTTTTCACTCTCGTTGTCGCTAGTAACCTAACTTTCGTTTATATATCGACGTATCACTTACTATATCAATCGATTATCGATTACACTATACGATCGATCACACTTCCAGAGCATCGCTAGCGCGATCTTACGTCGAATGCCTCAAACGGAGAATCTGAGCGGTCGACGACGACGTTTCTTACATGATATTTTTCACATTTTAACTTTGCATCGTAATAACTCGATTTATAGAGCATGTAGCCCAAAAATAAAAACACTTTTATTGTATAATTCGATCCCGCTCTATCGATTGAGACTACTTAGAAGTCGATCCATTGAGCGGATATATGAAAACCAGAAATATTGAGTGCTCTCAACTGACTGACTCGCGTAATAAGACACGGTAGTGTCTGTCTTGTGCTTGCGCGGACTTAGCACAAGACACTACCGTGTCTCTTGATCGATAGAGCGGGGATGAATTATATAATAAAAGTGTTTTTATTTTTGAGCTACATGCTCTATATTTCGTGCTATTATGACACAAAGTCCAAAATGTGCTAAATATTAATTAAGAAACGTCGTCGTCGTCGTCGACCGTAAAAACCTCCGTTTGAGGCATTTGACATAAGATCGCGCTAGTGATGCTCTGGAAGTGCCGGCAAAAGGGACTGCGGTGAGGGACGAAGAAATGTACTACATGACGTTGTTTAATGGACACGTTTTCAGTCACGTCGTGTGATCGATAATCGATCGACAGTAAGTGACGTCGATAATCGAAAGATAGGTTATTAGCCACCATATATGTATGTATATATTTATATGTATATTAAACAATAATATTGTTTTATTATTTTCAATTAAATTTTTTTATTTTGTAACATTTTTTATTTTAAAATATTTTTAAAAATTTTTATTTTTACTTAGCACAATTTGTTGATATCGTTATTTTTGTAAAATGTATAATTAAAATAACTTATAGTTTTTTTAACTAGGTTTAAATAGGTTTTTTAATAGTTTTTTAAATAATATTATACTATTTTGCAAAGATACTTTTTGACGCGGACTTAGCACCTTTTTTTTACCTTTTTTTAAAAAGGTAATTTTTCAAGAGATGTTTTGTTAGATTAAGTAATCTCAATAAGGATAATTGAAAGTATTGGGAATGGTGTTTAAAGCATAAGTTTCTGTAATGAGATGTAGAGCGCGGACAAGCGCGAGGACGAGTTCGTAAACATATGTATATACATTTAATGACACTATGAGTGAGATGATTTGCGAAAATTGAATAGCTACCTACTTGTGTTCGAACAGTCTGAGTGAGTGTAACGATTTCTACTTGTCTCTTGCTAAACCTTTGTTAATCAATTATATGGCGTTAAAGATATCTTATATAGATATAAATCAATAAATCTACAATAAGACTAATATTCTAAATTTGTGTGCTCACTACCAAGCGCGTGAAGATTCTCAACAGGTTATGGGCCCAGGTCGCCACGTGTTGAGCGCATGATAAGACTTTAATTAAGATAAAGTACAAATTTAAGAACAATAAAATTCTGCTGTAAAGAATTAAAATGTGTGCGGCATCTAATACGATAGGAGTGTTGGAGAGCATCGACAAACTGAAGGATGCAAATAGTTATCCATTGTGGAAATTCCAGATAGAAATTCATTTAGAAGCAGCGGAACTTCTGGATATCATCGAAACGGAGCCAAAGGCTGCACAACAACAAACACCTGAGTGGAAGAAGAGAGATGCCAAGGCAAAGCGGATAATCGTAAGCACTGCTGAAAAACATTCATTAATACATATAGTAACATGTAAAACAAGTCATGAAATGTGGCATAAATTAAAAGATATATATGAAAGAGATTCGCAGCATCAGAAATGCGCTCTGATGCAGGAATTTTTTGAATATAAAAAGAAAAGCGATTCTGACATGGCTACATATATAACTGGATTAAAAAATTTAGCCTTTAAACTTAAAAGTCTTGGAGAAGAAATAAATGATACTATGGTCATTTCTAAGATATTAACAGCTCTACCAGAAAATTATAGATACTTCGTCAGCGCATGGGAATCAACACCTTCTGCTGAGAGAACATTAATAAATTTAACTGCAAGACTCTTGGCTGAGGAAGCAAGGACTCGATCGGACCAAGAAGAAGCAGTGGCATTTAAGGCTGAAGAAAGGAAGTGCTACAAATGCAACGTAAAGGGTCATCTAGCGCACATGTGTAAAAAGGTAGATGCCATTAAAAAAGGTAATAACATAAAATGTTTTAGTTGCCTCAAAACTGGTCATATAGCAAGAGATTGTAAAAAAAATGTTACAAATTCTTGTAAAATATGTAAAAAGACAAATCACTCAGAGAAAGACTGTTTCTTTAGAAAAAAAAAGGATGACTCAACAAAGGAAGAAAATAATAAAGTAGCATTTCTAACAAACCATGAAGAAGGTGATGACTGGATTGTTGATTCGGGTTCGACATCACACATGACGAATAACTTAGCCAAACTAAAGGAAGGAAAAAAAACAACAACAGTAGTAGGAATAGCGAACAAGAAAGGAAGCATGATAGCAAGAAGGACAGGGATAGTTGATCTAGAAAGCTGCAAATTAAGCAACGTTTTATACGTACCAGATTTGAGGAGAAATCTCTTGTCTGTTAGCGCAATAACGCAAAAAGGAGGAAAAGTTGAATTTGATAAAGACGAAGTAATAATTAGCAAAAATAATAATATAATTTTTACAGGAAAGAAAAATAGCACAGGATTATATGTCATACAAGAAGAAAAAGCAATGACAGTTGTAAAAAAGACTTCAGCAAGAGTATGGCATGAAAGATTAGGCCATTTAGGCATTAATAATATGATTAAACTATTAGAACTGTCAGAAGGAATTAAACTAACAAAAGATGAAATAGAAGAACAGCTCTCGAACTGTAACATATGTACACAAGCGAATCATGTGAGGACGTCGTTTGGAGATCAAAGAAAAAGAGCGACAAGACCATTAGAAATTATTCACACAGATGTTTGTGGCCCGATTACTCCATTGACATGGGATAGGAATAGATACTATGTCACCCTTTTAGACGACTATACTAATCATGTGACAATATATCTCATAAAAGAAAAAGGAGAAACTTTTACTAGATTGAAAGAATATATAATACAGGCAGAGGTAAAATGGAATCAAAAGACTGTGGAAATACGTTGCGACAATGGGAAAGAGTATTCCAGTAATGAAATGAAGACCTGGTGCAAAAATAGAGGTATAACTATAAATTACACTCCACCTTATACTCCGCAGTTAAATGGGAAAGCTGAACGGTTAAATAGAACCCTAATTGAGAAAGTCAGAGCTATGGTTTTAGGAGCTGAAGAAAATAAAATACTTTGGGGAGAAGCAGTGAGAGTCGCCGCTTATCTACACAATAGAAGTCCAACAAAGGCAAATACACAAACGGCATACGAGATGTGGAATGGTGAGAAACCAGACTTGAAAAATTTACGAATTTTTGGATGCACTACTTATGCCAAAGAGCTTGGACAATTACGGAAATTAGATAACAGGAGTAAAGTTGTAAAATTCGTTGGCTATACTCAGACCGGATATCGATTATGGGATCCCGTAAAAAAGAAAATATTTGTCTCCAGAGAAGTGATTTTTAAAGAGGAAGAAAGTAAATGCACTGATATGAATGAGAAAAGAAATAAAATGTGCACGATAAATGAAGAAGAGGAAGAGATAAGCAACAATGAAGAGGAAGATATGGATGTTACACATCAAGATACTGAAGACAAGGATGAAGAAGACGTAATAGCAATAGACGATAAAGTATCAGAAGAAGAACAAGAAGAAGACAAGAACATAGTAAGAAAATCTAAAAGGCAAACAAAATTACCAGACAGATACAAAATTAACTCATTTTTAACATATGAAGAAGCAATAAACAGTAAAGAAAAGGAGAAATGGATACATGCTATACAAGAAGAAAAAAATTCCCTGAAAGAAAATAAAACCTGGGAATTAATAAATGTCAATGAAATAGAAGGAAAAAAATGTTTAACCAGCAGATGGGTTTTTCAAGTTAAAGAAAATGGGAAATATAAGGCCAGACTTGTAGCCAGAGGATGTCAACAAGGGAATAATATAGATCATGATAAATTATACAGCCCTGTAGTTGGTAGTCCTGCATTGAGGATGTTATTTGCACTGGCGGCACATCACGACTGGTATTTCGTAAAATTTGACGTAAAAACTGCTTTTCTCTATGGAGAACTAGAAGAGGAAATATTCATGTATCTACCTGAAGGATATGAAGAGGAGGAAGAAAAGAAGTACTTAAAAAAAACGGATTCAAGCAGCTAAAAACTGAAAAGTGCGTATTCAAGAGAGAAGATAATTCTGCATACCTAGCAATTCACGTCGATGACGGGATAATATTTGGCCAAAATGCACAGGATTTGCAGAATCTGCTTTTAAAACTTAAAAATATTTTCAAAATAATAATTGTCGAAAATCCAAGATCTTTTCTAGGTCTAGAGATCGAGAGGCAGAATGATGGTATAAAACTCCACCAGCAAAACTACGCGGAGGAAGTCCTGGAGATATATGGCATGAGTGATGCAAAGGCAGTGGACATACCCATCCTGGCCAATAATGAGATCAATGACGAAGGGAGCAAGACAAGATTCTACCCATTTAGAGAAGTAATAGGAAGTCTACTCTATCTCACAGCAAAGACCAGGCCGGATATGAGTTACGCAGTAACGTATAATAGTCGATATGTACAAAACCCCTCTAATATAAATGTAACCAGTGCTAAAAGAATTTTAAGATATTTACAAGGTACTAGGCATTTAGGGATAGCGTACAATAGAATAAGCGATACCGGAATGCTTAAGGCTTATTGTGATGCAGACTACGCGGGGGACGTAGAAAGCAGGAAAAGCACATCGGGATATACAATAGAATTTTGTGGAGGACCAATAAGTTGGGCATCGCGAAAACAACCTGTTGTTGCGTTATCAAGTACAGAGGCAGAGTTTATTTCAGCTGCGGATTGTTGTAAAGAATTATTGTACTTGAAAAATGTATTAGAAGAACTTATCGATAAAAATGTAACGGCTGAAATGTGTATAGATAATCAAAGTGCAATCAAATTAATTAAAACAGGAATATTTAATCGTAGATCGAAACATATAGATGTGCGGTTTCATTTTATAAGTGAGAAAATTAAGGAAAACAACATTAGTATTGTATATTGCAATACTAGCGACCAAATTGCTGACATATTTACAAAACCGCTAAACGCGATAAAGTTCAGGAAATTTAGAGATATGATAATGAAATAGATTCATGCCTATATCCTTTTGCGTTTATAATCAATTTTTTATAATTAATTTAGCTTAAATAATTTTTTGTTTGAAATGATTGAGATTGAAAGGGGGATGTTAGATTAAGTAATCTCAATAAGGATAATTGAAAGTATTGGGAATGGTGTTTAAAGCATAAGTTTCTGTAATGAGATGTAGAGCGCGGACAAGCGCGAGGACGAGTTCGTAAACATATGTATATACATTTAATGACACTATGAGTGAGATGATTTGCGAAAATTGAATAGCTACCTACTTGTGTTCGAACAGTCTGAGTGAGTGTAACGATTTCTACTTGTCTCTTGCTAAACCTTTGTTAATCAATTATATGGCGTTAAAGATATCTTATATAGATATAAATCAATAAATCTACAATAAGACTAATATTCTAAATTTGTGTGCTCACTACCAAGCGCGTGAAGATTCTCAACATGTTTTATTACGGGATGTTATCGAAATATGTATTTATTGTAGACACAGCTTGAACATATTTGATCATATTAAGGTAAAGATCTATTTGGTAAAATTCCATATGTTTTAGGAAATGAGATATATCATTGGACAACCCATATTAACCTGGCACCCCCACCATGAAAAATCGGGTTCGAATATAATGCATAATTAAGTGCTAATTTATTGCTAATTTATTGCCCTAAGCGCGATTTTATGGCTTTTACCGATTAGCAAGAAAATGGCATTAAAAATGGGGGTGCTGACTTGCCATTAAGCTAGCACCCCCCCCTAACGAAAAACACTAAAAATAAAAGGTAAATTAAAAAAAAACAAATACACTAAAATTTATTGCTAATTAATTGCTCAAAGATACTGTAAACAGATTTCAAAAATATTTAATTTTTAAAAATATACCAACATAAAACCGTGAACATATAAAAGTGGCATTATAAAAAATAAGTAGTTAATCACATTGACTTATAAAATTATCTCTTGTACTAAATGCTCCGAAAATAAACAATGTCAATATTTATTGCTCGATGTTTAACAAAAATTGATCCGAACTTACGGCTATCCTAACTCGCTAACAACAGTAAAGTATATAAATGCAATCAATTGCTGTTATCATTCTAGTCCTAAAATGTTTCCCTAATTTATTGCTCTCAAAATATATAATATTAAATTTATTGCTCAATGTTTAACTTAAAAAAATCGATCTGAACGTGGTGGTGCTAGCTTGCCTACAAGAGTAAAGTACATGAACGCGATTGATTGCTGTGGTCATTCTAGTCTTAAAATGTTTCCCTAATTTATTGCTTCCAAAATATATAATATCGAATTTATTGCTCAGTATTTGACTTAAAAAAAACGATCCGAATGTGGTGGTGCTAGCTTGCCTACAAGAGTAAAGTGCATGAATGCAATTAATTGCTGTTATCATTCTAGTCCTAAAACGTTTCCCTAATTTATTGCTCTCCAAATATATAATATTAAATTTATTGATCAATGTTTAACTTAAAAAAATCGATCTGAACGTAGTGGTGCTAGCTTGCCTACAAGAGTAAAGTACATGAATGCAATTGATTGCTGTGGTCATTCTGGTCTTAAAATGTTTCCCTAATTTATTGCTCTCAAAATATATAATATTAAATTTATTGCTCAATGTTTAACTTAAAAAAATCGATCTGAACATGGTGCTAGCTTGCCTACAAGAGTAAAGTACATGAATGCAATTGATTGCTGTGGTCATTCTGGTCTTAAAATGTTTCCCTAATTTATTGCTCTCAAAATATATAATATAAAATTTATTGCTCAATGTTTAACTTAAAAAAATCGATCTGAACGTAGTGGTGCTAGCTTGCCTACAAGAGTAAAGTACATGAATGCAATTGAGTGCTGTGGTCATTCTGGTCCTAAAATGTTTCCCTAATTTATTGCTCTCAAAATATATAATATAAAATTTATTGCTCAATGTTTAACTTAAAAAAATCGATCTGAACGTAGTGGTGCTAGCTTGCCTACAAGAGTAAAGTGCATGAATGCAATTAATTGCTGTTATCATTCTAGTCCTAAAATGTTTCCCTAATTTATTGCTCTCGAAGTATATAATATTAAATTTATTGCTCAACATTTGACTTAAAAAAATCGATCCGAACGTGGTGGTGCTAGCTTGCCTACAAGAGTAAAGTGCATGAATGCAATTAATTGCTGTTATCATTCTAGTCCTAAAATGTTTCCCTAATTTATTGCTCTCGAAATATATAATATTAAATTTATTGCTCAACATTTGACTTAAAAAAATCGATCCGAACGTGGTGGTGCTAGCTTGCCTACAAGAGTAAAGTACATGAACGCGATTGATTGCTGTGGTCATTCTGGTCCTAAAATGTTTCACTAATTTATTGCTCTCAAAATATATAATATTAAATTTATTGCTCAATGTTTAACTTAAAAAAATCGATCTGAACGTGGTGGTGCTAGCTTGTCTACAAGAGTAAAGTACATGAATGCAATTGAGTGCTGTGGTCATTCTGGTCCTAAAATGTTTCCCTAATTTATTGCTCTCAAAATATATAATATAAAATTTATTGCTCAATGTTTAACTTAAAAAAATCGATCTGAACGTAGTGGTGCTAGCTTGCCTACAAGAGTAAAGTGCATGAATGCAATTAATTGCTGTTATCATTCTAGTCCTAAAATGTTTCCCTAATTTATTGCTCTCGAAGTATATAATATTAAATTTATTGCTCAACATTTGACTTAAAAAAATCGATCCGAACGTGGTGGTGCTAGCTTGCCTACAAGAGTAAAGTACATGAACGCGATTGATTGCTGTGGTCATTCTGGTCCTAAAATGTTTCACTAATTTATTGCTTTCAAAATATATAATATTAAAATTATTGATCAATGTTTAACTTAAAAAAATCGATCTGAACGTGGTGGTGTTAGCTTGTCTACAAGAGTAAAGTACATGAATGCAATTGATTGCTGTGGTCATTCTAGTCTTAAAATGTTTCCTTAATTTATTGCTCTCAAAATATATAATATTAAATTTATTGCTCAATGTTTAACTTAAAAAAATCGATCTGAACGTGGTGCTAGCTTGCCTATAAGAGTAAAGTACATGAATGCAATTGAGTGCTGTGGTCATTCTGGTCCTAAAATGTTTCCCTAATTTATTGCTCTCAAAATATATAATATTAAATTTATTGCTCAACATTTGACTTAAAAAAATCGATCTGAACGTGGTGCTAGCTTGCCTATAAGAGTAAAGTACATGAATGCAATTGAGTGCTGTGGTCATTCTAGTCCTAAAATGTTTCCCTAATTTATTGCTCTCGAAATATATAATATTAAATTTATTGCTCAACATTTGACTTAAAAAAATCGATCCGAACGTGGTGGTGCTAGCTTGCCTACAAGAGTAAAGTACATGAACGCGATTGATTGCTGTGGTCATTCTGGTCCTAAAATGTTTCACTAATTTATTGCTTTCAAAATATATAATATTAAAATTATTGATCAATGTTTAACTTAAAAAAATCGATCTGAACGTGGTGGTGTTAGCTTGTCTACAAGAGTAAAGTACATGAATGCAATTGATTGCTGTGGTCATTCTAGTCTTAAAATGTTTCCTTAATTTATTGCTCTCAAAATATATAATATTAAATTTATTGCTCAATGTTTAACTTAAAAAAATCGATCTGAACGTGGTGCTAGCTTGCCTATAAGAGTAAAGTACATGAATGCAATTGAGTGCTGTGGTCATTCTGGTCCTAAAATGTTTCCCTAATTTATTGCTCTCAAAATATATAATATTAAATTTATTGCTCAACATTTGACTTAAAAAAATCGATCTGAACGTGGTGGTGCTAGCTTGCCTACAAGAGTAAAGTACATGAATGCAATTGATTGCTGTAGTCATTCTGGTCCTAAAATGTTTCCCTAATTTATTGCTCTCCAAATATATAATATTAAATTTATTGATCAATGTTTAACTTAAAAAAATCGATCTGAACGTGGTGCTAGCTTGCCTACAAGAGTAAAGTGCATGAATGCAATTAATTGCTGTTATCATTCTAGTCCTAAAATGTTTCCCTAATTTATTGCTCTCGAAATATATAATATTAAATTTATTGCTCAACATTTGACTTAAAAAAATCGATCCGAACGTGGCGAACCGATCCAATCGATTTTTTTAAGTCAAATACTGAGCAATAAATTCGATATTATATATTTTGGAAGCAATAAATTAGGGAAACATTTTAAGACCAGAATGACCACAGCAATCAATTACGTTCATGTACTTTACTCTTGTAGACAAGCTAGCACCACCACGTTCAGATCGATTTTTTTAAGTCAAATGTTGAGCAATAAATTTAATATTATATATTTCGAGAGCAATAAATTAGGGAAACATTTTAGGACTAGAATGATAACAGCAATTAATTGCATTTATATACTTTACTGTTGTTAGCGAGTTAGGATAGCCGTAAGTTCGGATCAATTTTTGTTAAACATCGAGCAATAAATATTGACATTGTTTATTTTCGGAGCATTTAGTACAAGAGATAATTTTATAAGTCAATGTGATTAACTACTTATTTTTTTGTAATGCCACTTTTGTATGTTCACGGTTTTATGTTGGTATATTTTTAAAAATTAAATATTTTTGAAAATAATGATTTGAATTTCTGTTTACAGTATCTTTGAGCAATTAATTAGCAATAAATTTTATTGTATTTGTTTTTTAATTTACCTTTTATTTTAAGTGTTTTTCGTTAGTGGGGGTGCTAGCTTAATGGCAAGTCAGCACCCCCATCTTTAATGCCATTTTCCTGCTAATCGGTAAAAGCAATAAAATTGCGCTTAGGGCAATAAATTAGCAATAAATTAGCACTTAATTATGCACTGTATTCGAACCCGATTTTTCATGGTGGGGGTGCCAGGTTAATATGGGTCATTGGACATATGTACATATATGCAATTATTTGATATCAAACTCACTTGAACGAAAAAAATAATTAAATGATTTAAATATATCATTTTTCAAATTAAGAAAACTAATCAAACTTTGTTTATAAAGTGTGTTTGTTTCAATCATAATGTGCCAATTAACTAATAGTTCAGTTATATATTTGTATCATTTACACAATTTCAATATTAGATTAACGTCTTTTATTACCAAATATTACCAAATATTACAAAATATGTCATTGATGAAATATGTCAATAACAAATATGTTGATGACGAAATTGCATATAGGAAACTTAATCCAGGAACAACATATTGTATTTGTTATACATACAATATATACATACATAAGTTATGATGATTTATGTACAATTATTTGGATTTGATAAAAGTATAGAAAGTAATTACCTAATTGGAGTAGCCAAAAATGCCTTCCAAAGCAGAGAAAAAGCCTCTCTGCGTATAGCCACCGTCTATGCCACACTTTATACAAGTAATTTCCTGCAACATTTTAATATAGATCAATAACTTTGATTATTTTTGGCATCACATTATTAAAACCAGACATTCCATACATCCTACATTTAATTTTTGCTATTTTTCAATAAATCAAGTTATTCATAAGGTTGTTTATATCATCCTGTATATATATTTATACGTAATAATGATTTAGCAGCATATATGCACTAATTATCTGAACGAAATTAAAATTTTTACTAAAAACTGTGTATATTAATTTTAAAAAATTATAAAATTGTACGAAATAGTTGTCTAATTTCCTACAAAAGTAATAATGCAAAATAGTTGTTTAATTTTCTACAAAAATCATAATACACATCCAATTTTGCAATTGTAAGCGTACACTGAGAAAAAAGGTTGTTGATTCAATAGTATATTTGTGTTTTAAAAAAATATTTCATTAATTTAAACCACCACACTCAATACCATTACATAATATAATAAATTTAATTAAAAAACGATATATTTGTTTTACACAACATAAAGATATTAAAAATATTTTTTAATCCAATAATATATATTGTGTTTCTTTAAATATATATGCAATTTCGTCGATTAGATATTTAATAGCAAAAAATTGATCTAATATTGAAATCGTGTAATTAATACAAATAATTGAATTGCTGAGTAATCTGCATACTGTGATTGAAACAAACACACTTTGACAGATATCGATAGTGTTAATTTTCTAGATTTGAAGAGTGCTATCATTACATCATTGCTAATTATCTTGCATATACTTATACGTAATAATAACTTAACAGCATATATGCGTTAATTAATTTATAATAAATAAATGTTTTGGTGCGTATAATATAAAACAATTACCTGATTAAAGCGGCGGTTTTTTCGACGCACTGGAAATTATTGCTGTCGGTGACTCATTTTTGAAACGGTAGCAACTCACACACAGGACTTTGATCACACGCGGCCAGGAACAACACACGTGTCGCGCGACATCGAGGGAGCGCAAGCCACGAGCCGCGGAATGCCAGGACCGCGTGAAGTGGTGGGCGAAGAAGGCGCCCGAGGAAGAACGGCACGTTGTATTCTGCAGCATCCAGAAATCCGACTCGGCGGCATCACGAGGCGAAGGAATTTCACCATCGCCACCAGTCAACAACGACCCTACTGGGAGGAGGTCGGAAGGGCAATTTGACGATATGGCAGCGGCGTAAGCCCGGGGTGCTTTCGCCTCCCGCACAGCATTGTACAAGTCGCGCGGCAGCGATAAGACGTATCATAACGGGATTGGGCACGCGATTACGCACCCCTGTCGCGCATCCCTGGCAAGGCCGCAATCTATCGATTCTAGATCGCGAAATTCATTGACTCAACGATTAGTCGTGTCACGATATCGGAATAGACAAGGTGTCAGTTTTCATACTTTAATATTTTTTGATTGAAATATATTTAAGTATTTAAATTAATTATGTCATGTTAGATTTATTATGCCATATTTAATTTTCAATATTTAAATTATTTAAGATTAAATAATAATTCGTGAACATATTTAGTTAAGAATAAACAACTATTTTTTCTCAGTGTACCGCGAAGTGATTCAATAATTGTAAACGTGTGTCTCGAGTGTGTGGGATAATTGCCATACAGCGAAAGTTGAGATACAGGGTGATTCAGAACGACTTAGTTGTCCGGGCACAGACGTATTCCTGAGTGAATTCTGAGACGATTTTTCCTTTTCCAAAATTTTATTTGAAGCTTAGATTTTGAGTTATTAATGAAAATAGTTAGTGAATCGTGAGCCGCGTACGAGAGGTAGGCAGGGACGGCGCAAGCCGCGATTCACCGTTACACGCGGGCGCTTACGCGAGGCGCCCGCTGCGATCAGCTGACGTAGCAGGCCCAAATACACATACACACACATCTCTCTCTCTCTCTCTCTCTCTCTCTCTCTCTCTGTCTCTCTCTTTGTCCCTCTTTCCTCTCATACACACACGCACACGCGCACGCACGCACAACACACACACACACACACCACGCACACACGCAGCAGCTAGACGGAACACACACACACACACACACACACACACACCGCACGCAGCTGACAGACGGACGGACAGACAGACAGACACACGTACGTACGCATGTACAGAGCCAGGCACAGCAGATACAGATACACACACAGTCACACACAGCCAGACACAACACACACACACACATCCACACACCACACAGCACCCAGAGCCAGACACCACCCACGTGTGAGCAAGCGCGACTTGTGCGCTCTCACACACACACACACACACGCACACACCACACCATACCCACACATTGTAAATATACACTGTACACCACACACCAACCTTTCATTGAGATACACACACACAAACCAGAGCCAGGCACAGCAGATACAGATACACACACAGTCACACACAGCCAGACACAACACACACACACACACACACACACACACCGCACGCAGCTGACAGACGGACGGACAGACAGACAGACACACACGTACCAGCGCGCATACACACACACACACACACACACAAAACCTTACACACATGCACATCGTTATGCCCACACACACCTGTACACACACAACACAACCAAACACAAACAACCCTGCACACACACACACACACACAGCCACACACAGTCACACACACCCAGAGCCAGACACAGCAGACGTAGATACACACACACAAACCAGAGCCAGGCACAGCAGATACAGATACACACACAGTCACACACAGCCAGACACAACACACACACACACACACACACACACACACACACACATTCACTTACCTTATCAAATTCGATGTCTTCGTATACCGCTTGACGGATAAATAATTCCATTCGAAATTAACAATAACACACACGTCTTATTTTACACGTATTTTACACGTAATGCAAATCCACGATAATACACATGATTGAGGATACGATATTTTTTTTCTTTCACGTATGTCAACACTTTTCGTATCGAATTTATTCACGCTTTTAAGTGATTTATAAATCGAGTCAATACTATTAATCACTACCGAGTAATCTCACTTCGCGGCTTATTTTTATAATTAAGAAACAATACACACATTGCACACAATCACAGTATAATCCACACAGCATGCATGTCCAAAAGATGTACAGAGGACATTCCAATAAGAATATCTTTCAGAGATACGATCTCTTTGGGATGTCCTACAAACGTTTCCTGGATATGCAAGCTGTGTAGGAATTAATCCGCGAAACTTTTTGTCTTGTACGAAGTCTGTCACGTATCAGTACTTTCACACACTCACACTCGACTCGAATAAATCTGTTCGTTGCTGTTAATCACTACCGATTAATTTTATTCAGCGACCGACAACAATCCGAAGAAAGAAACGCGTTTACACGACACACGTAACGCCCGGTACGCGATGCGACTGTAGCATCGTCTCAGCTGTTTCAAAAAACATAACCTGCTCTCAAAAAACTTCGATGCGTTTCTCAGTATCCACTTAGGAATAATAATACTTACATTCCGATTTATCCGACACAACTTGCCTCTAACTATTCAATAAGTTAGTAGTACTGTTAAATATCAATCACATATGTCACCCTACCCAGAGAGAGAGAGAGAGAGAGAGAGGGGAGAGAGAGAAGGGAGAGGGAGAGAGAGAGAGAGAGAGAGAGAGGGGGGGGGAGGGCGGGAGAGAGAGAGAGGGAGAGAGAGAATGCTAATATTTAAATTAATCATTATCAAAACACTGTTATCAAAACACTGGCCGCCATGTTCTTTTTCCGAGTCATTAACAAATTAGTACTCTGGAATTATGAAAACAACTATTTTTCATTGTCCAAGATTGTATAAATTTCAAATCAAACTTCAATAAACGACTTTTATATTTTGTGCACTAAGAATAACATATCACTTATGTACTTTCACTTAGAGTCAAATTTTAATCAATTTTACTTATATATACACCTTATGTATGTATGTTCATTTTGAATTTGCACCTTGAATAACATATCAGTCATTTTTCGTGGTAATATATTATTAAATTTATTATATTATTTATTTTATTAATTAATTTAGATAATATATACTTTATGTATGTTCACTTTGAACTGGCGCCTTGCATAATATATCAGTTACTTTTCATGGTTATATTATTAGATAATCATTTAAATTTGCAAAAATTTACATTTTTGAGGGTCTATTTTTGAACATGGCTTGACCTTTTCATTTATGATTTTTTGAGGTTATGTTATTATATTCTATAATATAATATATCTGTAATATTCTTTATTTATATTTAATTTTAGATAGTAATGAGTGACGCCGACCCCGTCGCCACCGGCCCCGTTGCCGCCAACCCCGTTGCCGTCGGCCCCGTCGCCGCCGGTCCCGTCGCCACCGGCCCCGTCGCCGCCCGCCCCGTCGCCGCCCGCCCCGTCGCCGCCGGCCCCGTCGCCGCCGGCCCCATCGCCACCGGCCCCATCGCCACCAACTCCGAACGTAGAGGTACACATATTTTAATTAATTTTTGTTAATAACATTTTGTTTTCCGAATTATGTATATACAATTTTATCAAATAGTTTAAGTGAAATCGTGTAAATGATATAAATAATTAAACAGTTAATTACTCGACACATTGTGATTGAAACTAACTTTATAAACAGAGGTAGATTATGTTAGTTTTCTTGATTTAAAAACTGCTATATTTAAATTATTTAATAATTTTTTTCGTTCAAATAAGTTTGATCAAAAAATTGAATATACATATGTTTCAGGAAATAAAATACATATAACATTGGATCAAAGAAATATTCAATCAAAACGTTATTTTTGAATTAAGTTTCTCATATAACGGTATTAAGAGCATTGTTGAAAAAAATATCGTTATTTATCAAAAGTTTATTTTGTTATTGCAATATTGTGATTAAAAAACTGATAAATTTACTTGAGCGAAAAAAATAAAATTAAATGATTTAATAATACTTCTCAAATCAAGAAAACTAACACAATCAACCTTTGGCTAGAAAAATATGTTTGTTTCGATAATAGAATGCGAATTATCTAATAGTTCAATTATACGGCGGAAGGACCACGGAGGGCAATAGCCGAGGAATGAGGTTGGCGCGAAAGAGCGGAAGCAGGGCGGACTGGATAGAGCCGAAGGGCCTCAAAAAGGACGAGATCAATCAGACCAAGCGGGGAGTAGCTAGTTCTGAAGCAGTGATGTGGAATGACAGGGGGACAGAGGAAGAGGAAGACCGGCGGCCGGGGTCGCGTCGGAAAAATCGAACGGGGGGATGGGGGTGGCGGAGGTCTGGCTGGCGAGGGCCCCCAAGTAGTAGGGGGGCATACCGCGTGGGCGAGAGGCCGCAGAGGGTGAAGGAGGGAGGGAAGCTGCGACACATAGAAAGGAAGACGAAAGAACTGAGATCCGAAGAAGAAACGCAAGAAAACAGCACGGAGGCGCTCGAAGAATATATGAGGTGGAGCGAGTGATGGGGCACGCAAGACCGGGAGGACCAAAAATGGGGGTAGCTAGTAGGCTATGGCGCAAAAAACAAAAACTAGGGGGGCAGGAGAGCAAAATAAGGGGGGGCGGAGAACCTAGGGGGCGTGAGTGGAAAAATAAAACGTTAACGGCGCGGGCGTGGGGTGGGGGGGAGGGAAGGGGGGAATGTCGGCGTAGAGAAGGGGGAGTGAAACAGGGTGGGGAGCCAAAAGCGGAAAGCGGGACCCAGCAAAAGTGTGCTGACGGGGGGGGGAGGGCAAGGCAGAAGGGGATGGAAAAAAGGTAGAGCGCGGAAAGAGGGGTGGGAAGCCCTGGGGGAAGAGAGGGGCTGGGGCGGGTAAAGGCAGTGAGGGGCCAAGTGGCGGCCAGAGGAAAGAGCGAAAGCAAAAACGATGGACGCGACGATGCCAAGCAGGGAAAAGTAGGACAAGACGGAAACTGGGGCGGGAAAGACGCGGCAGCCGAGGAGGGAAAAACAAACACACGGTGGAGCAGAATGAGGCGGGGGCCGGGAGGTTGAAGTAAGAGAAGACTGGCAGGAAGCATGAAATGATGTTCTGGATCTGCCGTTTTTAAATGAAGACAGGAAAACTGAGAAAACGAACACCAGAACCGCGCTTGCCGGCCAAGGGCATGTGGTGTGGCCCGTGAGATGGGCGGGGATGAGGAAATCGCTGGTCACAGTGGGAGTTCAAGAAGCGAATAAAGTGTGGGTGACGAACTAGCGGTAGCTGTGGCGTGTAATTAGTCGGGGTGCGGGAGGGGGGGGGATATGTGGACCCACTGAGTATGGACTATAACGATATGTGGGCAAAAAAACTACCGCGGGAGGTTGGGAAAAGCCAAGAGAGCCAAAAACGCAAAAAAGGAGGGTGGGGACCGAGGGCGGGAACAGTGCGGGAAGAAACATGGTCGGAGGGGGTGTACAGTTACGGGTCTGAGTGGAAGCACTGGGGGCGATAAATCGTCCAGATATGAGAAAGGCGGTTTGATCTACCTTCTGTGACATTTTCTTAGGTAGTTACCAGTAGTTCCCTATAGTCCGAGGGTAGTGACAGGAGTTGTAGCAAGAGAGGCAATTTTAGTAAAGTCGATGCACGAAATGATTACTAGAACCACTAATGTATCATTAATAGTTTGAATTAGTAAAACTGAAATTACATGTAACGTATGTAACACAATATATCGATTAAGTTATAAAATTTCAATAAATAACATAATTTATTAAAATGCTAATATTCTTTCATCAATATATTCAAATAATTATTTTTACATTATATAGTTGTACGTAGTTATATACTTATACTTATATTATTTTTATCGTTGAAGTGATGACCTAATTTCAAATAAATTTTTATTC
>CABEGB010001153.1:0-111038 GCA_901521435.1 Crematogaster levior | reverse complement strand
CTCGACTTATATTATCGTGATACGCGGTCGGCGAGCATGTTTATGGGGATCTCTGTATCTCGATGACTTTGAGGAAGAAGATAGAGATCTAAAGTGAGTATGATTCACTTAAGATGCAGAATAAAAAATAACATGAATAATAATACGATCAAACGTTAAATGTTTGTCATTCTAATTTTCAACATATTAAAAACAAGAATATATTTCGTTTAAGTATTTAAGTTTCTTTCGTGAAGAGTTATAAATTAGTTTTTAAAGAAACAATAGCTTATTTAACTTGCTATACTAGTATTTAATATTCTATTATTTACTATTATTTACTATTAATCTAATCTTATAGACGTGGCAAGCCTTTGTACCTTAGCCAGGACAGGTATCAGCTTCTGGAGCAACAATGGCTGGCACACAGATTTGACCATACAAAGAAAACGTGGGTATGGCATCGCGACGCTCTGTGACCCATCACGATGCTGTCGCATATCGCTCGTCGCTCCTAATCTCAGAAATGAAAAAGACTTTTCCTCCCTTCCTCTCTTTATCTCACTCCCGATACTCCCACCATTTATTCTCACACAAAAATGCCTCGTCCTTTCGTAATGTCTGTGCGCTTTAGAGACTAAGGGAGATAGATCATCCTTAACGGATATTATATATTTATTATGCAATCGCGAGTAAGTAGTAAACATAAACGATGAATGAAAGTATTAAGAAGAACACTTGTCTGGGAGGGCGGGGGGAGAATAAATTTTGTTTATCTAGTTGTGTGTAACAACTGGATAATACGTATTAGATCTGTAGAAACTGTGTATGCTCTCAAATTTAAAAAAATGTACATTTTATTTAAGTATATATACATAAAGTTTTTATTTTGATTTTTCCGTGTAACTGATTTTTCCGAAAAAATTACTGGTTATTGAAAAGGAAAATTACACATTTTTCTTTTGAACTATACGACCATATGGAAAAAATGGATTAATTTTGATCTACAGATCAATTTTAATTCTAAGATATTTTTGTACAATGGCCACCAATCTCGGAGATCATTATAGGGAAAATGAAAATAAGATACTTTGTATATATACATATACATATATACATATATGCATATAAGCATATAAATTATATCTTAACGAAAAAGAAGTACTTATCTAGTATTTGTACCTTTTAGAAGATGATATGTAAGTGATAATAATTGAAAAGAAGTAAAAGAAAACTTACATGTTGCTTCGAACGGAAAAAGCTTTTCATTTGGAATACAAAAATAATTTCAAATTTTTTCATTCTTTCTGCTTTGCCAGATGCTGTGCAAATTTATAAAACAAATTTTTAATTCTTTCTGCTTAGTTATATGAAATGAAAGGTGTGATTATTGAGAATATTAATGTCGATTGGAACATTATAATAAGGATGACATAATAGACAAATTAATGGTTTCTCGTCTCAGAATATAGTGTAAAAAAACTTTGATTTTATATTATCAAATTAAAAAAATGGTTCTTAAATCATGAAATTACGTATTACGGGTTGGATTATCCGATGCCATAGACATGTAAAATATATAATTTTTGTGTTCATTAATATATGTTTCATTTAACATAATTTTAGATTATGTTAATTATATAAATATATAATCATATATTATGTAATTTTCCACTCATAAGCAAAGACATTATGGTCTACTTAAACTTTCATACGTTTTAATAAAATTAAATGTTAAATTTGTTTTTAATTAATATAAATTACTAAAAAAATATAAATAGAAATATAAATTCGTTGTTAGTTATTAATATAAATTGTTGGATATTAAATTTATTCATAATTAAATTTAATATTGTATAAGAATGTTATTATAAATTTATTATATAAAATTGTTAAATTTATTACACATAAGCATAGACATTTACTTATATAATTTATAATCTATAGCATCGGAAGTCGAATATATATTGAGTTTCAATTTGTACATTTACTACTTTTCGTCTACGGATGACAAGCTCTTGTTTATTATATCAATGCATACATAGTTGAGTGCGACGCGTTAATTTACATTTGTTACGAAGGAGCAATTTGTATATCGGATTTATATATACATATATATATACGGTATTCCACAACTTGCGCCTTGTTAAAAATATTCTGGAAGCTAAATAAATATGAATTTAAATTAGAAATTAAACTAATAATTTTTCAATATTAAATACTTGGAATATATGCAAACTTTATCTTTATATCATTTTAATACATTTTAAAGAATTGATTTTAACGCTTATAAGTTTAATTTCAATATTATGAAAAGATATGTTACCAATTAGAAATTCCGAAAAACCTATCGTCGAAATCAAGATTGCAAATTGTGGGTCGATTTGTATATATCTAGGATTTCACTCACGTTACAGCTCCGAATTTCTTACGTATGTTTTAACATGTCTGCAAAATAAAATTTGTTTAAAGAAAATTTCTCCTCCTGTTCACTTTCGTACTGTACATATGTAATAATAACAGCTCGCCACATATTGCATTCTTAGTCAATGCTCGAAATAAAGTGACTTGTATATAACTATAAAATTATTTTTAGGATTGTGCTTATGATATAAGTCTATAATAAAATACGTACGATTTAAAGAAAGACCTGAGAGCTAATGAATTATATAACTGTCGAATATGATCAATGTATAAATAAAAGCGATTCTATGCAGAATGTTATCTCATTGTTTCTTTCATTTCAATTAGGAAATAGCATTACTTCTTAAATCGAGTATATAAATACAACTGTTTCGAAAATTATGCTTTTAAATGTCTCTATTTATAAAAATAAAGTGTGAAATAATTTTGAATTCCACTTTTGGACATCAATTCAGAAGAGGAAAATCTTAATTTGCACGAAATAGTTTCATAACTATTTTAAAAAAATTATCACAATCTTTTTTTCTAGTATTTATTTTATAAATTTGAGATACATGGCTTTTATATCATGTTTATACATATAAATTTGGTATTTTTATTGCAAAGATAAGCAACATTATGGTTGGGAAAACCTACTTACGAATGAATGTTTCTGAAGAGCATTTATATTTATTATTATGACAGAGGTGTGTATATTACGGTTAGTAGAAATTAAAATTGATGAAAAACTATCTAAGAAAATGAAATAAACTATGCCAATTCTAAATGTTTCCAGGCTGAAGTGCGATGCAAACTCATTACTATTGCAGTTATTCGAAAATGTTTTACACTACTTTATTGTACCTTAAACATAACAATTTTGTTATACCATATACACTTCGTTTCCTGTATTCGTAAGGAATACAAGAAAAGGATTTAAGAAAAACGTGAGATTTCTGGGGACAAGTTCGAGTAGACAGGGAACATCGCAGATGCCAAATGCATTTATAATGGCGTGCAATTTCAATTGTTCTATTTCTGAGAATTGCCCTGATGACACACACGAAAACGGACACACAGTACGCAATATTACAAGAATCCCCGCACGCGTGTTTTACAATTGGGGATTTGTTGTTTAATCTCCCCGGATGATAATTCGCCTTGGTACAGGAATGTAAGACAACACATTTTACAACATCATACGTGAAATCAGGAAATTACATCTTGTTTAATCTTCTTTATGTATATTATATGTGTGTGTATACTTATGTATATGTATATGTGAGTGGCATGTGTATGCGTGTATATGTGTACGTATGTATACTTATAAACTTGTCCATCTTTTTTTGTTATAATAGTCACTTTCACTTTATAAAATATTCGAACGAAATGATCCTCCTCTTCCTTAGTTAACGACCACCTGTTTGCTCTTGATATACTTCAATGACATCATCATTTTCCATTTCCAGCTGAAATTAAGGCAGGTTCTATTAAGTATAATTTTAATACCAGTCATATAAATAACTATATATTTAAATAAAAACTGTCTATTTGTAAAGACATAAAATTAGATAGTATATATTAAAAAAATCTTTTAATTCACATAGTTTATATTTTTCTTTAACTAATTCTAAGCCCTGTCTTTTGAAATATTTGACATGTTCATTACAAATTTCTGATTTATAACTAATCAGAAATTAACTTACTTTGATAAAGTGAAATTAATTTATTCTCCCACCATTTCCAAATAAGAAATTATAAATTGATTTACCTGCTTTGGTGTTTCATCATCATTAATTCTTTTACCGTCGAAGAGAAACCTAAGCGATGTCATAGGTACTCCCTGAACAGAATTAAAATTGCATGAAGCATAGTGCATTCAAATAAATGTTAGAAGATACATTTTACAATCTAGAACCATTTTGCAAATTATACTACAAAGTGGAACAATCATTTTACATATTATATACAAATTATTATTGAAAACTGAAAGTATCAATCTAAAAATTTTCGAGATTTACGATCTTGACTCATGACTTATTGCACGAGATTCGCGAAAATGCATCAGTAAGCTGAACCCAAGTACCTAGGTCTATTCTAGCACCTATTTCTGTATTCTATACGTGTTCTTACCATTACTTCGTACAAGTAGCAGCAAGACGCGATAAAAGAGTAATAAATGACAAGGGGAGACTTACCACGCGATCACTATAAGACTTCTTCAGCTTGCCCATCTGAGTGGTCATCTTTACCCTAAAGTGAATTTCATTGCTGTCCTGAAAAGGAAAGACGGAATCTTATGGTTTTGTGTAAGCACACGAGGACATTTTTGGCATGCATCGCTTACATTCCCGACGACTTTGAGCTTGATGTACTCTGAATTCGTCTCGCCTGGGCCGGCTTCGGGTTTCTGTTCCTAGTAGCACACGACAAGGTTAGAACGCTAGTTTACTCTCAGCGAGATTCGGTGCGGGGAGATTTCCCCGGCGGACCCGGATCACCGCCGGCTGCGGCCGCGGCCGCGATCGCGGTGCGGCGAGATCGCGAGGACGCCGATTGCGCGCACCGGGGTTGCTTACCTGATTGTCGGACATCGTTATTCAATTAAATTACAACAAACTTCTTCACCACGCGCCAGAAACGCTAACCAAACACAAGCAATATGGCGCCGTGCTTTTGTCAGTTTCACAGTCTATTCACTTTTCGTGCCGGGAACGAAGGACCGTAACGGTCACGCCGTTCACAAACGCATCCGGCTTTCTCTCGCGACGCGAATCGAATTAGGTTAGATTAGGTTAGGTTATGGCAGGGAGGCCGCGGTTCATCGCGTTTACGAATTCTTCTAGATGATCACGTTTTTCAGCATGCATTTTATATTTTCCATGAAGGAAGAGGGGAGGAGACTCAACTCCGTGAAAAAAAGCGATCCCGTTTTGGCCGATCAATTGGGAGGAAATCTGCTGACCGGAATAACTTTCTAATTCGGGTGCCATTTGCAATATAACCTAATTCTGCATCTTTGATAGAAAAAATGTCGTGTTGTATTCGTGGATGTAGTGTTAAAACAGAAAAATCGGAAAAGAAAAGTAGCCTTTTCAAACCTCGCACAGTAAGTATTGCAGTATTATTAATAATTGTAAAGATACAATAAAGTCGTCTAGCTGTCAATGTATGTAACCCGTTGTTATATGTCACGTATGTTATGTTAGCTAACAAGCTAATAGAAGCGCAAATTGGAGAATTACCACTTGTAACTTATACTATTGATACGTCTGTGACGCCTGTCACTGTGACTGGTTAAAGGTTAAAGTCATGTTCCAATATATGTATACTAAAAATCTATAGTATACACAACGTTAACTATAGCTTAAAAATGGCACCTGAATTAGAAAATTATTCCGGTTAGCGGATTTCCTCCCAATTGATCGGCCAAAACAGGATCGCATTTTCTGCTCGTACACGACGAAGTTGAGTCTCCTCCCCTCTTCCTTCATGATATTTTCTATGCTATATGTAATAGAGGTTATGTTTTGAGCTTAATGAACCCGAGTTCATCTTTGCGCTCACATACAATTACACATTACACGAACAGTGAGAGGATAGTAAAAAGCAAAGTTAAATGACGCGTACATCGTATGGGAGAATTAAAAAACATAAAGTATAAAGGTTATGGAAGATTACCTTGTAGATCATGTTGTGTGAAAGATTATTCAAACAGAGTGTGAGGAAGTGATATGGTATGTAAAGAAATTTTCAGATTACTTTTGCGATTATTAAGTATCGTCTGTGTGAATGAAGAACTTGAGAAAATTAAAGATTAATTAAAAAAAGATTCACTTTATTCAATTTATTAATAATTTATTTAGAATTTTTACTTACAAGTGAGATAATCAATTTCTCTTTTCGCAGAGCTGATGAGGCGGCGAGATTGTGATGAATTACTTTTCTTTTTGAGGCACTTAATTATTGAAAATTATGCTTTTGAGTAACGAAATGAATGTTGGGATCAAAGAGAGGAACGACAGGAAGAGCCTACGCAAACAGAAACGTGCTCATCACAGATTGCTCAGAGATATGAACATTAAGTGTAGCGAGCAACCTACACAGGTAAACGCTTGATATACTAGAATGTGGAATTTTGTTTTGATGACTAATTAAACATTCCACACAGCACCTGATGATATGCAATGGTGGCCTAGTTACTGGTATCAAAAGGGAAACATTGCAATGCGTCTTAGACGCCCTGATCTCCAAATATACTCTGATAATGCCGATGGGCAAGTCATATTGCTTTGTGACCTGTAGTTCGAGGGAGGACGCGATGTGTGTATACAATTACATTCATGGGCGCATTAAGCTTCCTGGCCAGAACGGCCCATTATATGTATGCTATACTGAAACAGGTGCACTGTGTGATAGAATTATATACGTAATAAGTTTTAATTCAGAATTTCTTACGTAACAATGTGATGTTCTCTTTCTAGTTTCCACCGTAGACAATGTTGCATTTGATTCTCCATTTCCTCCTGGTCTTACATTAGTGGAGAATTTTGTAACGGAGGAGCAAGAGGAAATTCTGTTAAGAACACTCAAGTGGGAGGAATGTGGTAAAATAGAATTTTAATATGATCAAATGATGTAATTAAAGAAAGGCAGAGGGAGAGTGTTTTACATTTTCTTTTTTGACTGCTGTTGCAGAATCTGTCTCGTCACAACTGAAACACAGACAAGTAAAGCATTTTGGATACAAGTTCGAATATGGCACGAACATGGTTGATCCCGATAAACCTATCCTACCAATCCCCCAGGACTACAAATTTCTGCAAAGTCTGTTCGATAAGCATGGTCATAAATACACTTACGATCAGTTGACCATCAACAAATATCTTTCTGGACAAGGTAGCGCTTCAATATCTCCACAAATTTGTTTTAACAATTTTTAAACATAGTAAATGGTACTTCGTCGATAAATATTTGAGTTTTTTATCATATATTGACATTAATTTATGTAAATTATATAAATTTAATTATTTTAATCATTTAATTAAATATACAATTGAGTTAATAATTTACCATAGCCTAATATATAAGTTAATATAATATAAGTTAATAATTTATGTTTTTATTTATTGGTCAAAAATCATGACGAATTCTAATAAATAAGTTTATAGATTGATTTAGATAATAAACTATATATATTATAATGATTTCCGATTATTCAAGGTATACCATTGCACATTGACACGCATAGCGTCTTCGAGGACACGATATTATCTCTGTCACTTGGATCTGCTTGCGTCATGAACTTCAAGAAGGATGATCAGAAGATCGACGTCCTCTTGCCAGCTAGATCTCTGTTGATTATGACAGGAGAAGTGAGATACGCGTGGATGCACGGTATCTGTCCTCGTCACAGTGATATAATTAAGACAGAAAATGGGGCCACGACGCGGGAACGTGGTACCAGGGTGTCCTTTACCTTTAGAAAAGTACGACGAGGCGAATGTTGTTGTGACTTCAAAGACTACTGTGATAGTGCGAAACGTGATACTTTCATCGACGCCAATGCGGCGTCGGGATTGGAAAATTCGTATGTACACAAGGTGCACAGATTATTTCTCAAAGTTTGCATATATTTTATTTCTTTATCACTGAAATTACGCTCTCACAGGTTTATGAGGAAATATCTCATCACTTCAGCGAGACGCGACATAAACGATGGCCCAACGTAACCAAATTCCTCGAAAGTTTAGAAGAGGGCACATTGTTATTGGACGTTGGTTGTGGAAATGGCAAGTACCTTTACGGAGATCGGAATGTATATAAGGTATTTTCTATTATTTAAATTATTCCGAATGTTTTGTTAACAGGAATATACAACTATAGAGACGAAATTGAATATACATGTTGAAATTTAGTTTGGTTCGCATTATATCTTTCCAAGCGAAGGCGTTATTAATTCCGAGAATTATTTCAGATGGGATGTGATCGTAGCTCTGGATTGATGGATATATGTTACAAACGAGGCTTCGAGGTTCTTCAATGCGATTGCCTTTATTTGCCGTACAAAGACAATTCCGTGGATGCGGCGATCAGCATTGCAGTTATTCATCATTTGTCTACTCCGGAGCGAAGACAACGCGCTATTTCCGAGATAATTCGAGTGTTGAGACCAAGAGGAACATGCTTGATCTATGTGTGGGCGATGGAACAACGCAAGGATTCGCTCTATCTAAAATATGGCAAAAAAAGCAAGGAGACTGAAAAGATCGATCAAAGCGGAATGTATCACGAGAGAATCTCCGAGTGTCATTTAACGTTACCGATACACGAAAACAGAACAAATTTCGCTCACAGTGATATGCTAGTTCCCTGGAAAAAGAAGAGCGGCGAATGTTTTTTGAGATATTATCATGTATTTCAGGAAGACGAGCTTGCGAAATTGTGCACGGAAATATCCGCGGCCTCGATCAAGAAGGTATACTATGATCAGGGCAATTGGTGCGTGATCTTGGAGAAATGTACAGAGATAGTGGAATAAAATTTAGATTAACATCTGATCGAATCTTTCAAACTTATATATTTTTAAATAAACCTAGTCGCTATCTACTAAATCTATTACTATCTCTTTTCTTTCTGGAGATGGCGATTTGACAAGAATTTCGTCCCAATCAGAATCGTATGTGATATTATTTTCTTCTTTCTTATTTGATTCCTGCAACAACATTGCAAGAAATTATTACACTATTATTATTACTAATTTGAGCAAGAGCTCAAAGATAATAAGGAAGCTACTATATACATTTCTTCTTTGTATTTACCTCGAAAACGGGTATTAATTCAGCTGATCCTCCTTCGTGTTTTATGATACGACTCTTATTTTCGTCCTCTATTTCCATAAAATCTGTAAAATTAAATTATTTATTATATTTTATACATCATAAATAATTAAAACTGAATTAATCTTTAATTTTATTCTTCAACAAAAACACTAATTCTAATTAAAAACTTATAAAAAAATTAAAGTTTTGATAATTCGATTCGTAATGTAAAAAATTAATTTAAAAAAATTTTAATCATAATGTGTATATATTAAACACAATTGAATGAAATATACCTTCATTTATAGATGTTGCGTCCCATTTTCGTAATTTAATATTAATGTGATCACCGAGCTTTGTCGTTAATTTATTTACTTGAATGCTCTCTTTAAATCTAGATATACTGCTGTCGTCTTTTTTGTACCTATAGAGTGTTTTTCAGAATATCATTAATTCTTAATTTTCTTATTATTTGAAACAATTAGAAAATTACTTCTCTAATTAATATTTTAGATCAATCGTATATGATTAGAAAAGTCAGTATCTTTATACTTATTAAAGATGAAATTAAATAAAGATTAAATTACACATGAACATTTAGATTATTACATTTTATATTAATAATTATTATATTAAAATTAAATCAATATATAATATAAATAAGATGTCGTGTCGAGAGAACATAAAATGCAATGTACCGTGATTGTACATCCTTGATTACCGCCTCTTTGATCTGCTGTACTAATTTTGTTGCGTAATTAGCTGCGTGATTGGAAACAGCTGATATGATATCCTCGATTGTCATGGTCTTCGTTAAATAATCCAAGTGCAAGCTACAAAGTTCTCTATAAGAGTTTATGCCGAGAGTAAGTTCAGCGACACCAACTCTCTCTTCTGTGTAAGTAGGATCCATTACGGTGTTACCACTGTGAAATTTATTGACTATATTATTCGCACATGAGAAACTGTTAAATTTTATCAATCGATTTTTCAAGTAAGAGAATCTATCTTCCTATCTTATGTACATATATAAAAACTCAGCTTGCCCACCAACCTCTGGAAAGTTATGAAAGATATGCAGACTGGATAGTGGAACAATGTCAACGGTAGAAAATCTTTCTTGGAAGCCGGATGTATGATGACTTCTTCACCGGTAGAAGTGACGTCAGGCCTATGGAAATGCATAAGAGCAGCGAGCGTTGCAATAGAAGCGCAATCCACTAGATTGCCATCATGATTTATGATATTAATGTCGATTCTCAAATTCCACACCTAAATGAAGGGACATATAAGCTCCAAACATCATTGTGTAATATTTTATGACATCAAACATTTTAGTGACCTTTTTATCTGCTACAATACAGAGAGATTCCAGATCTATGCACTTTGAATCTTTAAAACATTTCTCCAGCTGCCTACTGATCAGTATAGCTGCCTCAGACTGTCTACCACTCTCGAAGTGCTGCGCCGCTAATGGAGTGAGTTCAACATTTATGCGTACCATACCTTCATTGGAACGAGATGTTTTTGGCTGTTGTATATCGCATGATACCTGTGCTACCACTCTATAAAGGGATTTTTCTTCACTTTTATACATTTATTAAAAGTAATCTATAGATCGTTAAATAAAATTTACCTTGTATGTCCAAGAGACACCATGCAACTTCCCCAATTAGAGCCAAAGTAGATCTTTACCGAACGTGGCTCCAATAACTTTCGGCCATCCAATCTCTGAAATATAATTATTTATATTTTAGATTTATTTTTTACTTATATAACATATTTATAGTTATATATTATAATTGTTGTAAATTTTACTATTATGTATGCAACAGTCTAAAAAAACTTTAAACATATTCGAAAACTTAATATTCATAATCGTTAAATAATCATATAAATAATAATATAGATTATAACTGAACTTTTAACTAATAAATTTATTTAAAGATTGAATAGTTACCGTTTCCTCCTCTATACATTTGTTTATAAAATTTCGTTCGCAATTTGTAAGAGGGATCTCCTTCATCTTCCAAAGATTTTATTTACAACAGGAAGGCACTAAAACTCGTGGCTTTCATACGTGAGAAATAATTTGCAATTTGAAATTTGTTTACGACTATAACCTATAAACAAACGTCATGTTCGAACTGAATTAAGAGTGAACGCAGTTATGTTGAATTGGTTAATTGGTCACGTGCACATGCACAATCGAGTATATATAATCGATATTCATATAATCGAGTACATACAATCGAATACTGAAGTATCGAGGGTTCGAGTGTGCTCCATACGGCTGTTTCGACTTTTCCCGGCTCATTTCCATCAATTTCCATCCAATTCCGGAAGTTCGGAAAGGATCCGAGATATCCGGTACTGCAGATCGCGTTACATCTGAAAATAAACACGGGTTCCTGTTGAGAGACGAGATGGATCAGGATGTACATACAATCGTGTGAGATCGTGTAAAAGAAGGTGAAGTGAGCAGCGACTTCGTGAAACAGCACAGTCGATGTCAGCCGCGAGAGAGTGATCGTCAATGAGCGACATTCATTGACAATCGCGGTCACGATAGGTCACGACACTCTAGTCACGACGCGTCAGTTCATCGGGCCCGAGCAAGGTAGTTTGTTGACGAGTTTGGTTTGTTCACGGTGATAAGAGTTTTCAGATAGATAAATATCGTTTAGGTTAGGTGGACAAACAAGTGAGGTCTGTGATCGGCCGTGGAGGTTAGGCCGACGGTTAGGACGCCCTTAGAGGTTAGGAATGACCACGGTGTGTGACAAGGCTCTGCCGAAGAGGAGAACCACGTAGTCCGCCGAGCGTCTACAGTCGCTTTCGTCTACTCGTCGCGTCGTGACATTTGGTTCACCAAGTGAGCGACGAGGAAGCATGTACGGGTTCAAACTGTTTGTGTTCACCAAGCACAATACAAATGGGCCGGAGCGACCGAAAGCGCGAAGCGGCCACCGGATCGCATGCGACGATCGGAATCTGTACTCGTACGGCGGTTTTAATCCATGTGTGCCCGACACCGATCCGGACATGCGTGACGACGAGACATGGGTCGCCAGCAAACCGCTGTTCAAGGAGCTGTGGCGCTTCAACCTGGTCTGCGAGCGTTGGAAGCGACTGCCTGGTCAGGAGAACATGCCAAACGAGCTGGCGTCGAATGCGGTGATACTGCGTGGCAATGCGCTGATGGTGTTCGGTGGAACTGGTGTACCTTTTGGTGAGAACTGCAGCAATCAACTGTATGTTTGCAATGTGGACGACGGTATGATGAAGATGGTGCCGGCTAAGGGCGAGCTACCTGAACCCCAGTATGGACAGGTAATTATTCTTGCTCTTATATTATTTTTGCTTTTTGAGAAATGTGATATCAAGATTTGTTTGTCTAATCATAGACTCTGAGATTTATGATATCTGGTTTCTATCATAAAGGAGTAATATTGTTTTCATTAAAAATTCCTGTATCACATATGACAGTAGGAGTAAGAACAGAACTGGATTGTTACTTGATTGAGTTTAATTATTGATTTTGTTTAATGAGAGATAATTGTCTTGACATTAAGTTATCTAACATTCTGACAAGGAATTTATCAAAACAAGAAAAGATTCAATCAAAACTAAATTTAAATGTTGTAGTAAATAATTTATGATAAAAATCTTAAATTGGTCTATCTTTGGTTTAGAATAGTTATACTAACAATAATGTCTATATATATGAAAATTGGATCGATTTATTATTATTTCTTTTTATTGCTTAGAATATATTTATCATTATTTATTCTTACAGGCGCTAGTATGCCATGGTTCCTATCTTTATACAGTCGGTGGTACTACCGGTTATGATTACACTTGCGATATTCACCGATTTGATCTAAAAAGACACATCTGGGAAGTTGTGTACATTTGCTCAGGCAAGGATGAGTCAGAGCCACATGGAAGGTACAGGCATGAGCTTGCTTTTGATGGCAAGATGATTTATGTTTTGGGTGGTGGCACTTCGACAGAATCCTTTGGTTTCTCAGTGAGTAAACAAACGTATAAAGATTCTATTTAAAGAGTACAAAATAGTGCAACAGCTCGCATATATTATGTATTATTATATGTAATATATATATTTTTTTTTACAACATTAATGTAATAATAATATATGTTATTATTATTATTTATAATAATAATAACATAATGTAATAATAATATATGTTATTATTATTTATAATAATAAGTATAATAAGTTATAATAAAATTTATGTTGAGATATAAATATATATATTAATGTTGAGTTTTTTTTTTTGTAAAAGTATATATACGCAATATATATAATTTCTATTTTCTCGTATAATATTTATAATAAATTTTTTTAGGAGATACCGGCGTTTGACTTAAAGACTAACAGTTGGAAGATTTTGAGCACGCACGGTGATACTGAAGAGACTATGGTACCGGCACCACGACGTTGTCACGGTTCTGTTCAGTATACGGATGAGAAAAGCGGCGTTACCTCGGTCGTTATATCGGGTGGTTATAACGGTGACTGGGTGTTCTCCGACGTTTGGCGACTTAATCTTGGTACGCTGCAATGGACGCGCCTGAGGGAGTGTGTCTTACCATATCCAGTGTACTTCCACTCGGCTACGGTGACTCCAGAGGGTCGCATGTATATATTCGGTGGTATAGTCAAAATAACCAACAAGGTTATTATCGTACTGTCGCAAACGGCGTGACATATTTCACAAATGTTTTATTCAATGTACCTTCAATGTAAATTTATAATCATGGTAATTTTATTATAGGTGCAAAGAACAAATGCGGTTCACTCTGCTTGGCTAAAAATTCCCAAATTGTCTGAGATCTGCTGGCAAGCGTTGAATTATTATTATCCGGAATTGAAGAACAAATCACCAGACGAGTTACTTCATATGGGGATACCATTAAAATTCGTACGAAGACTTGATTTCTACGACGACTGGTAAACGATCGGTTTCCTGAATACCAAATTTTTCGAATCAAATGTTTTTTGCGAACGCACTCAAAGCGTTTGGCCACGCTTCGATTGTTTGATTCGTAACTTTCATGTTTTTTTAACGATCTCGTCTATTACGTAGTAACGGTAATGGTAAAAGTAATTTTACAATCGTTCTATTTATTATATCTGTAACTAATAACGCGAACTGTTTGCAAAATAATAGATTTTCCTGTTTTTCAAATTTAAATCCGACATTTAACACTTAAATTATGGGATGTGCTATTTTCCTAATATTAACAGTAGCTAATACATCTCTGTTTAAAGAAAAAGTGTACAAATATAATAAGAATGGTTAAAAAACTATAACATGTAAAGATTTATGTATTTAAAGACATAGTTCATTATTAACATATTTAATGTTATGTACAGTATATTCATTCTGCCTTTACTCTCTCTTGAACACTGTACATGATGTATTATATATATTTACTTATATTCGTTCCTTTAAGGATGTTAAAATTAGTAGAGATCATCGACACACACTGCGCGACAGTGAGATATTTCTAAATGTTAAAATAACAACGAGCACAAATATGTTACGAGGAATATGTTACTAATTGTGTGTTTTGTCAAAGAGGTTGTTGAACGTATTTGTCCGCAGTGCCTATTAACTGAAACGATGCTAAGCTGCTCGTCCGATTAATCAAAAACCTTGAGGGTCTTAGCTGTGGCATAACAAATCTTTATTATTCTTTTCCTTCACGCATTACATTTTATGTTAAAGAAAAATATATTTCGAGCAAAATTCCAACATAAAAACTTAGTCTTCATGCTACATCTATGCACCTATAATAATGGATTTAGCTTTTTCATTTTCATTTTTTATGGATATTGGTTTTTTGTAGATATTCACACTTTTAACTCGAGTGTTTTTCCCTTTTTAGATCCAAACATCCATGCACTTTTCTATTCTTCGATTTTTTCTTTCTTTGTATCATTTTACTCTTTTTTTGTTTAATAAATATTACTGTTCTGTATACTGTTTATTAAGATATTAAGTCCCTTATATGTTACTTCAGATTTTGATTATATGATTAAACTTGAATATAGAATTAAACTTCTCTCACGGACGAATGACCCTCCAATTATTCTGAACAGTATGTCACGCATTGTAATTACACAGTAGATCTCGGTGCTGTTTATTCAAAGCATTAGCTGTACATTAGCTAATATTCACTAATAGAAAGAAAGAGAGAGAGATTGTAAATACAAAATGAAAAAGAAGAATACAAACAGAAGAATCGAAACTTCCGATTTGGACGGTTTTATTTCACGAATCCATATTACGAAAATATTTCTTAAACTCTGTAAAGAAAATGTCAAGAAATTTCAAAAAATTGTGTAACAATTGTATAATTGTGACAACGATTAAATAGTTTAGGGACGAAGAAGATAATTGAAACTCTATAACACCTGCATCTTTAAGTTTTTCAAATTACTGAAGTTTAGTCAGAATAAAAGTTTTTCTTTTTAAAGAAAATTTCATTCTGATTAAACTCGATGAAACTTCGATGTAACTTAATTCTCGTTGGTTGTGTTATATATATATATCATCACCTTATTTTGTTACTCTGTTATATAAGAGAGTAAAATAAAAAGAAATTAATAAAATATACAATATTATATTTCTATATATAAAAAAATATTAATTCAAATGTAATATTTTAAAATTTTTTTTAGTAAATCGAACAAAAGAGGGAAAAATGTGTAAGAAGTGCTTCATGTATCTCTTAGACTTATTTCGTACTTTCAGGAGGAGAATAAACTAAGAAAAACTAGATAAACTCAGCGGAGCGTGCTATCTGTACCAAGGACATTATTTTTATTGCGGTTGCGCGAACGGAGGTGATAAAGAGACGCTTTTTTTGCCATCGAGATATTTTCTAAAGTTTAAACGACCGTGGCATAGAGGTACCAGGTGAAATATATAACGACACCCCCGTCACGGGCAGATCTCGTGAACAATCGTAACCGATGCCAAGGCGAAAGAAATCTTATTTTTTGTAAACTTTTTCAATCCTGATTCTAATGTATCTAGGATTGATTGATAAGTAAGATCTCCAATCCTTCAATAAATTGAGACAAGATAAAATAATGAAACTGATATTAAAATGAAGTAAATTTACTTCTCTCCAAATTACAAGGTCATTTTTTAATTATTATTTAGTGCTACACATTTTTCCAAAAAAACGTTCTATCCACCTTTTTATTTCTTCCAAAAGAAAGTTTCCCGTTTGCTTTTGATTCAATTGCGCATAGCAACTTCATCTTCGACATCGAACGAAAAATGTTGATCTTTCAATACTTAATTCTTTCAATTTCGGGAGCAAAATCGGGAGAATGTTCAAACAACAGTGAGAAATTCATAGTTGTTGCACAGTCGTTATACTCTGTACAATCTCGATTTAACACTATCGGACTTCCGATTGCTCCCGTAATTGAAAAGGCATTGAAAGAGTGTTCGATTTTTTTTGCAATAAATTCTTTATAGTGATTTACAATGCTTATATAGTTATTAGCATCATAAGTTAAATCGATTATCAATTTAAGCATGTGGATTTACCGTTTCAATGGAAAGTGTTTCAAGACCAACAAATAATCGGCACGTAGTTTATCGAGTTGGAAAAAATATGTAAAATTCACACAGAAATATCATCAACCTTCTCAGAAACGTTTTCTTCCGCCGTAGCGAAAGCTCAAGCTAGCTGGCTTGTCACTTTACATTTCTACGGTTAGATTTAGCAAAGTGACTTGTGCAATTAATTAAAGATGCCATTTTTCGGACTGAATCTCGGCTGGTAGCTTGATATTCTGTGAATTTTATATTTTTTCCAACTCTGTAAACTACGTGCCGATTATTTGTTGGTCTTGAAACACAACTTTTCATTGAAACAGTAAATCCACATGCTTAAATTGATAATCGATTTAACTTTTAATGCTAATAACTGTACAGGGTGAGGAAAAAGTATGGAAATCCTTAAGTATCTCGGAAACTACGCATTTTAGAAAGAAATGTTTCCGACAAAAGTTGTAAGGTTGAAAAAGGTCTATTTACTGATCTTATCATTTTGATTTTGCATGGCGTCGCCAAGGTCAGACCAAGGTCATCTTGAATTTTTAAAATGAGACACCCGATATTATTGCATATTCTTGTAGCTTATCTCGAGAGCTTTCCAAAACACTATAATAAAGTATTTTTTCATAAAGTACTTTTTGAGTTACGAGGCTTGAAAGATACAGTATTTTGACATAAAATACAAAATATCTTGAGAAACATTCAGTTTTTGGTAATCTTATCTTGATACTTTTTGCACAGAATAATGAAATCAAGCAATTGGTGTAAAGAAAACACATGGTTGATTTAAAAAAAAAATGTTGCAAAGTGCATACTTGTGGTGTTTAGCACCATAGATATTTAACCCTTTCGCTACGAGCGTCGCCTATAGACGACATCCGCGCGACGACCTGTGTGTACGAGCGTCGCCTATAGACGACATCCGCGCGACGACCTGTGTGTACGAGCGTCGCCTATAGACGACATCCGCGCGACGACCTCACTTGACCATGAGACCCGCGATGTTTTTATTTTTACGCATAGTGCACATCGATCACACTTGTCTCATTCTCTGGTTTGTTCGCATTTGTTTTAAACAAGTGAAATATAAACATGCATTGTTTTACCTAAGCGCAACATGCACACTTTTCGGCGCAGTGCTCCGTTCAGTGCCGCTACTCCGGCGGCACGGTGGCCCGTTCAACGGTGTCACTCCGACGGAGCACACTGCCGTAGCGAAAGGGTTAAGGGTTTCCATACTTTTTCCTCACCCTGTATAAGGTAAGGAGCATGACAGGCGGATGGATATGCTTTGAATTTGGCGCGGAAGTCATCGTCGGTTCCGGTTCCGGTGGTGCTCGCGGTCGCCGCCGTTTCCGGTTTCCGGTGGAGCGCGCGTGATTCGCGCGACACTATCGCAACTCGCGAGCCAGCTGCGCAGCTCACTTCAGATGCTTCCGAGCCACGGAACGAGGTGGGCGCGCGTGTTCGTCGGTAGATTTGCGCGAGGCTCGCGGTGTGTGTCGTGCTTTTTGCCCTCGCTCCGAGAAGACGGACGGACACCCGCGGTGAGACACTTTGCGAATATCCGGATCGATTGCAGAGTACAACTCGCGCTTTCGAGGCCACCTTCATCGCCCGTCGTTCCCCGTCGCGCTGTTTTTTTTTCCTCCATGCATCGTCCGAGCACGCGGTCGAGCACGCGCCGACCCGAGATGCGCCACCAGGTATTTATGTAGTACCGACCACCGCCGCCTTCGAGTGTCGCACATCCACCACCCTCGGCGTCCCCCGTCACCGTTGGAAGGGAGGAAACAACCACCCCGGCTTTCCTCGAGGAAGACTCGTCGTCGTCGTCGTTGTCGTCTGGCAGCGAGAAGGTGAGGAAGGACGGGAGGAAGGGAAACGATTTCGACGATCGGAAACGGAAGTGGACCGCAGTCGACGGTGATGGATCAGAAACGCGTGTACAAGTTGGTGCTGACCGGAGGTACGTAACAGCAACAGGGGTATAATCGGAGCTTGAATAGAGACTGAACGTGAATTGATTTCTCCGTCGAGTACGTTCTTTGAGCTTCTGAATCTCGCGGCTAATTAATAAACGAATCTGTGAGAGTAAACATGCTCCCATTGATTTTTTTTTTTTTTGAAATTTACCAGCAAACACCAACCAACGTTACATCAATGTTGTAATTTTCCGCTCAACAATGTGCGCTCAACTGTTATGCACAACACTGTTATGTTACACTTACATTGTCTTGAGTGGGAAATTATAATATTGATGTAACGTTACAGTTATATAAATGGAAAAATGGAATATATATTTTATTACATTTTTTACAAAGTGGAGAGATTATTTCTATACAGTAAAATATTTCATTCTTACAACAGTTACATCGTAACACTGAGTTGATGTTTGCTGCATACCTGAAGACGTACTCGCTCCCGTACTGGGTCAAATATGATTTGAGTCTCTAAAATATCGGAGTTATGATAAAAACTCGACAATGTCACCGCAGTTGATGTTTGCTGGATATCTGAAGATGTACTCGCTCCCGTACTGGGTATCAAATATGATTTGAGTCTCTAAAATATCGGAGTTATGATAAAAGCCCGACAATGTCACCGCATACTTACCTTGGACCATTTTACATATCTACCTCAATCTATTTTAAATCCGCTGTGCCCGTGCACATTTTAGACCAAGCGTCCGATTTTTTACGTCTCGCTCGTCTCGCATCAGTCTGCCGGTTTTTAACCGAAAACTTCCGGCCACCGCTATGTCATTTTGCAACATTCATGTATCTCATTAGAGTCAAGCGTCTCGTTAAATCGACTTCCTGCGACGTGGATAGATACGCGGAAAAGAGTACTTCATTTGCCTGTAAATTCACTCTTCCGGTTTCGAGATCGGAAGAAATTCGGCATTAAACGCGACAAAATGGGGAAGAAGATAAAAGAATTCGGAAGGGAAATTTACAGTGAGATAAAATAAGAAATCCAGAAATGCGTGAGTTATGCGGCGAAGCACGTGTTTTGCTGTAGAATATTTCTAAAATTGTTTTCAGCAGCGCCAAGTTTCTCAGGTAGCTCCTTTGAACGTGAAACATGTGTTCTCCTCCTTTTTTTTTTTCAAATTTCTTTCAAAGCTTTGAGGATGATTGACGGCGATTGACTCGCTAATTTCATACTTGCGCGATACGAACAACGCGAGAACAGAGAATGTGCGAAAAGTTTACTTCACACGAGGGGAGACTCGCAGCGAGATGATTTTCCTCGGCATGTGACGAGCGTAGCACGTGGGGTGCGGACGTTTCTGTCTCTCGTGGATGAAATAACGAGCGAATATATTGGGAATGGAAGAAGGAAGCCAAGAAAAGGGAGAAGAAAGGAAGCGTGCTAATTGCCGACACGATAGCACTTTTCGTGTAGAGTCAGCATCCCGTTTTCAATAATTGAAATATAATTTTCAATGTAATAAAGTTCTGGCGCCTTTCCAGAAAACTTTTCTCGAACACGTTTCAAGAAAAGGTATAATGTATGTGAGGAAAAAAACGGACATTCGAAAGTAGAGAATGTCTAATTTACTCTTGCCGTAACGGACCTCACTCGTATTTTTGATTTAGGACAATTAGGATCTTATTCCTTTTAACAGAATGAGATATTACTCCGAGATTCTTGAAAAAAATGTCTAGATTGAAAGAAACTCCGAATTAAGGTAGAAAGAATTTTCAACAACAGCAACAAAGACATAAAGGACATAGAGATTTCTTTTTTCACGCGTCAAAACTTTTCTTAAAACATATCAAGAATTCATCAGTTAACATCGAAAGGAGGTACGGTGATAGGAATGCAGATAGTAGGTCATAAATTCCGTTCATTATCGAAATTTTGAAAATGAAATATCAATTCGGGGTTTATCTTGTCGTTACCGAGTTTCTTTTAACAGAATGAGATATTACTCGGAAATTCTTAAAAGAAAATGTCTAGATTGAAAGAAACTCGGAATGAAGGTAGAAAGAATTTTCAACAATAACAACGAAGACATAAAGGACGTAACTCGTAAAGATTTTAGATTTCTTCTTTCACGCTCGATCGAAACTTTTCTTAGAACATATCGATAATTCATCAGTTAACATCGAAAGGAGGTACAGTGATAGGAATGCAGATAGTAGATCAGAAATTCCGTTCGAAATTTTGCAAATGGGATATCAATTCGAAGTTTATCTTGTCGTTCGTGCGGCTATGATGTCGCGCCGCACTGTCTCTTGTTACCCTTGCAACGTTCGTTATCGTGGCCACGCGCGGGTGCCGATCGATTCCACGCGCCACGCAGGGACACGCGACCACAACTATACCGGGTGACCCGGGGAGAAGGGTCTCGCAGAGAACGGACCTCCGTCCGCATGCATTTTCGTCTATCCCGGCCGTCCGGATAAGATTTTATTTCCTACTCGTTTTATTTTTTTTTGCTCGTTATTCGCGTTATTTATTTGTTCGCATTAATGGTACTTGTGTATATATATTAATACGGTGAAAGTCTCGTCGATGAGACCTAGAGTATTCTATAGAATATAATCCGAGCTTATCAGCGATAATTGAATGTATGCATGACGAAGTATTTTTATTATACTGGGGTGCATGCTTCTCAGACATTTCTCAGACAGAGAAAGAACGCCTGAGAGACACGTCGTGTGAGTCACACTTATTCTTTCCCCGACTTTGATAAACAATATTTTCTAATGTTTATTTTTAGTAGATAAAAAACCGGAAAATGCTCGAATAGCGCAAACGACACGACTGATAGCCTTGTCGGATTTATTTTATCATTCACAACACGTTATCTTTTGACGAGCAACGAGGATTATATGTGACAACCTGATGCTACGACGTAGCAAGAATTACAAAACGCAGAATCATTGAAACGAAAGTTAAATTTATATAAACGAAAACAGAAGAATTTGAGTTGCTTACGAAGATATATCTTTGAAAACTTGCCACGTGCATCACTCTTTATTTTCCTGGAAATTTAATTTTCACGCGTGGACGCGACAGTTATCCGAAAAAAACGGAGGAAAATATTCTTTTCTTGAAAATTGAGCTTTCTTTAGACATTAATATGATTCGAACTTCGTTGTGAAAGAGAGTAAAATTATAGCAAAAAAAATCTTACTAGCAAAATAAATTTCGTTGTATTTTTTACGAGAGGAGTGTAGAGGAAAGAATTGTATTTTGGGATAAAGGTGGACATTAGGTAAGGTTGAATTACTTTAAAGAGGGGAGAAATCCGGGAAAATTCTGAAATTTTTTAAAGACTATCACGGTGATCACGCAATTTTTTAAATGATTAGGTCGCGATCAGAGCTTAAATTCGTCGCTGCCATTCCGATGCATAACGAGTAAACATGCTGCATAACGTCGCGACGGAATAATGCCGGCGCGCCAACCAATTACAATCAATTTGACTTTTATTGGTATCTGTCTTCTCATGCGCTCGTCGTTTATTTTACATAACAAAAAATAAGGGAGGAGGAGATGATAACATCGTGAAATGGAAAGTTTTACGCGCGCAGAACGATCCTCGATTTAGCAAAATTTTTTCGAACAATTTCGGTGCGAAGAAATTCGACTTGTTTAACCACGTGTTCGCAATTGCAGGACCATGTGGCGGCAAAACAACCGGGCAGACCAGGCTGTGCACTTTCTTCGAAAACATGGGCTGGAAGGTAGGTAGAACCCTTTGAGCTTTAAGAACAAATTTTTCGCGAAAGAGAGATAGAAAAAAGAAAGCAGAGATCCTCATTCCGAGTTTTCTCCTCTAACTGACCTTTTTGCTTTTCCCTCCGAGCGACATGGCTCGCTCGATGTTTCTCGATTTGACAGATGTCGTACAGTATCTTAACGTAACGCAGGATATAGTTCATTATTGATGGTATCGAGCCGAGAAGGGGATGATTCTGTATAGAGTCTACCGTACATTTGCATAACAGTCGACAGTCGTTCGATTGTCGCGTGCTATACGATAATTCGAGCCAAGGATAACACATTTATGTCATAATTTACCTTTTTCCATAGCTCGTCTCTTTCTGGAGCGAGATTCTACCTCGCAGTAAGTCGTACAATGAGTCGTAATTGCGAATATAGAAGTTGGTTCTGAAACGTCAGTTTCTTCGAGCTGTGCGGAACATATTTTAATCGATTTGATGTTGAGTCTTTCTTAAATAAAAAAAAGGAAAAAAATATGACAGCAATGATCTTTAAGTTGTTGTCTAATTAAATCAGTTATAAATCAGTTTTGATTTTGTCACGAATTGAGGCTTTGTAGCCGAACAGAAATTTCGAAAAAAGACGCGATCTAGTTTCGGGGGACTCTTACCCTTCGTTTTGGATTCGATAGAGCGGTGGTTGTCTTCTTTTTCAGGTGTTCCGTGTCCCCGAGACAGCGACCGTGCTGCTCAGGTATGCAATTATACGATCACAAATTTACAAAAAAAAAAGCAAGAGAAAGAGAAAAGAGAGAAATTGAAACGAGAGTCCTTCGGATGAGTACGGTTTCCTTTCGAATTAACCCTGGAATGCTCTCATGATGTCTGAAGAACAAAAATAGATCGAAAGATAATCTTGGAAGACTTAAAATTGGACATTGCGGAAAAATAATTTAAGAGATTGGGATTAATTTGAAAATTTGTAGGAAATACTATGAACGAAGATAACGAAAATCTCGCAAGCCCTTGTGTGTTTTACGCATTGCAGGGTTAAAAGAAGTTTTTGAAGAATGAAATTAAGCCGTTCGCCACCCTTGCTCTCGTTCGAGTCAAGTATCGATGTGTCGTGAAGAAAAATTCGCGAACAGGTTCCTAAGAGTAAATGTTAAACAAGTAAATTTGCATCGAAAAGCTACGTAAAAACTTCAAGATCACTCGACTGGGTGTGTCTGGAAAATTTTTAAATGAGTTTGTACATTGATTCCACTTCGAGAGAAACGGTAGTATAGTTGTAGTTTGATAGAGAAACATTTTTTAAAGATGGTTTTTAGACGCCTCCTTCAATTGCCGCTGCGGTTGCAGCTGCGAGACACTTAAGATCCATTCTAGCGTCGCAATTGTCTTGCAAATACATTTGATTAAACTCAATTAATTAAACGCTCGCGTGGCAGCGCGTCTCATACGCAATTGTCTCATATCTGCTGTCTGCTTTCTTTCTATTTCAGTGGCGGCATCAAGTTTACAGACCTGAACGCGGAAGAGGGTAAGTGTGTAATCCACTCATTATATCGTTTTCATATCCTTCCCTCTCCCCCGTTCCTCTACACTCACGTGATCTTTCGATTCTTGACAGCGCGTATCCCAAAAAACGTAAAAAATACTCAATAATGTAGACACGCGGAAATTAGCGTACACGGAGAAAAAGTGTTGAATCAAATAAATATTTCTTGATTCAATTAAATGTGACGGTGAGTTATCAAGCAAATATTTGTTAATTCACAAAAATACTTGTTTATTAAGAAAAAAATATGTGTTTCGATAAATAACGTATGTTTAACTTAAAGACATATATGTATGATTGAATTAAAGAAATATACATGTCAACATATTTAATCATATCAACAACTTTTTCTCCTGAGTGTAGGGTTTTCGGTCCGCAACGCGAATTCAGATCGAAGTTGGTAATTGATGCGATTAATTAGAAGCGTCGAGCTGTCTCACTGGACAGCTCTGGGATTCTGCTCGTTCGAGATGGAAATTACACGGATTATCGATTAATTGTCGGCTCGTCACGTTCCTTTTTTCTTCACGATTTTTCGGAACGAACAACACGTTGGCGGATGCAAGGCATTATTTTTCGCCAACCTTGGAAATCGCGACTTGGATACATTACCCTGGTAACAACACGGCGGATTGCGTCAACCGGTGCAATCACGACGTGAGAACAAACGCAGACAGAAAAATCCCAAGCTTTGCACAGCGCGAGAGAGAGAGAGAGAGAGCAAAAGAGACGAAGAAAAAAAGACTTTGCGATGACGACAAAAAAATAAAGAAAACCAGTTCGACCTGTTGTGTTGCGTATGAAACGTTGGATCCTCGGAAGCTTCGGATTTCACCCGTGAGGTCTAAGTGTCTCGTTGCGGCCGATTACAAACGTTTTGACGAACGTGATGGATCGCACACGAGCTTACCTTCGTCACAACACAAATTACACAACGTTAGAATTCTTGGCTTATGCTAAGCTCAGCCTTCCGTTTTATGATGTATCGCGGAGGACTTTGTCCCGGGTCGTTACGCGAAATTTCATTATCGTTATGTCGGTCTATCGCCTCGCAACCACGTCAATTGGTCCACCTTTCGATCCCCCCGTTCTATTTTTAATCTCTTGCACCATTATTCCTCCTGCAAATAACTTCGTACCTCGCGCAGAAACGTATGTGCGCTCCACCGAGCTGTCGATACGTTTCAGGGGACTCTTCTGTCTCTTTCCTTCAATTCTTTAACGTTCAATTCTTAACGTCTCACCTAGTCGCGTATCTGTCGAGACTGAAAAACTTTTGCGTTAACGTTCGAGAGATAAGATAATAAGTTTGCTACCGTCGGTGGTCGTCACTCGAAATGCTTGTTCGACCCTTACGTAAGACGATCGTGCGACTTTAATCAGCTCGCCCTTGAACGGAAACGAATGCGAATGTCGGGCTTCCCCCGCTTACGTTTTGCGCATACGTTTTATCACCGTCGTAAATATACCGTGTTTCAAATTTCTTATACAATTTTTATACGAAAGCTCCTATGAAGTAAATGTCTCGTGAGGTAATTTATCACGTTAAAGTGGCGCGATTATTTCACCAGAAGAGTTTAACAGCTCATGCAAAATGTTCGCAATTTCTCGAGTAGAGATTTGCGAAGACATAAAAAAAATGAGAGATTCGTAAGATTTTACTCTATGTTCATTCACTTGCATTTCGTGCTTTAAATATCGTCACGATGATTTAGCATTCTCGAGAACTTCTAAGAGCTTAAATTTTTCAACTCCATTCGTCGCGGGTCGTAGTTAATTGAAAAAAAACGTTTACGATGTTTGAGTCATAATAGACTAAAGATAAAAACGTCGGATTGTTATCGCCTTTACTGTTTGCCATTTGTCACTCGATTCTCTTCATTCGCACATTCGTCAGCAGAAAAGAAAACGATAAAAGACCGACGTTGAAACTTGAGTGCGATGTTAATACGATCCGCGTGTTTTCTCATCATCGACAATTAAAAATCCTTGGTCTGTTATGTTTGTCCAAGTATCTGTATAAAAGAAATTTCACTTAATTTCGTTAAAAAAAGAAGAGGATTGAACTATAGAAAGGAATAGGAAACAATTGAGTAATCCCGAATTCACAGATATGAATCTTGATTTTCTTCGTCTCTATCTTCGTCCAAAACTTTTCATCTAAGAAAGTTTCTTTCGATTCGTCTTTTTTTCTTTCGCGATTCGATCGAGCGCAAAAGCATGATTCTTTTCAACTCCGGATCCCAATGATGATGTGAAGCCAAGATCAAGGTTGGTTCTAGCAGAAAATCCGTGTCCTTCGCACGCGAAATCCTCACGTCTAGATCGTAGGAGCGAGGCTTTCTGCAAAGGCGAGGCGAGATGGCCGGAGATCCTGGAGGTCAATTCCGGCGTGGGTGAGTCCGAGTTATCGCGCTAGAATTGTGGTCTGAGACACGATGAAAATACCATTGTAAGAGAAAATCAGCGATTGATTTGAAAATATTTAGGCTCTTTTTTTACCTTATTTCTATCTGCTATATTCCAATTTTCCACCGCGTCGCTTTAAGGGATATTAGTTAAATTAATTGTCTTCAACGCGAATTGGAATCCTATCGAATGGGAATTTATTGTATATCATCCTTCTTTTTAAAGAAACTAACGATTTGATTCTCTTCGAGGAATTATAGGATGAAGAGTATCTAACTGACGTTATGAAATAGACATTGATCTAATGAGATGGCAGGCAAAAGAGATTATTTCCACATTTGTGAAATAATCTCCAATTATCTCCAACTAAAAAGTAAACTTAAAGTAAACTTAAAGAACTTTTTTCAACCTGTGGTCAGAACTTTTGTAACTTTTGTGAAATTAATATCTCTATTATATTAATACCTCTTTTCAATTTACTGATGAACAGGTTTTTGATAATTGATACACTTTTTCGTGTCATCCAGTAGATGTAGGGGCTTATTTTATCCCTTAGCTGTATCTTCCCGCTTATCGATCGCTTCTCGTAGTCTCATTCTGTACAGTGCGTGTCGGCGCAATATCATGTATCTCATTCCTTATTTTTTACATTTTTATCTTTACACTTCATTGTGTCTCGGCCTTGGAATGTAAAGCACTCTAGAATTCTCTCGCCGACGAGAGACGAGTCCTCGCGCATTTCTTTGTTCTGAAATGAATCGAATCTTCTTGCCAATTGACTAACGTGACGAAACTATTCAAGATTCATCTTTCTTTACCGCTTTCAAAATTATTGACAAGATAATAGATCTTAAAATTAAATATCAAAGAAATCGATTCAAAAGTTGCGAATTTCGTTTTTCTTTTCACGTAATTTGAACGAGGATCGTCCGCCCGTCTCGCTAGGATCTCGCTTGAAAAGAGCTTTAACACAGGGAGGGGTCTACGTCTTTTAGACAACTCGACATACTCATTATAATTCCAAAAATACTGTTTCGACAAAGGAAGTTTATCGAGCTAAGCATTTTTTAGGGCTTTCTTCCTTAGAACTTCAGGCTCCCTTATCCCTTATCGTGATAAATGATGCGATTATTCAGGCTAGCGCTTCAAGTATCGCCGAGGTCCACGTGCAGATCATCCTACCTAAACAACATCTCGAAGCGAGCGAGAACATTCGTTGTATAATACTGCATTTGCTTTCATACGTGTGTTGCAGCATTCAAATTTCAGGAAAATCTTTTGCGCACGATGATACAAATCGAAAACACGTTCTTTCAACTGGGTGAGAGCTGTTCGAGGAATTGCCTGATCATCTGTGATCGCGGTGCGATGGACGCCTCCGCTTGTTAGTAAATCTCTGAAAACAATGGAATTAGTTTCAAATTTTCTCAGTGACATAAACATTAATGAAAGTCATTTTTCAGTCATTTCAAAAGATAAATGGGAGCTTATGATGGCTTCAAACGGATGGAACAACGTCGAACTAAGGGACAACAGGTAAAATTAAGGATATAAGAAAGTAAACTCGACACTCGTCTTTGCCTTCAGGAGAAGTTCTTTGAAAATTAATTTAAAAAATTAATATTCTTATATTCTTTTATTTTTAATAATTATTTTACTACTGATAGTCTAATATTTAATATTTCATTAAACATCCCCCTTTTTCATTTATTTTTCTTGTGTTGATCAGATACAACCAGATCATCCATATGGTTTCGGCTGCGAATGGCGCCGAGGAATTCTATTCCACAGAGGAACACGCTTGTCGCTCTGAGGGTGTCGAACTCGCTCGCGAGCTCGACTACAAAGCCGCGGCCTCCTGGGTGGGCCACCCGTACTTCGACGTTATCGACAATTCACAGGATTTTGAGTCTAAAATCTGCCGGATGATCGAATGCGTGTGCCAAAAACTGGGTATCGATACCGGCGATCGGTTGCGCGCCAGCAGCCGCAAGGTCAAGTTCCTCGTGACGGCGCCGTTGCCGGCGGACAGCGAGTTTCCGCCTTTCCAGGACTTTGATGTCGTGCATAATTATCTCCAAAGCAACAATCCCAAAATGCAGGCTCGTCTACGTAAGCGCGGTCAGAAAGGTAAATCAAAATAAAAAGCTCTCCTTCCTTTCGTAATATTGCTTTTATTTAAAGCAATATTATCACTTGTAATTTGAGGAAATTAATTTATTATCGAAAACTTCGATAATTTCTTGAAGTTCACATTCCATTTTTCTACGTCGGGCGGGTTCGAACGGCAATACAGTTTTGAATGTTCTATTCTTCAAGGTCACTGGTCATATATTCACACGATTCGCCGACCGAAGATGTGCGGCCAAGTGATCGAGGTGAAGACCCAATTGACGCACCGAGACTACCTGAATATGTTGGCCCAGCGTGACGACTCGCATTTTACTATCTTCAAGCGTCGCCGTTGTTTTCTCATCAACAATCAGTATTTCCAGTTAGATATATACAGAGAACCAGCACATCCCAGGTAACAACTCCCATATGTCCTTAGTTGAATAAACTCGTTGAACTAAAAATTCTATCCAAAATTCTATCTTTGATAGAATAGTCAATTTTATATTTATCAAAGGATTGATAAAACGTAAACTTAGTAAAAATTGAATCCAAGACATTCTATACGACTGGTTTTTTATGCTCGCATGCGAAATATCTCAAAAAATATTTTGTATAAATAATCAGGTCATATTATTAATTTTAAGATTTATATTATTAAATATTAAAACAAATTTTCACTCCTGCTAAAATTTTTGCTTTATTCTTGTATATATTTATGTTTGTGTATTTGTATAATATTTATTCCTCTCTATATAATATTTATTTCTCGTGAGAGAAGAAAGGATCGCGTTACTCTAAATGTAATTTGGTGCCTATTTTACAGATGTCGAGGCTTGATGTTGCTCGAGACCTATACGGCATTGACTGGTGACGAACTGAAAAACATTCTGCCTCAGTTCCTGACGATTGAGAAAGAGGTCACCGGCAACCCGGATTATAGCATGTTCAACCTCAGCTTGCGTGAAGAATGGAACAGCACTAATAAATACTGTCACGGTATTGTATTAATATACTTAAATCCTATAATAGTATATCCTATAATACTGTAAAAATATTTTTCTTACATAAGCACATTTATCTTACATTTTTTCGTGTCTGTTATGCTCAGACTAGAACAGTTTTACTTTTTGTATAAGCATAAAGAAACGTGACTCGATGATTCAGACTTTCTCGGCCATTCGAGCTTCACGTATTTCAATTGTGCTAAGTAATAGCTTATTAATAGATTATTTGATTACTAATTGAGATTACTAATGATAGAAACCACTGTATGTGAATGTGAACAAATAGCGCTCGACATTCCATTTTGCAGGCATCATGCAGTTGGCAGAGAATCAAAGTATCCCCATTTCGAAGAGTCAAACGACCGAAGTGCAAAGTAATGGACTCGATTGCAAAACCAGCAGCACATTTGATTCGATGACAAACCGTCAGCAAGCGATCGTCAACAAAAGCGTCAATGGTGCCCAAAATGGTCTTATGAATGGTAAGGCGCCATTCGCCGAACGATGTAACATAAGTTTGCGTCGATAAACCGCAGAAGAACAGATTTGATAGATGTTAATGGGACATGCGAAAAATTAAGAAACAATAAGTCCCTTAATAATAAACAATTCGCGAATAATTCCGAGCAGGGACTTAATTTTATCAGTATCGGCGTGAATTATCTGAATTAACATTGAGTGAACAACTAGTAGTACGATAGTTTCTAAAACTTCACACAGATCTAATATCTATTTTTTAATCAAACTTGCGTATCGTACTTAAGGAATTTTCGTGGAGAGTCTTACGGCCAGTTTCGTCAACGTCGATAAACTTTAACCAGATTCCAGTATAAATCTTTCGAAAATTTACAACAAAATTTGCACGAAATTTAAAAAAAAGCTTTAAGATATCTAAAAAAATTTTAAATAATAAATTTTTCTTCTTAACTTTTTTTACAATTTTAAGAAAACTTTAAAATTCCAATTAAAAAATAAGATTTGAAAAAAAATGCCAATTAAAATTGTCATTTTCATTGAAATTTTTCTTGTGTGATATTTAATGTCGATTTCTATAGATAAAAAGTTAATTTTTACCATAATTCACCGTAACTCATCGTTTTTTTCCACGTGAAAGAAAAGAAGAATGAACCAAAGAAAAGTTAGAGATAAACTAGAGCAGAAATTATGCGACATTGATGAAACACGGTCTTGACAAGTTTTCAATACAGCTTCACTGAACGGGTGATGTGCATTGATGTACCAAGTGTTTGTATTTCGCTTTACTTTACTCCAAGTTACTCTTTATACTCTTATATGCCTTAAGTTTAACAAATTTTCAAAAATTCAAAAGAACAAGAGAAATGTGTGTATCATATTGCGAGAAATGAACACTTGGAAATATGATTCTCAAGGAGAAAGAGAAAGATGTTGATGCATTTCAGACAGCAATATCGGGCCATATAGATTTAAAAATGGTTTGAAAATTTTCTTGAGGCTATCGCAAAATCTTTTGGGATATAAGAGCGCGATTACGAAATTATTTTTAACGATTTAAAGGATTCAAGTGTATTAAATATCTCTGTAATGTACTTACTCTGTCTCTTTAATGTCAAAAGAAAGTCACAAAAGAACTAAAAATTTATGTTGTCCGGCGACTTTGTAGAGTATTTTGCGATATGTAGATGATACAGTTATGCAATATCAAAGTTACAGATTTTAAAGTGAGCTATCAGATCTCTAGCACTTGTATAAATTTCTATGTGTATCAGAAAAAAATCGATATTAAAATATTTCATAAACTCCTTGAAGCACGAATTTTATGGCGGTAACTTTGGTGCAAGCCGCTCGCAGATATACAATGTAATTATTTTTCGATATTCTAATTCAGGCTAGAAATTGTAAATTTTTTAATGTTTAAATTTGTAAATGTTTATATTAATTAGCTTGGTCGCAAAATAATAATTTTTATACAATTGGAGAAAAGAATTAAAATCTCTAATTATGCTTTCTAATGTGTATTTATACATCTTTTTTCTTTTGGGAATTAAATTTTTTCAGATTTCAATTTTTATAGAAGACAATTGAATTATAAAGTCCTCTGACTTTAAGGATTGAAGATAATACAAGCTGTATTCGAAATTAATATTTTCGAGCAATTAATGCGAATTAATTCTCTTTTTTATCTTCGAGCAAACCAAAGTTTTCTCACTTTTTATAGAGTATTTTCAAACTTTGTATATATTTCTTTAGCATGTAAGAATTCCTGATTTTTTAGATCTCGAGAAATTGTAATCTGATAACTCACTCGAAAAATATGGCAATGGCATAAAATAGCCTATTGTTGCAATCACGGCGTATTCTTAATGATCGAATATATCAGTACTTAATAAGTGCTCGCCTATAGAAGTAATTAAGTTAATTGTATATAATGTGGCGTTTTATTATTTAATTACTTTTGTCAAATTTACCTATTCTGTGATTAATTGTAATATGTGTTGTCGATGTAATCACGACAGATCTCACAGACGGAATACTTATTTGCTGAAAAAGAGTATGGTTAAGAAATGATAGAAAAATGATTTGTGAGATCTTATATTTTGCTCGTAACCTTGAAACTTGGTAAATTCTGCGATGACGCTTACCCACACGTATCGCTTTCGCATTTTCTACACGTCAAATTGATCATTCACAAATTTTTGCCACTGTTTAGACAAAGTGCCTGTGAAACATTCATTCGGAAATAAATATATATGTATATATATATAAATATATATATGTATAAAAACACAAGAAAGTCTATATTTTCATTCGATGATGCAACAGTGAGTTATCAATGCGCACTCAGTTTATGTAGCTAATGGCTGAAAAACAGAATGTTGTATCCATAAACAATCTAATAAAACAATGTCACGTGCCTATCATGTCTTATGTCTCATGTCCACATAATAACCTATTCAAAATATTTCAAGAGATCTTCTTTCTTTTAAAAGTTTTTTACCATATCTTCTTAGTCTCCGATTACTTTTCTTATTTAATAATCAATATTTCTAAAATTCCACGTCCAGAGAACTTGTGATTTTTTTTTTAAAGAGGTGTAAGAAAAAAGATGTATTTTTAATAGTTATCTATTTTTTGTAATTAACTGATTAAAATAAATTTGAAATATTTACTTTTTTAATTAAGACAATTCTCTAAAAATCTTTATGCACTTATCTACTAAGTTACTACATATCTTATACATACTTGGTATAGAAGAGAATGTGAATTAAACAAGACATTGTTTCAGCACAGCTGAATCATTTATTGGCAACCTTTTGAAAATCCTGGAAGGAGCCTCTTTTGAGTCACGATAGTTAAGATAAATTCTTGGTTTCTCCTATTTTGATCTATTATTGTAATTATTTATTATTTTCTTCTCTTCCAACAGGTAATTAACGTGTTAGTAAAACACTGTTTAACCACTTAAAGTTAGATAAACATTTAGCATTTTCTTCTATTTTGTTTCGATCTATTATCATAATTACACTTCTTCGTTAGAAAGAATAATGTATCAGCAAACACTTCTCCATCATTTTCGCAATATCTACTAGTATTGTAATTATATCTGATTTAGAGCATCAAATTTATCGTTCGCAGTATAAACAAATGTAAAACAAACATGTTTTATAAAAAAGAGGAATATAATCAAACAATTGCGCTTGGATTAATCCTAGATTCATAGAAACGCATGGAAGTATTGTAGTATCAGGTATATAAAGTGTTTCCTCATGTGCGAGAACGGGTACATACTCCAAATTCGTCGAACATCTTCACGTGTTACTACAATACACGTGAAGAATATATATTCTGTGTCTCTGAATTCCAGTATATCATTTAATATTTTTATGAACAAATAGTATTATCAAGTGTTATACAATAGTAAACAATTGGCTAATAATGATAAATATGGGAAAACAAGATACCGAGAAGACATGTATTATGCGCTCGTTGCGTTACGAAAGATGAATCTTAAGAAGACTGCACACGCGTCCGTTTTGTGCACGCATCGGATAGTTTTTTGCGAATTTATGTGAGGCGGAAATTTCTAAAATAAAGTTCCTATCCTACACATCGCACATGTTTGTCGCATTGGAAGCATATATCGGAATTTTTCTTTTTCCTTTGTATATCTATATCGATTTTGCTCGTACAATCGTTTAATTAAATATTAATCTAAATCTTAGACGAGATCTCGATTGGTCTCATCGTTGTACGCTAATGGCTTCACTTTGTGGATAAAAGATATTTCAAATTCGATTCTCGAAGTATAATACTCGAGAGTCAATTTAAGACTGTTCACAATAATCTTTCCCACTCCTGTAATTTTTGCTTTTTCATAATTTCCATCTTCCAAATTATTCTTTTCCATAAATCTTTTTTCACAATTTTCATCCATTAACACGTTGACTGCCAAGATAACTCATTTGGTTTTTCGCGTATATCACCTATGTTATCTCATACAGGTTTAGTTTGTTAAAATAAAGTCAGCATAGGGGAACAATTTATATCGCAACAGTCAACGTGTTTCTGTAAAATCTGTTACATTATATTAGAAAGCGCGATGTTGCACAGGGAAAATTGCTTATTCTGCGTACTTTCTAATTCATAAAAGATATATAACGATTCGGCAAGAAGACAATTTCATCTCCCATTGCAATGTCAAATGAAGAAATAATATTCATCTAGTTTTGGTTTGCTGCTGCTGCTGCTGTTGTTGTTGTTGTTGCGCTTTGAACTGCTTATAGACTTTCTTACTTGGAAGCAACAATTGGCACAGACCAGGCCTTTTCTTACGCTTTCTGTTGGCTGTCTGATTATTCTCCTGATCCACCTCAGTCTCATCATCGTTTGCAGGTGGTATTATCTGTTGTTGTTGTTGTTGCTGTTGTTGCTGCCCGTTATATCGAGTTTGACAGACCAGCGTCTCCTGTGGAGCCCGTAGAGCCTCCAATTCAGCAGCGCTGCGATGCAAATCTGAGTCGTGAGCGAAAGTGCAATTGTGACCGAAACGGCAGCGACCCTTGCGATAGTTCCAGCAAATTTTGCGACCGTTTATCATCTTTGTATCGTCCAGCGTGGGCGTCATTTTTACATGTTTCTCTAGAATCGCGCTCTTTGCCCGCTCTGCCTCGACAAACGGATTCAGAAATACCGAAGTCCTTAGTAATGTGGGCCCACTGTTAAAATCTGGTGTAGGCAATGGAAGCTTTTCTTTGGAAGCTGTTGTTTCAGTTATTTTCACGTGTCCATTATCTCTGTTATCTTGTTCCCTATCATCCTCTTCATCTTCGTCTTCCTCCTTCTCTGACTCCACCTGCTCCGCACCCTTAAAGCTAATGGTGAGGCAATATCAGATTACAAAGAACAAGCCGCATTCTATACATATATACCGGTTGCTAAACTTAAACGAATGCTTGGCAAAACGTATCTTTCTTTTTCTCAATTTAATGTTACATCCCAGCAAACTAAACATCACTAACAGTAACATAACATCAATGTTATATAATCTTTCACTCAACAATATAATGTTGTGACATATTGTGCCATATTGCATTATATTGCGTTACATTGTTGAGTGGGAAATTATAACATGTTATGCTCCTGTTAACTGATGTTTGCTGGGATTAATAGCATTAAGGAATTGTGTGCAATTATCTCCCTTAATCCTTGATTATCCTTACATTTGTACGCCGTCAAGCACCATGTCTTTGATCTTTTTTTGCAATTCGACAAAATCTCGCAAGCTCCACATCGGAGTTTGCGGTGTTTTGTAAGCGGAGGATCAAACTGAGGTGACGCGAAAGAAGAGAAAATAAAATTCAGGCATGATAGCAATCGGTGGGCGATTTTTGCGCAACGGCCCAAACTTACGCATTGTCGGAAACGTCATCGTCCGTTTCGCCGTCCGAGCCGGAGGAAGTCCCGTAATCCGCGACCAAGGAAGCCATAACAACAAGTGTAACTCAGTCGGGCCCTACAAACTAGACGATGTTCTAATCGTACTTAATTAATCTAATCATCGCGCGAGTCCAGATGTCGACCAGGCGGCCAACAAACTTTCATCGGCGATTTGCGACGGTGCCGGTGACGCCATCTGGCAACAAGCCAGTCGGAAATGCGCACCGGAGATCAATATGGCGTCATCGGGCCAATCCGGCCAATGGAAAGCACTTTTTGATCTGCCGTAAACACTTCAAACTGAGCAGCGAGCTCGACGAAGTGAGGAGAAAAAGGCGTCTGAAGGCGTCCTGCACTAGCCAGGAAAATGGCGCTATCTTGTGCGAGTAAGTATTCGCAAGAACGTGAGTCGTAACTTACGATCAAGCCGTCTTTCCTTTTGACTTTCTTGGTGATTTAAGATTCACGACGACACCTGTGCATGATATTTTGTGCTGGAGAGTTTAGAAATTTTATACAGCGGAGCTGACGAACATAACCTAGAAAGCACTTTGCCGCTTTATTAATGAATATAGTTATGATGTAACTATAATGTGTAATAATTAAAACAGATGATTTTCTATGAGTAAAAAATTTTACGATAACGGTCAATTTGTTATTTTTTGTAAATATATAATGATATATTTATAATATATATTTTTACTTTTCGTACACGCGCGCGTGTGTTAGTTATGCACATAGTATTATATGTGTATATAATTTATAATAAATTTAATTATTAATACTTATGTAGAAGAAATATTAATGTATTTAACAATTTAATTAGAAAAATGTACCATTTATTTAGTCCAAATTTGGTAATAATAATAATTAACTAAATAATAATACTTTTGTGTACTCTTGTCAAATCGTAACTGCTGGTTGCTTAAAACAGTTGGAACAGTAAATCCACATATTTGAATTGATTAATCGATTTAATTTTTGTTGCTAATAAGCATCTTATTTAACCCTCAGGGTATACACCTCCAAAAAATTTCAATACACACGGGGTCATCGCTTTGATCCCATGTATTCTCTAAAGGTTAAATTGCTAAAGAAATTTATTGTGAAAAATATCACTCAGCTCATCTCTCTCTAGTATTTGAATTTGAAATTTTCTGATTATCAGGGATGGATGTTTTATAAATTTGCCACTGAGGCATGTAGTGATATTTATCGCAACTTGTATATATAATAATGAACATCTGTTTCAAACAGTGTAATAAATAATAACAAGTAATAAATGAAATGGATAAGGACCGTCATATATCTAACAACTTTGATATACCAGATACATGATAATCTTACTTCTTGCTTGTTAATATATTTGATTAATATATTATAGAATTAATATATTTGAATCCTAATACAATAAAATTTTCACGAGATTTACCAAAAATTATTATAAACTATTTTCATAATTTTCAGTTTCTAACGAGGTACCAGAGCACCCAGTGGTATCTCCTGTTTCTGGATCAATATTTGAGAGACGTCTTATAGAAAAGTATATTTCTGAAAATGGTGTAGATCCTATTAATAGCAAAGAACTTACTATTGAACAGCTTATTGATATAAAAGGTACTTTTAAATCTTACTTATTTAGTACAATATATTTTTTACTTATTTTTATTTATTTTAAATTAGTTTTAATGTAAATGTTATATAAATTTTACATAATCAATCAATACCTGTTATAGCAACTCCAATCGTCAAGCCCAAGCCACCTAGTGCGACTTCTATTCCAGCGATATTAAAAATTATGCAAGATGAATGGGATGCTGTTATGTTACATTCATTTACATTACGACAGCAACTCCAGACTGCGAGACAGGAGCTGTCTCATGCTTTGTATCAACATGATGCGGCTTGCCGTGTGATAGCTAGATTGACTAAAGAAGTTACTGCTGCTAGAGAAGCGCTGGCCACTCTTAAGCCACAAGCTGGAATTGTCCAGGCCACTACAATCCCGCAACCTGTATGTTATTATCTGATTTTTTCTAACTTCTTTAAATTGTAAATTTAATTATAATTTATAATAATCTTAACTTTAATCTTCTATAATTTATAATTTTTTATGTCTGAAAAAATTACATAACATGTAACTAGCAAATACTAACTTTAGGGGACTTTGGAATATGAATTGACAAATAATTTTCAATTCTTTAATATTTTAAAAATACGTATTTTTCTTTGCCAGTCAATAAAATAATAATAAAAAGGTAGTTTTAAAAACGATTAACTACCTATGAATTCTTTCTAACTATTTTGAGTACATGTTACATTTAGTATAATGAGATCATTTTATTGTTCACACTTGAAAAAACCGAAACCTGTCTGGTTCTCCCACCGGGAAAAACTCCAGATTCTATGACATTTTCGTCATTATTACGCGACTGTATTTCGATCGGGCTCGTGACGCTCGTTCCGTTACAACGGACATTTCAAGTTACTCATTTTGTGTTATTCTTATGTATCGGCGACGTGTGGCCGTTGAACTCGTGGTAATCTCGCGCTCAAGGATTGCCTGAATCCTGCACCGTGTGGAGCCTTCTAGTCGATGACCAGGCTAATTGTTAATGTGTTTAATTAGTGCGGAATCAATCTCGGGATACGGCAACTTCCGCAACCGTTAAGAGACATCGTTTAAACGTGACCTTCGTAGTTTCAACAACACAAAAGCCGCACGTCGACCGCAAACGGTGGTTTGAAATAAATAACTTGTTTTCTTTGTTTTTTTTTTAACGTTAAAATATTGCTTTGATTATCGCTCACCTTTCCCGCGGATTCCTACAGTGGATCTTTAGATGCACACCGCGCACTCTGGGCAGAGCCGGTATTCTGCACACTCGCATGCCGCGTCGCGGTATCGCGTGCATTCTCAAACATAGGGTCTATCGAATAAATAAGAATTGATAGCCAATTAGTCGTTTTTAAAACACTATCCTTTTATTATTTTTTAAATATTTTATTATGAAAAAATTTGTAGCTTGTAGTGGTCTGTTCTTTTAGCTGAACTTCTTGCTTATTTTTCTTCTTTCCTCCTCAAGTTAGAGAGAAAAAGAGGAAAGACGTATAGTGCAAAAAGTTCAACTGAATAGACTGAAGAATATACCTGAAGAAAGTACTACACTCAATTATGAAAAAATAAAAACTTTATAATTCTTATAAAACTAATCAGTTATTAATAATTATGAATATAATTCTTAATAATTTGAATAATTATGAATATAATTGTTAATAATATTTTTAGGCTGTAGCAGTAGAGGCTGGTGGCACAGCAGCCCAACCAATGGAACAGGCTGGTATTACTGAAGATGTGATACAGAAACTGCAAGAGCGAGCAACCGTTCTTACTCAAGAACGCAAACGGCGTGGACGCTCAGTACCGGAAGATCTTATGCCTCATGACAGTATCCGGTCATTCCAGACTCTTGCATCACATCCTGTAAGTTCTTTTTGTACCTTTTTATAACTTTCAAAATTTGCTGTGCTCATTACTCTTAAAAATTGTATTATAAACCTATAGATTTACTTTCAAATGTTATCAAAGAATCGCATTAAAATATAATTTTATAATAACACATTTTGTTATTTTATATATATATATATATATATATATATATATATATATAAAATAATCATTATACAATAATTTCAAAGAATGTTAATTTCACGGAGATAAAAACATGAGTTTATTATTATTATCATCGAAAATAATTATATAATTTCAGGGACTTCATTCTGCCAGCGTTCCTGGAATTCTGGCGCTTGATATTCACGGTGCTGATACGAGCAAGATTTTAACTGGTGGTGCGGATAAGAATGCTACCGTTTTCAACAAGGATACCGAACAAGTGGTTGCAATCCTCAAAGGTCACACGAAAAAAGTGCGCAATCATAATTTTAATTGACGTTTTATATACTTTTAAATATATTAATTTCCTTTTATTATCCTCATAGGTTACACGAGTTATTTATCATCCAGAGGAAGATGTAGTGATGACTGCATCACCCGATACTACAATTCGTGTATGGAACGTTGGTACCAGTCAAACGACATTGTTATTAAAGGCTCATGATGCACCTGTAACTGGATTGTCTCTACATCCAACTGGCGATTATCTGCTAAGCTCCTCCCTAGATCAGCATTGGGCTTTTTCAGATATACGTACTGGCAGATTACTGACTAAAGTACGTTTTAATATAAATGTATATAAATATTGTTATATTTAATTACAAAATTGTTCCTAGTTTTAGGAAGAATAAAAAACTTTACTCTTCCTTTTCTTTTTTCTCTCCCTTTCCTTCTCCTCTTTTCTTTTTTCATATGCTTCATAAATTGCTTAAAGGTTGCAGGACAAGCAGGACAACCATTGACAACAGCACAATTTCATCCTGACGGTTTAATCTTCGGCACTGGTACAGCAGACTCTCAGGTGAAGATCTGGGATTTGAAAGAACAATCTAATGTTGCGAACTTTCCGGGGCATACAGGTCCAATCACAGCAATTAGTTTCTCCGAGAATGGATATTACTTGGCGACAGCTGCGGAAGATTCATGTGTTAAACTTTGGGATTTGCGCAAATTAAAGAACTTTAAGACATTACAATTAGAGGAATCTTATGAGGTGAAGGATATTTGTTTTGATCAAAGCGGGACTTATTTGGCTGTGGCAGGAACGGATGTCAGGTAAAATATGAAATTTATTAATTTTTAATAAATATTAATTATTCTTAAATGTTGATACTAATATAATTGAGAATTAATTAAGAATTAATTCTTAATTAGAATAAATATATAGAATGTTTTATATCTCTAAGAATTGAGAATTTTTAATGAAACTTGTTTCTCAATAGTGAATATATCAAATATTTGACCAATAAAATAAATTCGCCATGATCACCATGTATCAACATTAAATAACGTGAGTTAGCTTATATTTTATATATTGTATTGTTTTCAGGGTATATCTTTGTAAGCAGTGGCAAGAATTGAAGGTCCTGAATGATCATACAGCGGCGGCTACTGGCATTCGTTTCGGAAAGCATGCACAATACATCGCATCTACTAGCATGGATAGAACATTGAAACTTTACGGATTGTCATAAATATAATTAGGAATATACAGAATTCCATTATTTAATCAGACCAGGTTATTTTATAAATGTAATGAAATCGGTCAATTTTGACTTAATTTTCTAAATTTTTCTTGTGTATTAAATAAAAAGTTTAGAATAATAAATATAAATATTAAGTCCGTAATATTGTAGAGTTCATTTTAGCCGTCTAAATGAATTTATATGAATTAGGAACTTGTTACATTTTCCTCTTTCAAACGAATCTTGTGAAGATTTCTCAGCTCTTAGTAAGTAAAGTTCTATATGTTGTATTGTGTATTTTGACAAAAGCATATTATCTTTATGTATGCAAATAAATGACAAGTGCGATTGTATTATATAAAACTCACTTTTAATTAACCACATACATCTTATAAAAAATAAATATTTTATACAATATTTAAAACGTTATTTTCAATATATATATTGTTTCTTTTGAGCAAAATTGTATAAATGCTAAAAAAGTCTATTAAAAAATTTACAAATATATACAGTAAATAATGAAAAAAAAAGTCGGTAAGAAAATATGACAATACTTTTTAGGGAGACAAATTCTTGTACAGATAATTTTTTTAAATTTTTTAATAAATATGTTCAATTTTTCTACACAATCATGTGTATACGTATATGCTTGTAGGCGCACGCAGCATACACGAGCACGCGCGTGCGCACGTATACATAAAATTTCTAATAAAAACTATATATGTCTGTGAATTGTGAAAAGTAAAGTTTTTTCACAACTTTGACTTAGGAAATATGATCATAATTGCGCAATTTTTCTGGAAGCTGCATGATGTAAGGATATAAGATAAACCATTCCCGACGATGTGTCGTCCGAGATATGGTGATTACTTTTTGACCAGTCAAAAATTGATTTAAATCGTAACAACCAATTGCAAAATTGGCTGTTTATTGTATCATGGCTACTTTTTTGTGTACACCATCCCTCCACAGTTATTCTATGTAGCAGCGTCTCGAATCTAACATCATAGATGCGTGCGTTTGTTCTCAATTTCATCGGCATCGCTCACCACAGGATTAATCCACACAAATCCTTTTAGCTTAGTAAACCTACAAATCCGATAAATTTGTCCAAACGTGTTGATTTACTATAAAATAAAAAATTTCCAGAAACTTTAATTCTACAACCAATTCTACAACCAATCAATAGATTTGAAAAATCTATCGTACAATAAATGAAATATTATCCTATCTCGTAGCTTACCGCACGTTTCGCCAAGTAGATGTTTGTTTTTTTATCATCTGTTATATGGAATGATTCAATGCACTTCCTTGTATCCTTTTTTTCACGGTTGCCACATAAATATAAATATAAATATATATATACAATTTCTAAACTAAAACTAAATGTAATTTAATCCCAGTAAACATCAGTTAACAGTAACATAATATCAATGTTATAATTTCCCACTTAACAATATAAATGTAATATAACGCGTGTTATATCACAGTTGTTGAGTGAGGAAATTATAACATTAATATTATATGTTAATATTAGTTGATGTTTGCTGAAATGTTTTTATAAATAATTTCATGCAGACTACAAGAATATTACTAAATAGGTTCAAAAGCTAAAAAATACAATAATTTTAACAGAGCAATTCTTGAATTTTTGATAAAACATAAGTTTTTTCAGTTGTACAGAATAGCATTTCTTTTTATTCACAATTATATTATAAATCTTAAGAATGATCTATTGCGTGAGATATAGTACTTACAATAATAGACCACAATCTCTTCTAAAATACAGGTGTTGTAAAATCTAATTTACGGAAACAAAACAAATTTGTTGTGACAGATTATCATCTTTCTCTCCCCTCTCTCTCTCTCTTTTAATCTGAAATAATTTAAAAACTTTAGTATGTCTGATGTTAGACAATTTTTATATTAAAAACGCCAAATACTTAATTTAATTTATAATTATAGATTTATTTATAGTTAGCTATTTTGGAGGAAAACAAAAGTAATGCGAAGAACATGGCAGAGAAAAAAGAAATAAGAGTTGCAAAGCTAATTTTCGTGTCGCTTATACGACACGAAAATGTTATAAAGCATATAAAATAAATGTTAATGTTATATTAATATGTGATTAGTCAATAGGTAAGATTATAAAAAATAAGAAAGAGAAATTTGCAGATTTTCACACTAACTAACCCTTTAACTTCCCCTTTCTCCCTAGTTAATCTTATAAAATCGAAACACATGAGAATGAAGGTCAGGATTGAATTCAGGATCTGCTAACGAATCGACTACTGTGACATAATCCTGTCAGAGAAATCATATTTTAATCTGATTATTTTAAAACATTATAATTAAATATATATTTTAAAATATATATCTGAATATTTTAGAATAAAACATGAAACATCTCTTATAAAACATTTATTTTTTAATGAACTATCTTAATATTTTTATATAAACTAAACCATTTATCTGAAAAATACATATAAATTCTATTTTTTTAAAAGATTATAACTGTATCGGATTCGATTACTCCATTTTTTTCAGAAAAAGCTTCAACAATTCTTATTAAAAAATCCTGTCATCCTAACAGTCTTTAAGAAATAATTTGTGAACTTTCCGTTGTAACTGTCCTATATACATGTACATACATATTTAATTGTGTATAATTAAATTTATCTCTGCTTATATAAGTAAATTTTTACTTTCTCACAAAATATGATTAACAATAAATATTGGACATAAAATTACAGTTAAAACACCGATGTAACTGGAGAAACTTTAGGAAACTTAAATAAGTAGCAAGATAAAATGAATCAAAGTATCCCAAAAGTATCATACTTTTATTAAGGCAACAGTGGAATCATTAAACAAGTTTTTTTGTCGTGGATATTAATTCTATATAAATATACAAATGTGCGCGCACGCGCAGGTGTGAGTGTGTGTAGTCACTTAGCTGTACGTGCAATTAACACATGGACGTCTTCTCAATGACCAAAAGAAGAGTATTATTTTCTAATTATATATGTAAATATGTTATCTTCTAATTATACATACATGTTATGTTCCTAATTGTACATAATATACGTACAAAATAGCCTATATTGCTGATCATTTCGCAAACTATAGGACAATTTCTTTATAGTTAATTATAAATACCTATTTTACAAGTATACCCTAATTACCTAATTAACCCTAATTATACAATAGTTCATAATCGCTCAGTAAAAAGCACATTTCTCTTGTAATAATGTAAATATCTGCATTCTTGCTGCCGCATTTATTCTATTTAAAAACAGTTCATAATACGTCTCCGATTAATCGCAATTATTTTGTCTTCGATTACTTTATAACAATCAAGGCACTTGCATGCTATACTTCTTTCGCAGTTTCAATGTGAAAGTGTAAAATACATTTTTATAAAATACATAATACTTTGAACACTTTCCTTTAACATTTTTAATATAACAACAATTATTGTAAAAGTACTCCAAAAGATATTGAAAATCGTTGTAATTTTTCTATGTAGATATATTTAAAGACTTATAGAAAATATCGCCGCTCTCATTATAGAATTATTGATTTTGGAAGCCCTATCCTCACTGCACACACGCATATACAAGCACGCACGCATGCACACATACATATTGAGTAGTCAAAAATTTTTAATAAAACTATTAATTTTCGATTAATCATACTCTTGGCCATAATTCGGTGAACGTATTGTCTATGTTACAGAATAAACATTTTCCGAAGACTTGTATTTGGAAAAGAAGTATTTAAAAAGGATGCATATTATTACAAGCTAAACTAAATCACGTTTCGATATACAATAGATTATTATTCTCTACGCTCGAATGAGAAAATTAGTTATTCTTTTCTAACGTTCCCAAACTCGAGAATCTCAGTTATCTAGTTAAACATAAAAACTAGAGACAAAATATCGCAAAGATTATTGATTCGTGAATAGAAAATTAGTGTAACCTCAGTAAAAAATAATACTAAAACAATGCTTATTTAAACGCTTATAAAAAAAAATTTCACTATTATTATAACAGTTTCACTATTATTATAACATATCCTTCATATCCTTGACTTCTTAAGGAACACTTATACATATGCGTATGTTAAATTTTTAATTAGGTATACAATTTTAGAATAATGTGGCAAATAGATATCCACTACAGAATCCGTCGAAGAAAATAGGAATCCCGTCGTATTATGGTAGTTGTAATATTTATGTCACTTGAAATCGTACTGAAATATTTTTTACTTTTTAATTTCAAAAGTTCAAAAAGATCCGAATGTTTGTACTTTTAACATATTCCTCTGCGCTATTTTTTCGCTATGTCTTACACTTATCATACAATTATATAGAGTAAGAAAATAAATGACAGATAAAAAATACCATGCGTATACCATTACTTGTCAATAGCGCGATTTTCATTTTGTATATGTACTATTAAAAGAACGGGTTCGAAGAAAAGGGTTGAGAATAGGGAGATTGGTCCCGACGAATTAAGAATAGGTGAGAGGGAGGAAGTTCGACTGTATTGCTAAAGATAAAAGGAATGACATTTGGGAATTCATTGAAGTACCAATTGTGTATACGCAAAGGCTGTCATCTTTGAGCAATTTTCTATCGAAATACTTTTGTTAAGTATTCAATTTCGGAATATCGTCTTTCTTCAATTCCTCGTAAATTCTGGTCCAGTCTATTACGAGATTTGTATAGATCTCTATAGTCTTTTCTCCTCTCCAGTGATTATCCATTATCATTGAACACCTCCATCATTATTTCTCGTTAACAGTGGTGAAAGCAGTCAGGTTGTTATTGTTGGATGTAACCTTCTGTTTGCTGGCCCCACTAGGTTTTTTCTCATCAAAATGCCGTTTCCGATGCACTTTCATGTTGTCGCGACGATTGAACTTTTTACCGCATTCCGGACACGCGTGTGTCTTTTCTCCATGTACATGGCGATGAGCGGCCAAATGACTCGCTTGTGCGAAACTCGCGCCACACTCTTGACATACATGTTTGCGTAAACCCTCATGTTTTAACAAATGCTCATTGAGAAACGCTTTAGAAGCATAACGGTTGTTGCAAACATTGCACACGAACGGCTTGGGGTTGGAGTGCTGCAGCACGTGCGCCTTGTATTTGGAAGCGACTTTGAAGGTCTTGCCACATTTGTCACACGTGTACGTGATCGCGTGGCGGGTTTTGATATGTTCGTTCAGCACCGAAAGACTTGAGTAAAGATTATAACAAAAACGACAACGAAAATTGCGTCGTTTTTTCGCATGAACACTCGTGACATGGCCGAGCAATCTCGTGCGAAATGGGAAGACTTTGCCGCAAAATTCGCAGGCCAGATTTTGCGGTGGCAGATGCGACTTCATATGGATCTGTAACGAAACCTTGTGGTGATAACTCTGCTCACAATCTGCACATGTGTACGGTCGCACACCCTTGTGAACATTGTCGTGTTCAGCTAGGTAGAATTTGGATTTGAATCGTTTAGGACATTTGGGACATTGTATGGGCCTAGGATTGGTATGCGAGCATCGAATATGCTTCATCACATCAGACTTGCAAACAAACTTGGCATTGCAGACAACACACGTATACTGTTTAATACCGAGGTGCGTCTTCACGTGAACCGTACATTTGTCTCGACGCTCGTAGAACTTTCGGCAAAGCTTACACGCATAACCATTCTGCGTTCCATTTACAATATGCTCCACGTTATCGTCTACTTTTATCTCCTCGCCGTCAATCTTAAAGAGATCCTCTGGGTTTTGCGTAGCTTCTAACCGTTGCTCCAACTCCGCTAAATCTTTCAACTTTATTACTGCACTACTATTCTTCGCTGACGTGCTGCTAAGGATGCTATTGACAATGCCGTTCACCTCTGCACTGTTTTCACTTTGCAGAAGATCTACGATCGCTGTATCAACTAAACAATAACCTTGATCGGGAAAGACCCGTGCTCGCGCCGTCGATACCTCATCATTTTGTTTCTTACACAGCTCCACAGTAAAGCTAATATCTTCAGAATCATTATTTCGATTTCTTGTCTCCTTTACGGAGACCTCCATATCAGAAGAGCTAGAAAGAATCGTCAACAATTTATTCAAAGCTGTGGTCGGTAACTGAATCGTCGTTGATGAATCCTGTTGCTGTTGCTTTGGACTGCTTTGTCTGTCTGTATTCTCATTGTTGCTATTATTGTTATTGCTCACAGAACGAATACCGATATTGTTTTCCATATTGTTGTGACTCCTTAATCTACTTGCAATCGGAATCTCTTCGTTGTCCACCGCAGACGAATCTGCATTTTGCTTGCTTCTAAGCCAACGTGACGGCGATGCGTCTGTACCTGGAGTCTGTGCATTTTTTTCCGTGGTTTCATCGTTGCACTTGGAAGCTTGTTGTTGCTGTTGCTGACTGCGAAGGTTTCTTAAAATCTTCGGAGTTGTATTTCTCTTTTTCTGCTGTTCCGAATCCTTAACTATGTCACCTTGGTTCTCTTCACCCTGACTGCTTCTAGTGGAATTAAGATTCTTTTCAATTTCACTGTTGTTATTATCCGACGACGACGTGCCCACCAGCGGTGTTGATTCTTCATTCTTTACCTCTGTCTGGAGAGAAATCGAAATAAAAATATAAAAGTGGGTACCAGAATATGCTTCTATTTTGATAACATGTGTGAATTTAGAAACAAGAAATCAAAGAAGTTTAGTTTTCGTTCAGATTTTGATAATATTAACGTTTTATACAAGTATTGTATATATCGAGATTCATTTATTATAATAATTTCTTAATAGTGAATAAAGAAAATACATATAAAAATTTAATATAAGAATGTTCGTTTTTATTAAAATTATATACTCTATTAATAATTAATAAAAATTTGAAAATATATTGTTTTGCAAAACTTTGTTCATAAATAATTAAAAATATTTTATTTATTTGTTCACATATGTATGTGTGTATTTTATTATATTGCATTTATTATCTCACAGCATTTAAATTTATACTTATATGATGTAATGAATGAAATTGATATGAGAAGAATTAAGAGAAGAATTAAGAGAAATACACAATAAAAGAGCGGTAGAGCGGTAGATGAAATATAAACAAGATACAGAGACTTACAGACTCTGTTGACGGTGGTAGATTGTACTGATCGCGTAACACTTGTTGGGTGCGCCGACACTCCTCTTGAAAGTCACAAACGAATTCGAGCTTGCCTAGACACTGAACACAGATCGCCTTGGGCAGAGGATCCTTCTCATCTATCTGTGATTCACAAACAAAACTGATCTGATTTAAAAATGTATTTGCGATATACTTGTAAGGAAATAAAACTTTATTAGGCCATAGGACTTTTAAACTGATCTGGGTTTTTTTTTTTTTTTATTTAAAGAAAAATATCACATAGATACTACCGCTCTGCTCTATTGACACACTAGTTTTTGTAACAGATATATACTATATATCATTATACTCTGGTACCCACCGTGAATTCCATGGCACATCTAAATCTTTACCAGCATTACCAGCATTACATTAGGAATTACCAGCATTACAAACTTAAATTTATAATTTTTACACAGAGAGAGAGTTACAATATTCGTTACTTACAATTTTAAATAAAGTTCGCTACTCTTCTCTCCAAGGAACTCACAAAAAGTTATTTCCACAAATGTAAAAGTAATTTGTATGACAATCTCATAGCATTTATAAGCACTTGTATATTTGAAAATGAATACAAATGTATTATTTCATAATTATTTTTTTCGAACAGTAGCGATAACAATTCCACAGAAAACTCTGAGAGATTCGTCGATAAAGTAATTCACATAAAATAATGTCTATTCTTAATTATGATGAGTGGAACAAATACAAAGAAACCTTTTACTATTCTGTTGAGAGTATAACTTGCTAGAAAAACTATCAAATATCAATTTTTTTAATATGACAATAATACAGTCGAATCTCTTTTTGAAATTTAGACATCTTAGAACTATATTAAGATCTGTGTCTTCTACTTCTTAACAGAGAAAGAGAGTTCAGGAGAAAGTGATGGGTAGACAAAAGAGGTAAACAAAAGAAGTCAGTTACAAAATTAATACTTCAACACGAATTCCGCTTTAAGCTCTTGTCAAGATTATGCTGAATGTTAGAAAGCTGTTGTATATTCAATTAAATTAATTTAATTAATTGTTCAAAGAACATATTACTGTAATTATTTTATTGTAAAGCAAAGTTTTCAAAAACATTGACGTATTGCGGGTAACAATTATGCTAGCAATTAGGAGTCAATCTCCACCAAAAAGTATCAATACTCAAATTTTTGTAAAAAAAATTGCTCCCAGGACATTAACACGCATGAAGCATGAGATGACACAACGAGTAAGATGCGTATAAATATGCACACTGTTTTGAGGAAAGAAGAAACGTAGCAGAGGAAAAAATGTAGTAGAGAGGAAAATGATTGCTTCTTCCTTCCTTTTTCTTCCAGCCCCTCTCATTTCTTTCTAACCCCATAACCGGGATTAGAGAGGGGAAGCGTGAGGACAAAGCGTCTAGCGCGACGAGTATAGGCGGCCCAACTCACCAGGATGTTGATTTTCTTGTAAATCTTGAGGCCAAGGTAACGCTTGATACCTTCCTCACCGAACACGTCGATGTAGATTCTCTCGTATTGGCCGCATAGCCTGCACATTTTCGACTCCCCCTCTTCCACATCCATTCTTGTTTACTTGTCAACAAGCGCTTGATTACATACACACTGCTCGGCTACCGCAAGGTGGAAAACCCACGGGAATCCACGCTCGGTGTTTCGTATCTCGTGTCGACGCCACCGCACACCGAGTGACGCTTCTTCCTCTACTCTTTCTTTTTGACAAATGTTTCGCACGATTTTTTCTTTTCTTTTTTTTCCTTGGAAGAACGCGACCACGCTCCCTCGCCCGTGACGCCAGGACGTGCGCGAAACAGGAAACTGCGTGAGGAAGGGGCGAAAATGGAGACGACTACATTGGCATTACTACTTGCTATGACAATCCAGCACGAGAGATTCTCGGGGAGTAGCCGCATTCGAGTCAGACTTGCGTCGCGTCATGCTCGGAGCGTCGCGACCAATCAGCTGGCGAAGCCGGAAAGTCTGTTCCTTTGAGAGCACATACTTTCTGCACTTTAAACTCAAGCAAAATATAGGTTTGTTCTCTGTCGCTGGGCTCGACTAGCTCGCGCTAGTTCAGGAAGTGTATATACACTGCGTTTCACTGAGTACAGTGGTCGCGATCAGCGGAAAAACAGCTCAGCGAGGGCTCAGTAATTTTTGAATATGATTAGTTTACACATCAGTGAGCTCTTACAAAAGCCAATAAGGATGCAGAATTTTAGAATCAAGTAACTTAAAACTTAATCCTAATTGGCTCTCGTAAGCAATCCGGTAGACAAAATCGTACCGTGTACCGCAAGCTTAAGGTTGTGGCACATAAAAAAACTTAAGCAGTAAGCAGTAGAACTTAAGCGAATTGACCAATTACGGTCAAGCAGTATTGACCATGATTGGTCGATTTGCTTAAGTTCTACTGCTCCCGGCTTTAGAATGAGAAAATAGTTTCACCTCTCTCTCGATGACAGCCAAAAGTCTTGTATCCGCAATGCTAGAAATCGATTCGCAAAGTATGCAGCATAGAGATATTAGATTAGAGTGCGCAAAAGTTACCGTTGCCTGTAAGTGGACGCGATAGAGACAGACGGATGCGAAAAGTTCCCTCTGTCTCTTTCTAGCCGAGCACTGTGATTAGCTCCCGCGCTTAGGCTGAAATCACATAGTAAAGGAATAGTACGGAATAGAGAGTGCGTCATAGAAACAGCCAATCAGAGCTTTGCTGTAGTATCTAGGACATTTTCTGCAAAGTTCTGATTGGCTGTTTCTATAACGCACTCTCTATTCCGTACTTCTATTCCGCACCATGTGATTTCAGCCTCAGGCTCCGTCGACCACGCGACGCCCGAGAGAGGAGAAAGCAGGCGGCTAACCATGTAGCCAATCGTAGCGCTCGGCAAGAAAGAGACAAAGGAAACTTTTCGCATCCATCTCTTTCTTATCGCGGGATTCGGTCTCTTGTGCACTCTAGTCTAAAGGTGCAATTTCACGTAGCGTCAAAACGCTAGCGGCTCTCCCCACTTTGGCGCCCTTGGTCGACGCGTCGTTTTGCCGCTTGAAGTTCGGAGAGGCTCAACTCGAGCGAAAAATAGATGTGTTTGAATCGTTTCAGTTGTATCAACAATTTCAAAAAATTAATATGTTACATTTTAACATTTACAAATCTTAATGTTATTATCAAACCTTCTTTCGGTTGTTTTATGCACTCGAATAATGAGAGGAACCAATTGGTGTCAAGAAAACACATAGTTGTTTTTAAGAAAAAATATGCAATTTGTAACTAACAATTACATATTTTTTCTTAAAAACAACTATGTGTTTTCTTTACACCAATTGATTCCTCTCATTATTCTGTGCATAAAAGTATTGAGGTAAAGTCATCGAAAAGTGAATATTTTACGAGATATTTTATAGTTCATGTAAAATTAAGAAATTATTTCAACCCTTATAACTCGAAAAATACTTAACGAAAAAACATTTATTTATAGTGTTTTGGAAAGGTCTCGAGATAAGCTATAAGAATATGCAATAAAAAGTAGGCAGTTCCATTTAAAAAATTCAATTTGACTTTTATATGATCTTCGTCCTCCACTCAAAGTAAAATTTTTAGTCATCATTAGGTACATTTTTTTAAGCCCTACAACTTTGCTATTTACAATTTTTCGCTATAGTTGATCCTTTTCGAGATATTTGACCGTTTCCGGACTTTTGCCCAACCCTGTATATAACACAAAGTGAGATGGAAGAAAATACAGGGAGTGCGAAAAGGACGCTTACACACCAGTTGTGCCAAACTTTAAAAGCTAAACATTTCGTTTTTCGCAGTTGCCTGCCCTGTGTTTTTTCGTGCACCGAAGGCTGAAAAGGGGCGTGGTTTACGAGTTCTGCACACACCATGTAATCCTTCCATCATGCTTTAAACTCAAGCAAAATATAGGTTTGTTCTCTGTCGCTGGGCTCGACTAGCTCGCGCTAGTTCAGGAAGTGTATATACACTGCGTTTCACTGAGTACAGTGGTCGCGATCAGCGGAAAAGCAGCTCAGCGAGGGCTCAGTAATTTTTGAATATGATTAGTTTACACATCAGTGAGCTCCTACAAAAGCCAATAAGGATGCAGAATTTTAGAATCAAGTAACTTAAAACTTAATCCTAATTGGCTCTCGTAAGCAATCCGGTAGACAAAATCGTACCGTGTACCGCAAGCTTAAGGTTGTGGCACATAAAAAAACTTAAGCAGTAAGCAGTAGAACTTAAGCGAATTGACCAATTACGGTCAAGCAGTATTGACCATGGGTGCTTTCCAGCAAGCGACACAGGCGACACAGTGCGACACTGTGTCCATTAGTGTGAGTGAGATATACTGAGTGTGTGACGGCTAGCCGTCGTCTACAATGAGATTTTAAGCCTCAAGCTGTAAGAAATTGACCAATCACAGTTCAATTTGAGAAGAATAAGCGAATATGATTGGTTAATTTCTTATGGCTTAAGGCTTAAAATTTCATTGTAGACGCCGGCTTAGTGGACGCGATAGAGACAGACGGATGCGAAAAGTTCCCTCTGTCTCTTTCTAGCCGAGCGCTGTGATTAGCTCCCGCGCTTAGGCTGAAATCACATAGTGTCGTTTCTTTAGCTGTTACTGACGGCAATGTATTTTGTAAGGTTGTCGATAAAATACTGTTCCGACAGTTTAAACGCACTTTGACACGTATCCTTATTGTCAGTTTTATACACGAATTAAATCTATAGAAAAAATTTAAAAAATACAGAAAATACAAATCCACAGCGACCAGCGATTTGTCGCTCCATGAAAAAGTAGCGGGAGTTTAGCGGCTGGCGTTTTGTCGACAACTCTATTGAGGGGAAATGTATCACAGAGTGGGGAGAGCCGCTAGCGTTTTGACGCTGCGTGAAATTGCACCTTAATATCTCTATGCAGCCAATAAAATTGCTGCTTTTCCAAAAACTGCAAGTTGATTGGCTACACATTTCTCGGATCGAGATCTCGAATCAATTTCTAACATCTTGGGCACAAGACTGAACAATAGATATATTCATTCCAGTATGTATACAGTTCACTGCGTTCAATGCAAGAAGTTCAGCTAAAAAGAATAAGTCTAATATAATGATATTTAATCATACTTAAATGATAAATATAACATTCGACCAACTAGTACAAAATCTTTATATTCACTCGATCAATTGGGCGATATGGGAATCCCGCCCATTCAAAATTAACGATTTTATGTGAAAACGAAATTCTGAATTATGAATAGATTTAATGCTGCATATAAAATGCACAATTGTTTAAAATTTATCTTAATCGTCTTAAATTTCTTTTTTACTTCAAAAAAAGGAAAAAATAGATAAAAAAAGAATTTAACTCTCGTGAGCAAATTAATATTTATCACGAAATGTTTGTGAAACAATGAATAGCTTACTGTAAAAAAAAAACAAAAAAACAATAAAATCGGAAGCAATCAGTTCCGCTTGCTATTAACAAGCTGTAATTCGTTTTGGGCGGTCACGTGCTGGAAGCGTCGTTCTATCTTTCTTCGACGTGTAACGAGCAACAAAGATAGAATGGCACTTTCAGCGCGTGAGCGTTCAAAGTGACACAGACTGCGTTCCGATATTTACCGCCAGTACTGAAAATCTATAGTGTATGTGACGCGAACTATAGATTTTCAGTACTGGCAGTGAATATCGGAACGCAACCACAGTCACAATCGAATGACAAACATGGCATCCACCGCGATTGTTATCTATTTAGTATTCGCGCTCGCCCTCTCCTTTGTTTCTGTCGCGAATTCCGCGGACAGTTATTACGCGTCTGCGAGAGTCGAGGTAACGTTTGTTTTTTTTAAAATAAAATCAGTAATGTGAATCACGATATGATCACTCATTATATACGTGTCGCGTTCGATTTTTTTCTGCGTTATCATAATTGCTAACGTGCTCCGTGGTGTTCTGTTCTACGGAGTAATTGAATGAAATTTTACGTAGCGAGATTGTAGTCGCATGTTGTACGGATCGATTCGTCGTGACATCTTATGTTGTTCGTTTTCCAGAGCTGTAGCGGTTGCTCGCTTAACCGGCTGCCAGATGTCAAGCAATTTATTTTCGAGGACCTACCGCAATAGTATCCTTTATGATATCATTATACTTGTTTTATATTCATACATTTTCATATCATTTGAAACTGTATTGTTGACACAGTTAATATAAAATATTTATTCCATTCATTTTTCACATATTTTGGTTTATTCTTTATTTGTATGTATGTTATATTTACACATGAAATGATAAAACATTGACATTTGAGAGTTAACAGACAAAATTAAAAATTTTTATATGTATAAAAATATACATTATGCTTCTTACAGATCTTATGTATACATGTATGTCACATTTTTTAAATCTAATTAATTAAAGTCTTTTAATATGATAAATCTAAAGGTGTAGAACATTTTCAAAAATAACCAAAAGGTTCAATCAGAATTCTTTTGAATCACTTATTTCTTTCCTTAATAAATGCACAGCGATAATGTGGAATTCAAACATATCCAAGGTGCAATACCAGAACTCGTATTATTCAACGAACATGAAGAGGTACAACGAAAAAAAGGTATTAATTATAATCCATAAAACCCTACTAATTTCTAAAAATGTTGCAGGAAGTAGAGAGACTGGTGTTGTCCAAATTGACTCGAGAAGAATGTAACGAGTTGCTCGTTTCCAAAGGTTTCACGAAGAAGCTCAAAGATAACAAGGACGAGATGTAAATCTTCTAATTGGTATATATTGAGAAGCAGTAATCTATCAAAACTAATCACAAATATCTCTAGAAAATTAATTATTTCCGATCTCTTATTTTGTTGTATATATTCAAAATATAATAGTTTTGTTTGTTGATAACCGAAAAGTAAGCTATGTATTGGTTTTCTTTTTTCTAACAATTAACCATTCAAACATGACTCCATTACTACTAAGCAACTCAATTTTTTATGCACAACAATGTATCCATTTTTTATACATGTCCTCTTATTAATCTTATCATACATTTGTTTTTATTTTAACTCTTCTAATTTTATGTCGTACAATTATGTTTTTATTTTAAATTTCTACCTCATACAATTGTAATAACTTCTAATGTCAATGATCATTTTTATCTCTTATTTTATTTTTTGATACTGATAAAGATTCCGTAGAGTCGAAATATTTATTATATGACGCTTTAGCATATGAGAATATATATAAACAAGACAAAATTAATATTTTCATTCTTTCTGCTCGTATAACCCATTAAATTCATTATTTTTGTATTACATAGTTTTTTTGCTGATGATATCCTAAAAGCTATGTCCCATGAGCTATACACACAGTAACAGTAATTTCCTGATCTATGCAAATTGTTTATTAAGTTGTGATGTGCATTGGTGATGGTGTCTTTCTCAAGGAGTGATAGATGTTAAATCTAAAATAGGATGGAATTGCAATATTTTGTAAACTTTGTTATTTGCATTATACTCTTCATTTCTACTAATTCTTTAACTATACAAAATGTTTATAACCAAATTAAAAAATAATACATTATTGATATAATTATTACATTAATTATAGTTTAAGTAGTATTAGTATTGCAATTTACAAGAGTTTCTATAGAATGTCTTAATTAGATATAGAGATCTTTTATGAATTTTTATGAAAATATATATGTATATTATATTATTAATTTGTTATCCGAATTAACGATGGAATTTTATACAACAAATAAGGATGTATAATTTCAATCATGAATCTCATCATAGAATTTATTTAAATATCTTTGAGCGCTTCTACTCCATCAATCAACTTAATGTTGTTGCTCTTTCGTCTCTTTGTCGCTTCTTTATCTAATCGTTGCAATTGTTTCTTTGTATCTTCTTCTGTATGTATAGTAATGTTGATTGGTAATAATCAGATAATAAATAATATTAATGATTTTTCTTTACAGTGTTATTATCTTTTCATTAATAAGGGTTACTCGGCATTAAAAGCGATCATAATTTTACTCGCAGTCTTCTTATTTGGCTTTTATAAAACCATTTATTTTTTAATTTTCCATTATATTTTCTACTGTTCTATGTTCTAATAAAAATTTGTTTTTAAAATGGGTGAAATGTTTCTTTTTTTTTTGCATTAATACATTATTTATCAACTCGATTTGCGTCATTCTGCTTTTCAACTGAATATAGTTTCAATTGACCTCTAATCAAAACTATTGATATAATTATTGATTTGTCCATGTCTCAAAACTTAAAACTTCATTTTGAGTATCTCATCTAATATCTAATGCTCTTGAGATTTGATAATTACTACACACGAATTTCAGAAAAACACAGGAAAAGAAAGAAATCATCAAATGAAAAAACGAATAAATTAATTATTGTTGATAGATTGTTCATGAAGATCTATTCTTCGCATCCCTTTATTTCAATGTATGTACTATTATTATTAATATTCCATGATATATTTCATTGTTTAAATGCATACACATTAATTTTAATTCTAAGTCAAAATTATACACATACAGATATGTATATATATATATTTATTTATTTATTATATATACACACTGTTCAAATTTGCAGTTTCTCACAAAACCGCGCGATTTGTCTTAACGATATATATATTAATATCTTTCCCTCGCTGCATATTCACTTAAGTCATACAGTTTTATACTTTAAATATATTGAATAGTAGATTACACGCTTTTCTTTTCTATGGATGATATATTTATATATAATATGTACATAAAAAAAGAGTGACATCAAAATATCAGAATTATCCAAATGGGAGAAGAACCACCCTGTTCGAAGTATGCAAATGCCACATTTAACGAAATCTATAAAACATTTTACATAAATAAAACACTCGATATACTCGATAACTTTCTTCCTCTTTTCAAAAGCGAAAAGGTAAAAAATGAATTTTTAGTCGTATAGTTTTGAAATATACACGTAAATGAATTTCATATTTTCATTTCGTTTTTTTTTCAAAGACTGCAAGAGCGATATGGAAATCAATGTTGCGTCATCATAAATCAACAGGATATTATAAGTAAAACAAATATTACAAATTGGGCAGACTGGTGATTTAGAAACAATGTTATGCCATTAGCAACCAGCAGATAAATATCACCGCTAACCATAAAAATACCTTAGATAAAAACTGTTCTTCCTCATATTGCGGCGTACCTCTAGGAGCTGGAAATATATATTTTTTTAAATAAATTACCTCTCGATTTATTGTCTTTTTCCCTTTAAACCCCTTTATGACAATTACCTGCACTTGGTCGTGTTTCTCCAAAATTAAAAGTCGATGTAAAGAAAGCAAACGGAAAAGTGCCAATACCGAACGACATATAGGAACCATCGCCAAAACCAAAGCCGGGAAAGCCGATGTTGGTTTCTGGCTCTGACCTTTGACCGGCCGGACGTGGTGGCACGTTATTTCTGAAGCAAAAATCGAGTTATATCGATTAAATTTATATTATTTAACGTAATATTAATTTTTTTAATATTTAATCTTGAATAAAAAGATTAATAATTAATTTTCTATTTTTCTAGTTTCTATTTTTCAGGAAAAAATAAGTTATACCTTGGGTCCTCGTGTTTTGTAGCTCCACGTCCATATAATGGAATGACTTTATCTTTGCTTATAGCAGCCTTGCATACTGGACAAACCTGTCTGGTAGGTCTAGTTTCTAACCACCGATGTAGACATGGCCAACTACATTATTATTTACATAATTTAAACCATATCCAAATCATAACCAAATAATATGTTATTTTTTGACATGCTACATCATATATCAATACTTACCAGAATAGATGACCACACATACTGACTACTGCATCTTTTGCAGTATCCAAACAGATATTGCATTCGAACATTCTCTCATCCTTCTCTTTCTCCTCGGTAGAGCCTGCGGATCCTGATGACTTGGACGAACCCGCTTGTTCCTTTGTCTTGCTCATCCTTTAAGTATCCGTAATAAGATTTTATAAATATTCTTGCGTTTTAAGATAAAATAATTGCAATCATTCAATTAATACTATGCAATTTTACAATAATCTCCACAGAGTAATTAGAGCGTTTTACTTGTAACTAGAAATGTATAGAACTCACATTTCTAGTTACAAGAATTCTTAGCAAAAATTAATATCGTGCAATAAAACAATCAATATAATTTATATACAATAAATAAATATTATATTATATATATATATATATATATATATATATATATATATATATATATATATATATATATATATATGATTGATTGTTTTATATGGGTGGTAAAAATTGGCAATTTTTAATGCGCAAAAAATCATTTCTAACAGATGATCATTTTTTATCATCTCTTATTCTTCTCAGATTACCTAATATTGGATAACTTCAATCAAATCAAATATTATTTAACAAATAATATCCATTTATATTCAGATACTCCTTTCAATTAAATTAACAAACGCATTACAACATCCATTTTACTTAACTTTAAAAACAGGTTATCGAAACGGAAACTATCCCCCTCCCCACCTATTCCGTCATTCTCCATCTATCTTACAACTTTACCACGTCATTCTGCTTGCAGGCTTCTCAGATAGATCGTTATATTTACGCGCAATTTATGCTACTTGACGTCTGTTTATCGGCATAACTCCTCCCACCCCCTCCCCACTCACAATTTTATTGTTTCCTCTCGATATGTTAATCTATTATACGTACATACTGCTCTTTTTTACTCAACGATAAACTTACCTGAAATAAAAAAAATTAACCACTCTGTCTTCTCTGTCTTCTCTCTCCTTTCGTCTTATAACCTTACTACGTTCTAAATCCTCAACGCCGTACAACACGCACTTTTTCACCTAACTGTGATTCAAATTTTGTTAAATTTACTTCATCGATTTGACCTCGTGTTCCTTCTCCTTATTCAAACAGGTATTACAATGTCTATCTGGAACAAAAACAACTTCTCTCTCTCTCTCTTTTTTCTTTCTCTCTCCGCGCGTGAACATACGTCATTCCGCCTGTTACTTTTTAATCTCATGTTCCGTCTGTTATTGTTATTCATTATTTCATTTCTACACCTGCGCCTCAATTTACGACGAATGTAACCTCTCTGTGTTCTCTCTCGAAATTTTGATATTTCAGTAATTTTTTACGATCCTGTCGCGAAAAGATTCTCTCTCTTTCTCTCTGTATACATGTATATGTGTGCTGCCATTCTGTATATGTATACATAATAAATATACATATATATATTATCTACGCCATATCACTTGTCAACCATTCCTACATTTACACATCATCCGATTCTTGATTTCTTGAACATAACCTACCTACACCTAATCTATCTCGTTCTTTCTCCCGCATTCGTATCTCGCGATAATTTTTAATATATTTTATCAACTATATACATACACACACACACACATATATATATATATATATATACATATATATATATTTCTCTCTTTCCTTATCATAACCGTGTACCATCGGGTCGAATGAAATCGCGTCACTCACTTTTTGCCAGGAGGAGGGCGGCCTCGGCCCTCTCAAGCAACGAAGTTGCGCTTCTCTGCTTTACGGCGAAACAACTCGAGAATCGGCGTAAATCAGATCAAATAACGAGAAATTCGTTTTCCCGTGCGATCGAGTGGCGATGATCGACGAGAGCGACGCGCGCTACGTACATACGAAACGTATGATTTCCTGAACGGGATATTGGTGGGTGACAGAGAGAGAAAGAGAGAGAGAATAATAGCGTGAGAGAAAGAGACGGCCGGTGGCGGCGGCACCAGCAACGTCGGCATTTATTGCCCGCGAAAAATTGATTATGGATATCGTTGATTTTTACACATGGAAAGATACAAATAATTGTAATGATCGATCAGGGATAAAGAGTTCGATCGAATGCATAAGCGGTAAAAACGTTCGAACAACAGTAAAAATAAATAATTTGTCTTATTTTGATTATTTATATAAGAAACAAAGCGATTTTTTTCTCCAAATAAGTTATTTATTGTAATTAGGAAGAATTTATATTTTATATTAACTTAGAAGTTACATTACTATATAAACGATTAAAGACGCATCGTAAAAATATTTGTACATACAATGTATATTATTTCTAGATTACTTTTTCTAAGAAATTATAATAATTTACAATTAATAATCTACAAGTCATAAGTCAGTAATTTACAAGGTGCATAATATTTATAAAAAAATAAGTTTTTTGGCGGTGTTTAAACAGGATATCTTGTACGTAAAAGATTTTCAGTCTTTATTTGTTTATTATAATGTAAAGGCATCAAGTTTCAAATTTTTATAAAAACTTATACAATATATTACTCAAATTACTATACAATATATTAAATCGTTATTTACAGTTATGTGATTATAATAATCGTGTATCTTTGTATGTAAAAAAAAACTTAGCTTAGGAAGATTTATACATCGCACGAATCCATCAAGAGATTACCATCTTTATCTTTCAATCGTTTTCTTCCATTAGAGTAACGTGTCTCTTGGGCACCATCGGCGTAAACCAGTTTTACAGTACCATCGGGATATTCTCGTCTCTGAAATATTCAAATATTATTTAATATTTAATAAATAATGCTAAAAAACTTGCATGTTTATATGATTATATAAAAAAGCGAAGCATGTATAATGTATGTATAAATGAATCAGAACATCTTATCCAAAATACGAAATAAAAAAGTGGACACTCATTCACCTTATGGGCTTTGGTGTGAATTTCTCTCTGGCCATTCGGTAAAGTTAGAACCTTGTCGCCGTTAATAAAAGTTTGCGCTACTGTTCCGTCCGGGAATAACACTTCGACAGTTCCATCAGACATACGCCTTTCCACTTGACCACTGTATATATTTTTTAAATTTATCATTACTTATACATTTATATTTTTATATTTATTTTTATCTTTATATTTGTTATTATTTATGTATTATTTGGAGAATATAAAACAAAGTAATGTAATGAATAAATGTAAGGATGAAACGATAACGAAATAAACATACTCGGGAAATTCTAGAATCTCTAAGCCATCGGGAGTTGTTGTATGCCACGTTCGAGTCGCAGCATAAAAATACCTTACTCTCCTGTTCTTGTCGGTTTCACGAACATCCCCGTTGTAATAAATCATTTTTGTAATTTCTTGATCGGGAAAGACTTTTTTGACATTACCATTCGGATACCAGTATTCTATACGTCCATCAGAAAACTGAATCTGTTTTACAGCGTCCATACTCGTCCTACTAATCTGACTCTGAGAGGAGGGATGCATTGTGGAATTTAAATTCTTCTCTGGCGACAATATTCGATCTTTTCTTTTTTCCTTTTCCATATCGTTTTTATCTGAATTTTTATTTACTTCGCGCGATTTGTTGGCATAATGGTCTATATTATTCGCAACATAAGCTGTATGTTCAAGATCTTTGTTTGTAGAACTGGAATAAGATCTATCATCGCTCTTCGTATTTAAATGCTGTATTTGCGTAATTATTGGCTGGGGATCACTCAACATGTCCCGCTTTGTATAAGACGAATTTTGATTTTCCACCAAATCCGATGTTGCGTCTTTCAATAAATTTTCGTATAAATGTCGCCTTTTTGCCACAATGTTTTCTTCCGGAAATGTTTGACTGTCTTTAGGCTGCGATTCAATCTCGACTTGTTTATACTTTACTTTGTTCACGTTATCCTCTATTTTCCCAAAGTCATCATCCACATGAATTGCATTCGTAACCGATTTGTTTCCACTTTTGCTCTTATCTTCGTCATCATGGGCGGAAGTATCCGATGAAGTATCCGACAAATCTTGACACATCTTCATCAGAGGAGGATCTTTGGATGGAGCCACGACGACGCGTTTGTTAATTTGATTGATAGCCTTCGTAATTACTTGCCCAGAGCTCTTCCTAAGATTTCTGACATTTGTTCTTTTAATATTCTGTAAATTCGTGATTTCTTGTTTCAACTTCGAAATTTCTACTCGTAACACACGTATTTCGCTTTTATACCTTGATTCAGCAGCACTCCACCTGCTCTCTTTGATATTTAGCTCATCTCTCAATTGTGCCAATTGTTCTTGCAGATCTTGCGTTTTTTGTCTTTCCATTTTACTTTGCCTCGCCTTTTCCTGAGCATCGCGAATTCTATTCTCCATCGCTATCTTCTCACGCGTTACTCTCTTTTTCTCCTCTTCCAATTGGTTTTGTACTCTTCTTTTATTCTCTTCGAAATTCTTTTCCTTCTCTACATATCGTTTACATAGAATTACCTCCTCTTCTTGTAGTTTTCGGCGCTGAAGCAGCAAGGCTGAGCTTTCCTTTCGAAATATATCTATTTCTTTCTCAAGTTCTAATAAACGACTTTTTAAAAGCTCTGTTTCGAAGGTACCCGTTTGATTTGTCCGTGCCTCGGATGAGTAAAGATCAGCCTTTTCCAAATTCGAATATACTTTCGCTATCTTCTCCGTTATTTTTGCCGGCTCGTTTTTAAATACATACTCTTTCCTTTTGTGTGTATTTAACTCTCGAGCGTCCGACGACAATGACGACGATGATGACGATGACGATGACGACAAGACGGATCGCTCTTCATCAGATGTCTGAACAATTTCGTCAATTATCGGCATACATTCATTATCATAACATATATCTTCGTCAGGCGATTCGTCCCTATAACTTAAAGCATCTTCTTCTTCATCGGAAACAAATTCAGTTTCCATTACGTGATTATATGCATCTTTCTTATTACGTCTCGTTATGTCCTGCTGTAAAGACCTTTGGGTACCAACTACTTTTTCATTGCTGATAATTTTCTGAGAAGAGTTTTGAATTTGTTCCTCACAATTAAATGGCAGTTTCCTCTTAACGTCGGGTGATTTTGATCGTTCCGTGTCGGAATGATCGTCCCAATTCTGTTGCTCAAGATAATCTTTCAAAGGAGGAGTACTCGTTGTGTCGGACATGTCGATCAAATCTATGGTTCTATATTCATTGTATTCAGAAAATCTAACATGATGACTGATATCCGCTTCACTATTATGCGTTAAGTTATGAGCATTTCCCATAGAAGTGTCTGTTTCTTCATCGCTATTTGATAATACCGAGACGATAGATGTATTATGATTTTCCAACTGTTTTGCGTATGCTTCGTTGCTTTGCAATACTTCATTGGTAGGCATAAAATGACTCTGTGTCTCTTCTTGCATGTTATCAACAGTCACAGTGTCCCAGTAAGAGTCGACAATGGTGGCATTGATATGAGAATGTTTACGAGGTTCAAGCTGGTGTTGTATACTTGATTTTGAATTTCCAGTATGCATAACTCGAACCATTGGCTCCTGCTCGATCGTATCGCTCTTTCGTTCATCATCTTGCTGTCTCTTACTTATTACAGTATTATTTTCCCTTCTAGTTTGATTTAATCCGCTCTTTACTTTAAATGGCGTAGACTGCTGCAAAAATGCAAGCACTGTGCTTGATGTCGAACAGAAACTAGAATTTTCTGCCTTTTCTTCCAAAAGCTCAAATATTCTTACCTCCTCTAATTCTTTCTCCGCTTTTGAATCACAGTCTGATACATTAATTTCTGGTGGGTATCTTGATCGATTAGAAGTAACATTATTCGTAATTCGATTAGTAGGAGTGACAGATTCATTGAGAATCTTCGTTTTCGGTAATGGAACAGTTTTCAAGTTCAACTGTCGCTTTCCATTTGCAACAGAAACATTATTCCGAGTTTTTGGAAGTGTATGTTTATGCACGGTAGATTTCTTGTTCTTATCACTTCTATCAATATGTTGTGTATTAGAGGCTAATGGTGTGTTATGTCTTTTTGTAGTCGAAGGACGTACATTTGTAGACATTTTAAATCTCGACAGTCCTTGACCCTTTTTTAGGAATGGTTTCTTTGGCTTGATCATCGCATCAGTCTGTGCATTCGGCATAATTTCTGATTCTCTCTTCAATTTCTCTTCTAGCAACGTCCGAAAATCTTTTTTAGGTGATGGAAGAGGAATGTCATCGATCGAGGTATATTTGTTCGAGATATCATTCAGTGGTTTAATCCCTTCTATCAACGAATCACTTAATTCCTGTGACAATATACCGAGACTGCAGTCTCTCATAGAATTTCCACTTCTATCGACAATTGTAGAGATGCAATCCGAATCGTTACTTTGCTCTTTTCTTTTGTTATAATTTTCATATAATTGATCAACACATACACTCGTTGGCAATGCTTTATCAATTATTTCTAATATATTATCTGAATTTGTTGCATTGCATTGAAGCATTAAAGCTTCATCAGACATTGTTTCTTTCACATTCTTCTCTATTTCATGCATAACACTCATGTCCTCTGTACTTTCAATAATATCAAAGTTGTGTGTTGGCAAACCAAGTGCTTTGTAAATACGATCTTGTTCATGGCTCAAAATCTCTCTTTGTATTCGTTGTTGTTTTAATAGTTTTTCTTGTTGTTCCACCTGCCATTGCCTCAGTTTCTGTAAGCGTTCAGTTATAGAAGCTTCCACATCCATATTATATATGATCTGCAATGGTTAAAATTACTGATTTTAAAAAGATTATTAATTTATAACAAAAGTGAAAATCTCCAAACAATACTTAACAATCTATAACTAGTTATTCTGGTTTATACAGGCTGTGTATATAATATCTATATGTATAAAATATCTAAATTATAGAGAACCAGATAAAATGAGAGATTATCGAAATAAAAATGCTTTGAGTTTCCGTCAACAAGTTTTCAATGTAGATAGTAAAACCAAAAATATCTTACTACAAAAAACACGATGTTTCTTTACATTAACAAATGTGACATAGTTTGATTTAATATATTTAAATATTTACGACGTAAATATATTTAAAGGTTATAAATGAGAAAAAACGCGCGCGACTTAAGTATTGCAAAAAATGTCCGATGTGCAAATAATCTAAAACAATAAAAACATAGTTATTTCATAATCTCGTTCTTCCTGTTAAAATTTAATTTTACACTTGGAATCCTAATATCATGTGTAAACATTTACCAAAATAAATCGGTCTGATTGAATTTTATTTTATTTATCACACTTCCATTATTCGTTTAGCCTCCCTTCTTTTTAGCAAAAAAAGATCATAAAAGAATAATTTGAGGAAACGCTGAAATTAGTACAATTCTAAAGAATCATGATCATCAATGTTTTTGAAAAGCTATTTTTATTATCCGTTGACACTAAACTAGAATGTTTACCAATAGAAAACACGGAGTAGCAACCAACTGTTTGTGTCACTAGACACAGGGTCTGTTCTTTTCAGCTGCACTGCTGAACTAGTGCAATAAGTTAGAATGGTCGCGTTCAGCAGACGCAACTGTTGTACAACTGTTGAGTAATTCTTTTTAATGCGTCAACATGATTGGTCTAGATTTCGGGATCTAATAGAAAGGACCAATAATCACTGATCGCTCACTGATCTGCTCTGCTGCTGAACGCAGCCAATGAGACATATATATATTTTTTCACTCTAACTTATTGCACTAGTTCAGCAGTGCAGCTGAAAAGAACAGACCCACAGTTGTGTCACTTTCTCAACTAATCAGAGGAAAAAGTTGCTTAATGATTCTTTATTACGATTGGTTTCTACACTTAGATCGAAAAAAAGAACTAAAGGCAAGAACCAATCACATTGAAGAATCACAGAGACTTCTTTTACTGAACACAGCTTAAGGGCTATCGCACACAAAATGCATAGCGTTGCATAAGCGGGAAACACAGACTTTTGCATAATGCATAATACATATGCATAAGAAATTCGATTGGTCGAATTCCTTATGCACACGCTAACGGACCAATCAAATTTCTTATGCATATGCGTTATGCGTTATGCAATGGTCTGTGCTCCCCGCCATAAACATAACATAAGACCACTGGACCAATAAACACCTAGAAAAAAGTCGCCATATTGATTTACATAAGATGCACATTGGTCCAGCGGTCTTATGTTATGTTTATGCAACGCTATGCATTTTGTGTGCGATAGCCCTAAAGGCCATCGCACACAACTTCCATAACAGTAAGCATAAGACGTAACGTAAGAATTAGCCAATGAATGAGCGTATGTAAATCAATATTCCGACTTTTTTATACGTGTTTCATTGGCTAATTCTTACGTTACGTCTTATGCTTACGCTTATGGAAGTTGTGTGCGATGGCCTTTAAGCCCATCGCACACGAAATGCATAACAGAGCATACGCATAACATAAGACCGCTGGACCAATGCGCATCTTATGTAAATCAATATGGCGACTTTTTTCTAGGTGTTTATTGGTCCAGCGGTCTTATGTTATGTTTATGCAACGGTCTGTGCTCAGGCCCATAGCCCTAAGGGCTATCACACGAAAAAGATTCTTATGTTCTTCTTTACATGGGACATAGTTGCGTGACCCTAACTTTGTTTTGTAATTTCTCCTAAACGAAGGCCCATTGGCACAAACGCCTTTAGGGTTTTTATTAGCTACATGTAAGCTATCGAACGCACTATGACTCGTTGGAAAAGCGATTTTCTAATTGGCGTCATCTCCTTGTCAGTATAAATCCAGTATATTAATTAACAAAAAAATGAAGTATAAATCCAGTATAATAATTAACAACAAAATAAATTTAATCAAATTTTAGTTATGTATAAATATTATTATTATTACAAGTAAATCTGTAAAAATACATAATAATAAAATATAAATTTTATCGTTAAAACGATATTAAAATTGTATCTATATATAATATACAAATTTTAAATTTATTTAAATAATTCCTCAGCTTATATAATCTAAAAAATCCTTAATATAATCCCTATATTCTCTACTTATAATTTAAAACTTCTCTTAATTAATATCTCTTTATCATATTATTTTTCGAAGCAATCTTCTTTAGATATACAAAAAGTCGTGCCTAAAGAAAAGCTCACATATTGAAAAATAGTATAAATGGAACTTTATTCTTATCTATATATAGGTGTATATTTTATAAAATACTTTTTGCATACAATGAGTAAAAAGACAAATCGAAGAAAACGTTATTCAACAAATAGTTAACAAATTAATCACCTTATAAATGTAATGTTAATTTTTGCGAAGTTTACTAACGCGATAAAACTTCAAGCAGCATATTATACTAAAAATACTATTTGTAGTTGTAGTTGATTGTAATTAAAAACCTAGCGTGTCACTTCATGTATTAAAAAATATATATATATATATATATTTGAGAAATGATTTATTAAAAAAGTTATATATTATATTAATAGTATCGTCGTGTCATTGTGAAATATTGACCGTTTAACTGAGAAATCGAGAAAAAATCGAAAAAATTCGTTATATTTCAGATAAAACAGAATACTCATGCGCTTAATTTTTGCAACGTTTTCTCGAGATTAATCTTATTACGACAGTATCAGCAGTTTTTTTTTATTTATCACATTCTATCAAATCATTAACTGCTTAGTCCGACAGTTATAAAAACATGAAAATAATTTAGTCAGTAAACGTAATAATTCCAACGAGGTATACTTAACAATAGGCTCCTATCAATCGTTAATTATGCGTCTGTATTTTCTATTAGGTGGAAAAACTTCTTCATCTTCCTCCTTGTCGGGTGCAAGGAAAGGATCATCATACGCGTAATTTGGTGCCCATTTCAATAACAACTTTTCAAAAAATTCTTCTAAATTTCTAGCTTCTTGATAAACTTGCGAATCCACCTGAAAAAAGGATGATGTAAATAGAAGCACAAGGGAAGGTATGACAATGGTAAACGAGATAAAAAGATTTAAGAATCTTGCTTGACTTACAGGATTGTAAGTAAAAGCATTTTTAAACATGAGTCTGATGTCAGCCATAACTTGTCTCAGATCTGTATAATGCTCTATATGATCGGATTTTAATTTATCCCTGATTATATCTAACGCAATTGGCTTCTTGATAATCCGATGATAATCAGTAATCTGACGACAAAAATGACGATCGCTAGATTACCTTGACTTAATCGAGTACTGGTATTGTAAAAAGATTGTGTTGCTTCATTATTTACCTCGCTCGACACAACCTCTCGAAAAGGCAGACTTTGCTCGTATTGACAATAAAGTTCCAAGACAATCCTTTGTGCAATACGCAATTCCTTAGTGCTCATACCGTTTGATCTTTTTTCACTGCTCGATACATCGTCCGAGCAATCGAGTACATTTGTACACAGCATACATTGCCAAGTCTCACTCTCGCTAAAAGAAATGTCGATCAATTAATAAAGTAGAGAGCAAGCGAGTAAGATTAAGGTACACCAGTGAATAGAAAGCTTACTCTGGAAACGATTTTAAACTAGGTATATGACAATAAAGATGGAAGACTTTTGGACATTTATCGCAGCACAGTACTGCGTCTCCCCCATCCATACATACGGCACACCAGTCTTCATTTGGGTCGTCCTTTATCACCATAGAAGTTGTTGTACTTTTCGAATTATCTGCTGGAAGAGAGATATAAATTGATATAAAAACTTGAACTGAGTCTTGATTATATGCATCAAAAACAATTAAAAGTATAGCTAACAAGTATAGTTTTGAGCTAGTAAAATGAAATAACACCAAGTTCAACTTACCCGTTGTATTTTCAGCCATCGAGTTTATATCTTCGTCAGTGGAACTATCGACTTGTGCCGAATCTATTTGATTTCTTTGAGCTTCTGGTATTACTAGGATTCCATTACTATCTAATTTCGCAATAGTGAGCATTAGATCATTCAATGATTTCTGACAAAACTTATCTAAACTCTTTTCGGTGTCGTCCGACTTGCCAGGAGTGGTGACAGGACTAGGCGTTTTGGGTATGGACGAGCTGACAGCATGTAACAATGAGACGGTGGTTGAATTTTGCAACTGTGGTGGATTATCACATGAATTGGCGCTCACATTGGTGCTATATTTTTGATTATTGCCAGCTTGTTGATTTTTTAAAGTAATTTTGTATGTATCATTGCTAGGAACCGAGGTATAAGTGGGCACATGTTGATGTCGAGGCAAGGTATAAGGAAGGCAAGGATTTGCTTGTTGTGGTATATGCCAACGATGAATAGGATAATTTGTAATTGACGGGGAAGTTAAATTGCATTGTTGCAAACGTGTTGTCACAGGTACAACGGATGTACTTGCCGTTTGATAAGTGTGAGGTGGTGGTACTTGGACTCTCTGAGGATTACCACTTGGAGGATATCTGTATCCAGTAGAAAATCGGTACGGTGGCATAGGATTGGTGGACGCTCGGAACGATGGATAAGGAGGTGGTGGAATAGAATTGTGCGCGAGAAGCCCGCGTAAACTTGTGTTCTGTCCAAGTTGATCCAAACTTTGAGCTTGATGCGGATGCGTGGACGATGTTACTTGCTGCTGATGGCAGGTTCCCAATGGACGTTGTTGATGCATTAACGGAGATTGCTGTAATCTGTTATTACTATAGTTGACAGAATACGGCATCCGAGGCTGATGCGCTTGTGGCGATGATCGAGGTGACATACTGTGCGGCGCGATATACTGTTGCATATAATTTTGTGACTGTTGCGCGTGTTGTTGTTGTTGTTGCTGCTGCGGCTGCTGCTGTGGAAGATGTAGAGGTGCTTGTTGATAAGAATTCTGTTGCACGTTAGTGGATTGTCGCGTTACCATTACAGGTAATGGTAATCCCTGCTGAATGACAACAGGAGGAATGCCGTCCGTGTGAGTATTTATTGAATTCGTGGTTTGTTTCGGTTCAGCTTGTGATTCATTATAAGTAACTGTGCTGTTATTGGCAGCCATAGGAGAAACGGACGGATACACTCTACCATCGACAACTATTGCTCCGATTGATGACACTACTGCAGGTGCAATATGAATATATTAAATTATGTTTATGTATAATGTAAAATATAACCGATTGTCTTTAACTGTTGATTAAACCACTTGGAAAACAAATTGAATTTAATGCTGTGTCACAAACCTTTTATTAAATCTGGTACTTTTTCCAAAGATAAATGTATTCTGACAGGTATCTCAGGATTTGGAATATCAGCTCGTCTACTTTTTATTCTTTGTAAATGACTTGTAACAGATCTGTAAAAATTATGTATTTTATTATGATTTTTTGTGTGTGCGTGCGCGTGCGCAAGATGAAATATCTTATATATATCTTGTAATTCCTTCATGATATTAAAATAGATTTTTTTGTATGTGCGTGTGCGTAAAAATATATGTATGTATAGAACTTCAGTACTTTTTGCTATATAATAATTCCATGTCTGAGCCTTTCTTCAAAGCATGAGTGCCAAAGAGTATACAATGATCCGTAAGCCTGGACAATTGATCTAAAGCAACTTTTTTCTCGTTCAATGTATTCTGTTTTTGATCACACACTTCATTTAATCTCATTACCAATTGTTTCCCTCTTGTATTAATAGAATTTGTTAATCTGATACAAACAAGGTAAATTATTAGTAATAGAATTATATATCTTAGAGTAGGTATACTTATGTACTTGTAATATATACTTACTGTACTACCATTTGTGTTATTTCTTGAACAAGATTTTTTTTCTTTTCTAGTATTAAAACCTGTCTATCCTCTATAACTTTCATTGCGCTTTTCAATAATACTCGCTTATAACTGAAAATCATTTGTTTTTTAAATTTGCAATCTTTGAACGTTCTACCAATTACTACTACATTTATAGAGATCCTACCTTACTTCTTTAAGTAAAATCGACAAGGAAGTACGAGTTTCGGCTGCAATTTCATGAATAAATTTATATTTGTGGTCACGATGTTCACTGAGTTGACAGTCTCTACAGGTCAATCTATCACACGTTTGACAAAATAAAGATAACTGCTCATGGGGATGGATTGTGCAAAACAAATATCCAGGTATCTTTTTATTTCCTCTTTTAACATTTTCTCTATCATTTGCTATTTCATCCTTGGGTTTAATTATATGATCCTTGGTTATCTTCAATCTTTGATGAGCCTTAAAACAGTTTTATCCAATATGATTAATTATTTTACTCAGATATTTGTTTATAATTCATTTTTTAATTTAAGAAATATAATACATGAATAATACAAGCAATGTCTGTGTGTGTGTGTATTGCTTATATTTAATATATAATTTATAATTACCATAACACAATTCTGGCAAATAAATTCTTCACACTCTACACACCAACTGGTAGCAACAATGTTATCATGGCAGCTAGTACACTTTTTCTCCTCTTCGGCTTCTTTAGTTTCATCGTCCAATCCTAGATCGCTTTCTTCCTCCAACAGTTTTGAGAGAAATCTGTTCTCGATCAAATTTTCCACTTGGCTAGTTACATTGCAAATGTGACACATAATGACGTTACTCTCTACTGCAAAAGATAACATTATAGCAAAGCTGTATTTAATATAAAGTCACAACAGATATCAAAGTAGGAGACAATTAATCTTACTAAATTTAACAATGTAATGGATGGAGTATGTGTCACAACTTTACTGAAAGCAAAACTACAAAAACATTGAGAGAGTAGAAGAGAGCGTACACATGTTACATACACAGTACATCTACGTCGACTGATGTATTGTGATCGCTGATCTTATTATTGACGCATATCGTGCAGGCTGCATGTAAGCACTCGAGAAGCTTCGGGTCGTCTCCCATGGTGAATACCTTGCCGCAAAAGACACATTTTGACAAAAATGCGCGGACCTCACTTTCCTGACTTTCTGTAGTGCACTCGATTCGTTGGTCGTTGCATTCCTCCTCGATGCAAATTGCATCCTGCACTTGAGACTGTTGTGTCTCCTGTTTAGAGCTGTCTTGCTCCGTAGGTTCCTCCTTTACTGCTGCAGGTAGTACGGGCAACGTTGGCATCCCCACCACTAATTCGTTACTTTGGCTTTCCATGATTGAATAGAAATTCAGTGGTACTGACTCCCCGCTGCTCAAAGAATAGTTTACGTTATAATTTGTAGCAATAACTTTCGCTCAAATAGTGTAGCGGGTACAGCGCCATGACAGCCATCTTAATTAGTACATATACATTTGCGCGGTCAAAAAGACTACAACGCCTCCGTTCGATGAGCTTTGGAACGCATTCGATACTGGAATTTGTTTTTCTTAGTTGCCTCAGGGAAAAAATATTGCAATCGCTTCTTGTTTGAAAACATGTAATACGAAAATAAAAACTTAACATGTGAAGTCTTAACATGTAAAGAGTTTACTCCGAAATGTATTAACAATATTGAAAATGTATAGTTCACGTCACGTGCGCTATATAGATTTTTAGTAGGTGATGTATTTTAGAACGCAAAGTTGCGACAGAACACACCACTATAGAAGTCACAGGGTTTGTTCGCGTCGCAATACCCCAATATGCTCCTACTCACTCCAATACGCTCCAATCTATAGTATACGTAACGTAATACTATAGTTTGGAGCGTATTGGAGCGAGTAGGAGCATGTTGGGGCAAGCGACGCGAACAAACCTACAGTCGCCGCCATTTTCGTGCCAAATCGAGACTGTGATTGGTTAGATTTTTTTATACCTAAAGCTCATTAGCCCGGATCTACAATAAATGTAATAAGCTTTAAGCCATAAGAAACTGACCAATCACAGTCTATTATTCTCCTCATATTACACTGTGATTGGTTAATTTCTCATAGCTTAAGGCTTACTACCTCTATTGTAGACCCGGGCTTACGCATTTCCTCGGGGTAAGGAGAGGGTGTAAAGCTGGTTGATGGCAGTTTAAGATGTCAACTTGACAGTTGTCAACTTGACAGCGATAGAATGAGAATGAGAAGAAAAAAACGGCGGTTCGACGTTCTAACTCTATCTTAAACTGTCAACAACTTCACCCCCCCCCCCCTCGTCAACTATGCAAATACTTGATCTAATAATATATATTGATAAACAAATTTCAATTGTTTATCGACCTTTCTGTCAAATAATCTGCGTACCACCGACTAGATTTTTCTGCATAAACAATTGAAATTTGTTGATTAATGTTTATTAATATTCACTGGCGAAGAAGAGTTTGAACTAGTAATGTATGTCATTGAACTTTCATGCCAGTGGAGGTAGAAAATGGGTGCGTTCAGCGGACTCAACAGTTGCACAACAGTTGAGTAATTCTTTTTAATGCGTCAACATAATTGGTTTAGATTTACGGGATCTAACAGAAAGGACCAATAATCATTGACCGCTCACTGATCACTGATGTTTCCTGAACGCAGCCAATGGTAAAGCCAATCAGCAGTCGTTATATCGGTTGTGCTTCTCGATTGCGTTCGGATTCCCCACCCGGGTAACTATAACACTAGAAGTTGCTATAGTACATGTCACGTATGCTATAGTACATACTTCTAGTATTATAGTGTACTCAGATGAGGAATCTGAACTCAACCCAGCATCCAGCCTCTGCAGTCCAATCCAATTATAATGTTGAATGTTTTATCATCTAAAAATCACTTTCTCCTTACCTTAAATATAATTGATATTTTTTAACATTTTTAGCACTAATCCGTTTTCAATTATTTTTTTAATATTTAGCTCGTTTGAAAATAGTAGTTGTTTTGACTTACAATGCCGGTGAGTAAAAACGTGTAAGCGTCCTCAACTTCCTTTCCTATTGGAGTCTCCTAGTGGCATCTCATAACGTGAGTCTCGTCACAATTCCATTTGATATTTCTATAATTTTCGAGTAATAAATTCAACCAGATAGATATCTTCAAAACACAGACATTTCCAAGATTCTTTTTTTTAATAAAATGTTCTTTACCGAGAATTGTTTGTAATTAATTTGAAAAAGATGTAATCGGTGCACATGTGACATGTGCTATGATTTTTCACGTATTATGCATATTTTTGAGTTAATTTTTGGATTTTGTTTAGGCAGTAGAAGGAAATATTAAATAAAATTTAGAAAAAATTTTGTATAAATTGGTAAATCGATGTATATTACTTGCAGTATTATTTAGAGGTTATACTCCGCTATGTGTATAATTATATATCTTATAAGGAGTCTCTCTAAATGCAAAACTCACATTCTTCACTTTTGGATAAAATTGAGTTTTTGATGTATTCTTCGTTATATGAAGAACATCAAAAATTTATTTTTATTCAAAAGTGATGAATATGAGTTTTGCACATAGATCTTTCTTATAAATATATTGTTTTGTATATTGTGTATATTATTTATTGTATTAATTTTGCAAATTTAATACATATGATATGCAATCATTAATTTTTGTAAATTGAATTCTTCTCATAATATTAACTCCGAATTAAAAGTTATCTTTTAAAATCTTTCGAAAAATGTATCAGTTTTAGAATTAGAATATAGGAAAAAGTTTGTAAAATTAATTAATGATAAAATCATCTTTTTGTTGATGGTAAAGAAAGTTGTTGAAAAATACATTATTTAATGTAGCAACACATTCTTTCTAAGAAATCAGTTAAAAATAAAAAATCCTGTTTTAGGTTGACTCGTAATTCAACCACAACGTTAAAATGTCAGGAGGTTTAGATGTATTGGCCCTTAAAGAGGACGATGTTACTAAAATGTTGGCTGCTGGCACCCACCTGGGTGCTGAAAACGTCAACTTCCAGATGGAACAATACGTATATAAAAAGAGAGTCGATGGCAAGTAATTTATATACCTATACTTTAAACATTTTGTTATACGTCACACAACCTTCATGCTTTTTCTTTTACGATTTTAGGTGCTGGTGTAAATGTCATCAATCTTCGCCATACCTGGGAAAAACTCTTGCTCGCAGCTCGTGCCATTGTCGCCATCGAGCATCCCAGTGAAGTTTTTGTTATCAGCTGTCGTCATTCGGGTCAAAGAGCCGTGTTGAAATTTGCGGCTCACACTGGCGCCACTCCCATCGCTGGACGTTTCACCCCAGGTGCATTCACCAATCAAATCCAGGTGAAAAAGATAATAAACATCCCATTTTTAACTTAATTTTATAGTACTAAAGAACAAAATGTGATGAAACATTTCATTCCAGAATTGGCATTTGTTGGTTTTATTGGCTTAATCTTTTCTGATTTTGTTTCAATGTCATTGGATATTTCGAAAAATGATTAGTTGAGAGTAACATAATAGGCGACTTTTGTTTTTAGGCTGCCTTCCGTGAACCACGATTGCTAATTGTCACGGATCCATCCACTGATCATCAGCCCATCACCGAGGCGAGCTATGTAAATATTCCAGTTATCGCCTTCTGTAACACTGATTCGCCGCTGCGCTTCGTGGACATTGCGATTCCTTGCAATACTAAAAGCCTGCACACAGTTGGTTTGATGTGGTGGCTGCTCGCCAGGGAAGTACTGCGCTTGAGGGGATCTATCCCGCGCGAGACTAAATGGGATGTGGTGGTCGATCTCTTCTTCTATAGAGATCCCGAAGAGGTTTGTGCAATCTCTCTCTACTTTCTAATTTTCTTACACTATTTTTAAGTTTATCCTAATGATGAAGCAATAGAAATCCAGAAACAAATCTGTTGGTTTTTTTTAAGGCTTAATCTTTTCTGACAAAAATAGAATGAATTCTTGACGCGCTTTCACGGGTGCACCTTTGTGATTGGTAAAAAGTTGCGAAATCATCTTTCCAGGCAGAGAAAGAAGAACAGGCCGCAAAGGAAATTGCTCCAGCGAAAGAATTTACGGGTCCAGTGGAAACTGCTCCTGCTCCTGAACCTGGCTGGGTGAATGAGGTCGAATCGACCGCCGTAGCTACCGAGAACTGGGCCGATGACGTAGCACCACCGGCAGCCCCTGCCATTCCTGCAGCCGGTGCCCCGCAGCCATTCCAAGCCAGCGGTGACTGGGCTGCCCAGGTGAGTTGTTCGCATCAGATTCATTCAATTTAATCGGTCGCATTATTTTATATACATATTTATATAACATATTCATTGGTACTTATGTATTTTATGTGTGCTTTAAACAAGATAATAAATTTAATTATGTGTTAGGTTAGGTTATGTGTAATTATACATTAATTGATAATATACGATTATTTTAATCGGTTATTATTGTATGTTTAGCCTCCGGAGGAGTGGTCAACACCTGTTGCAACTGCCGCCACTCAAAGCTGGGGAGGTGCAAGCAGCGAAAAATGGTAATTTTACGTTTACCAAACATTTCGAGGACAACATGTACTTTGTACAATGTGTGTAACAGGACTTTTTGAAACAAAGCTGTTTTTTCTTTCCTTATTTAATTCCGTACTATCCATACTGTCCTGTATCCACTCATAATTTTTACGATACTCGCGAGCAATGCTGACATTGTTATTGTATAGACGCTGCCTATACAATAACAATGTCAGCATTCTCCGAATTTGTGAACAGAGCAATTTTCTGTATCGGAAGTAACTGTTTTCTTTTAGAAATTCCTTTCAAGCAATTTGAAGCTCTAATGAATGCTTTAAAACATATGAATTACGGATGCGTATTAGAAGATACGCAACGTCATAATCTTTAGAGGAATAGTAAAACGGTATGTTCTAGCACATGTCGCCATTTTTTCTTCTGTATCAATGGCATTTGTCTTTGGTTTGAGAATAATACGGCCAGTATAAAGTTGTATATTTGAGGCCAGAAGTTGTCGGAATTATTATTGAGGTAATGCAATATTGTCATAGTAATCGAGTATAAAAAGTTGGAAGAATGTATATATGAAATATCGTATGTGTGTGTGTTCGCAATGTTGAACTCGTATCTGTAGATTTGTCATGCTCAACGAGTGGTTCTCGATAATTCTCCGGAATCCTGCGGAAACATGTCGCTACTGATTCATACATGACATGGAACACTTATTCATTACTCTCAAACTACTCTCAAACTATTGAAAACAATTTTGCCAAAAAAAAATTGTTCTTCTGGTACAGAGAATCACACTGTGCATCTCGCTTGCAAATTCTGTACGTCTGAGATTGTAATTAGGTCTTTGAGAAAATAATTTCACTAGAACTACAAAATTAAATTATTAGAGGAATTTGGATAACTTTTAGGTTCGTTAAAATATATTTAACAGAGCATTATGGACAAACTATGCAACGCATAACACATCTGGAAAATTCAGAAGAAATACATCATATGTAGACGATTTATTTTATTGTTTTTATTGTAAATGATTATATATATATATATATTATCGAAGCTATTAAAAATTTATCAATTGAAAAACAGATAAATATCTATATATTTGAGAATAAAATCTGATAATATTACATGTCAAAAATGAAAGAACCTTGCACTAACTGTAGAATAATTGAAAGTTGACTTATTATAAATGAAATATTTTCCTGCAATAAGTAAATTTCGAGATAAACATACTATTTAAGATTAAGGCTGATATAGTGTGTTAACTTCTTTAAAAAACTTTTTATTTTGAAAATAGAACTACAAGTCACATTCAAATATGAATACAAAAGATTTTCTTTTAAATGCTTTTAAACACTTTATTTATGCAATTTGATTAAATTTAGATAAAATTCTAATTATTCAGAAGTGTGTTAATTCTAATTATTCAGAAGTGGTAGTTACAATATCTCTTATCGATATCATAAAAAACATTCCTTATTCATAGATGCAATCGAAATGTATATTGCAGGAAAAACCCATGAAAAATATACATTATATGAATTATCAATTTACATAATAAATTCTGAGATCAAAGAAAGACAACTTTTAACTTCACGAAGCATGTATTACATGAGATTTCATATCACATTCATTTTATGGCCGTTTATTGACTTTCAAAGGAAAAGGATAGTTTTCAGACAATTTTATAAGCATGCTAAAGCAATCTGAAGTATTTTTACATAAAATATCTTTTTATTTGAAAATGGTATGCAAAAAATCTCAGTGTTATTTCTTATTTCTGACATCTGAATTTAACATGTTCACAACAAGTACTCAGAAGCCTTAAATCTAATTACGGTAACTAATGAATGGTTTCATTTGCTTGAACATAGTATTGCATCCAAACGAAAGATTTCTTCGAAATCAATGATTACAATACATACAAATAACGATAATGTGGAATGATTAAGCATATTAATACTACATTAAGTTGCACAAGTCTTATCAATAGTTCAATGCAATCTTGAATAATCGACTCCAGTCATTATTAAGTACCAATCATGACATTTTATATGAAAAATAAATGTTTTGATATAATAATTCAATGTAGTTACAGGAAGAGCCTTACAAATTGTCTAAGAAGTCATAACGGTAAAATATTAGATGTACAAATGAATAATCCAAAATTTTCGGCTAAATTCAAGGCTTATTTTAAAAGAAAAAACATTTCAATCAAAGTGTTCGCCATTATTTTCTATAACTTTAAGCTATCTTTTGAGTAGTTTATGAATTCCATTTCGGAAAAATGCTGTTTTTGAACATGATGAAGTCGTTAAGCCATTTTCGGATCATCCACTGATTGGAAGTGCATATCGAACAATTCATATTGCATCGATCGGAACATGTGGTAATCGGAAGGCGCTATGTCTGTGACATACTCCGGTGAATACTCTCCGAGTGCTGCAAGATTTATTACAATGTCCTTTGTTGCAGTAATGTGCAGCATGTTGTCACGCAGCAATTTTACAGAACGTTCTCCTTTGTCACCAAGAGTTTTTTCGTTCCAATTTTTGACTCGAATGGATTAATTGGCACTGATAACAGTCCGCAGTAATTGTTCCGTAAGTTCTTTTTGTGTTTATGCTGAATTTTTAGCGAACACTTGCTTCAAATCATTATTATCGCACTTCCAAGAGACGTTGTTTGTCAATTAGATTAAAATTATCACACACATCATATACGATACAACACCTTCACCGAGTAAAGAAAAAATCAATTTGTACACTTTTGCAGCATTTTTTTCCAAACTTGGATTATTCATTTATACACCTAGTATGCCGGTAAATGCCAAACATCTCAGTTTTATAATTTTTATTCTAAGTAACAATTATTAATATAAAAAATTCTTTTACTTTACTTGAGGTAGTATTTTCACAGCTATTTCAAGAATAACAAAACACTAATATTTAGTCTTTTCTTTCAGAATTTTAACCCCTCCAAAATTTTAGTTAATCATAAAAATAAAACAATTCTTTTTTTTTTCAGATCAAGACATATGAATTTTTGTAAGTAGCTTGTTTCAAATGTAACATAATAAAAGTAAAATAAAAAGAAATGATACAAAACTGAATGAAATAGTAAAATTACAAAATAAAAAGTTACAAAAAATATAATTTATTTTGGAGTTGTGTGTCTGGTGCCCGGTGAATAAACTTACTCACCAGAAACGCTAGTTTGTGAGCGTAATGGCAAGGTGCCGGCACTCTGACAGTGTTCGAGCAATTGTAATACATATGAGTTAATTTGTACGTTAAACGTTGTATTTTATCGGGCTGTAAACCGAGAGTGTCATATATGACGTTGTATGAAGTGGGCGTTACTGTGCCCTGCCGTACCTTTTGCGATACGATGAAGAAGTCGTATTTGATCGGACTTGTGATGATGTCGTCGACTATCGTGCCCGGGTCTGGATTATCGTCATTGTAAAAGAATCGTGTGTTCAACCGCTTCGTCACGATTATAAAAGCCATCTTGTACTTCAAGTTGAACGAGCCGTACAACGCGTCAAGCTTTTTCGTTATCTGTCCAACTTCACGATCCATCACTTGCGCGATCTGACCCTCGCCGACGCCGTCACGATAAATTACAATGTACCCCGGCAGACTTTTGTTCTCATCGTGGTATTTCTGTGCCGCTCTGCAGATATTATCAGAGAGATCATTCGACAACTCCTCGCCGTTTTCGTGTGCGCTTATCGCACTGAAATACTGTGTCATCTGTTTATTCATAGTAGCCACTGTAGCGCCTGCGATAACAAATCACAATTAACATTATTAACGAAACCAGATCGATATAATCGAAAGGATTTAACACTAAATTTTACAGAGCATTTATCTTACATATTCTAAAATATTGTACCTTCTATTCTTAATTATTTTCCAGTGGCTTTTCTTTTCCTTTCAAATATTATAATTGATTCAAGGAAAATCAAGAAATCATGTACCATAAAATTAAAATAATCGATGACCAAAAACAATAGTTAATTTAAAGAAAGATTCAGATTAATTTAAGAAGTTATAAGTATGTGTTGCAATTTCAGTTTTCTTTTGCGTAAGTAAAAGTTTTCCTTGTGTACGATATTAGAAATCGGTTTAAGACTTCGAACCGATCCAAGAAATGTATTGCCAACAAAATTGTCGCTTTTCCATAAAAACTGCAAGTTTATTGGCTACACATCTTTCGATCGAAATCTCAGATCGAATTATAACATCGTGGACACAAGGCTTTAGACTATAAATCTTAAGAATTCTAAAGTTGTGGATAAACGACGCGTGGTTCAGCGAGTCTATCAACAAGTTAAAAAAAAAGAGAGGATTCGTAAAACGAATTGATTGAAAAGAATAAGAATGACCGAGCCACGCGTCGTTTATCCGTACTTTTAGAATTCTTGAAGTCCGGCTTAATGCTTACCGAAATCTTTGTTCTTCGATGTTGTATCATGGCAAACGTCAAATCCAACCACCATTATTCCTGATAGCGGAATTTCTACATACCATGGTGCTCCGCCTAATTTACAGTTGATCTGTATCGCTATTTTTGTAGCGATAGAATTGATGTTTCTATGCGTCATTGTTCTCAATAAGCAGACCTGTGATGGCACAGGTCGGTCCACACAACACTTCTTCTTAATCGCAGAGTAGCGATCGCTGCGATTGTTCGATACTATGCAAAACACCAATTGTGGTGTACACTTGCTTAGAATTCGTTCCAAGTTTTCGCTATATGTGCCTGGTCTATCATCACGGATAGTTTGTATTGTCGGTTGTCTCACTTCAAATGATATTCCTCCTGATACTTTCATTAAGTTATTTATGAAGGGCTGAAATAAAATATTATAAATTAAAATAACTTAATATTTAATCAATATGTATTTTGATACAAGAATTTGAAAGATCATGCATATTCAAAACATTACATTGACTTACAAGAGATCAACATTTTTCCAAAATTCCTTCTTTTAGTTACGTGTATGTAATAATAAAAATATATACATACATGTATGCGTATGCGTGTGTGTGAGAAAGTGTAAAATGTGTGTATAACATTTAAATTAAAATTTACTTATATATTAATATTTAGTAATTTGTATGTGTGTGTGTATAGTAGTATTCAATTACCTGCGCGAGACTCTTGTCCCTTTCCGTAATCATGAGAACCCAATTCTGCAATGGTACAGCAACTACACATTTCTTATTTTGCATAGGTCTTGTCCAATCGCCTTTTTCGGCAGTAGCACTCTGTATAGTGCCGCCGGATATGCCAAAATAGATGTTCTCAGGAGGTAACTCTCGCGCAGGAATTTCAAGCAATTTGGTGTCTAGTTCCAAGTTCCAATGAGATAAGTCTGCCCTAATAGCAGGTACATTATGAAGTCTTTGATTGAATCTCAATAATTTCTCGATACGTTTTCCAGGATGGAGACGCGTCTCCTTATCCAAACATGACATGAGTCTGAAATTATCTCTCATGGAATCAGTCAAACCTGCAAATCAATAGAAAAATCAAATGAGCAGAAATACAATTTCCTAATAACTGTTTATAGTATTAAAGGAGACTTCTTCTTCACTGTAAAATTTGAAGATAACACAATGAAACAATAGCGAGAGAAATAAAAATAAATTTTGAAAAAATTATTATTTATTAAAAATAAATTTTGAAAAAATTTTGAAAATATAACGCACCTGTTGCGCGACATAATTCGGGCACTAAATAAACACGATCGGGTTCTGCGGCTTGTCGATCTCTCGTTTTGGATCTCGATACAAGCATTGGTTGTTGAAGATTTCTAATTCTGAGGTCATATTTTCTTTTATAATATTCTACATACGTTATTGTCTCGTTGTTTTTTAAATTAAACGTTTTGCTAGGGGTAGTTGAAAAATCTACGTCCTCAATACGATATGTATTGTTATTATAATCAGTAAGAACTACCGTACCGATTACAGCACTGGCAAACCTTCCCTACACACACAAACACACATATTTATTTAGTTTCACTATGCAATCGACAAAACATGAAAATATAGTTATTGAGAGTAATTACAGTAAAATTAAAAAAGTAAAATAGAACTATATATGTTTACACACACATATATAAAATTATATACATGTATACACATATGTATAAAATTTTAGTTAAAGCTTTTACTTCCTCACTGCAGAATATATGTATTATATTTATATATTTATAGCAGAAAGAACAGGATTCTTTGTTTATAATTCAATTATGACTACAATGAGGAAACTACAATGACCTAATACTTTTTTGAAATCTTTCTTAAAAGAAGAGACGAGAAAATTTCACATAAAAATTCTAGCAAAAGTCTAAGTAATTCTAAGAGAAAATACAACTTACTTTGTAGTCGTTAGGACTTTCCTGGTAAAAATTAGTTAGGATATCTAGCAATGTTTCCATTCGCATAACTTTATTTGTTATCTCAACACACATCAAAATATCGCGTTCATGTTGACGAATAGATGACAAGTATCCTGGCCACAATTCCAAATTGTATTCCCGTAAAGAGACCTGTATTGATACAATAAAACAATTATTTTTTCGTGAGCATCGAGTTTTCTCTCAACAATACATCTGTAAATGTACCTTCTTACCTTATTCACAGGATCAAAATAATTACGACCAACCAATTTTAGATCTAGATGCTCGTAACATTTTCTCATGATTATGTTAAAGAATTGAATATAATGAGCGTCTCCTACTAACATATCCCCAACAAGACGTACGGTGATCGTTATAGGTTTTTCGTCTGATTGTCGCATTGAAGTAAATACCATTCGCTGAAACATTTCGATTATATTAACGTTTAAGAAAATATGTACAAAGCTTTACATTTGCTACTTACATCGGATAATCGACGACTTGTATACATTACAGTGCCATCGTAGATATATGCACCGATCTGTTTTTGATGTGTTTTCAGTAAACCTTTACGAACAATTGTGCGATCTTCTTCGGGCGAAAAATCGACGTGATATTGGTAAAGCGCCCAATTGGTCTCCTTTAGTACTTTAAAGTAGTTGACTTTTATAATTTTTTTGATGCCAAATTGGCCTAAAGATCAGAACATGTAAGAAAATTTTTGTAAAACAAAATAAAAATCATATAATATATATTAATAGAGATATTAATGATTATTCATAAATACACATAATATATTACTTCGATACACATTATACATACTACACGCACGCATGCATGCACGCACGCACGCACGCACGTGCATGCACGTAATGTTATTTTTATTAGTACAGATCTATTTTTATCAATTTTGAGATTTTGGTTCAAAATAAAAAGAATAATTTTGTGTGATCCCAAAAGTGTAATTATTCCAATTTTACAATAAGTAGAATTGTACCGTTACTAAAATAATGCCTTTTATATTTAAATGTTGATATCAAATACAGAATATTCAGAAAGGAATAAATTTCAGAAAAGAAATCATTGAAAATTAATGTTAAGAAATTTGTGGACATAAAAAATACAAATAAAAGAAAAATAAAAAGGATAATAAAAACAAAATAACAATTGTCTACAAAAAATAGATACAAATAAGATGTATAAAAATCGAAGACAGCAGTAAATTCACTTTACAGTTTGTTAAATGAAATTTGTTTGTTAAATTAACTTATTAAACAATTGCTTACCTTTTTTGTCCTGTATATGAGCCGGCTTTGTAACGAAGATATCTGAAGGTAAGATTCTTTTGCCACGAGCCGCACCTCGTGCTGACATAACAATTCCAGTACTTGTACTTGCACCAGCATCTCCACTACCACCGGCTATGCAAAAAATATTTGTAATTTTCCCTTATTTAATATTGAAAGAACATATAACAAACAGTACAAATTTTTGAAGTGTTCTTTATAAAAAATGTATGTAAAGCCATAAAAAATATCTAAAATACCGTCAAATCATATACTTCTATCATTTATATGATATCAAAAATGTATGCATCAATGTTAGCCTCATGTAGTCTGAGACAAAGTACGAATAAAAATCTTATGTATAATACTATTATAAGTACCTAAATAGTACCTATCCTAAAAAGAATCATATTAAAAAAGTATGTAAAAGTTTCCTGTATGTATAATACAAAATATACATTGTGTTCGTGTTATGTAGACTAAATTTAAAATAATAAAATGTACCAGTAGGTTGTATCTCGAGTTTTTCCAAGCCTCTACCTATCTGTCCAATCATTGAACTATCGCCTTTTTCACCAACTTGTTGTATTGAACCACGCCCGGTACTCTGACAGAACATAAAGAAATAATAATTATTATAGATATTAAATTGCATTTAATACATTACAAAAAAGCATACACAAAACTTATGTAATGAGCACAATGCTAACTTTTGACAAATGTAATCAGTATGTAGCAATAGCTTATGTTTATATCATAAAATAAAAATTTTTAACAAACTTATACTACGACACTAATACAAGCAATACTTTTGCTAAAATTTAACTTAGTGCTAGTATAATGGGTAATTCTAGTAAGTGGGTTGTTAGAGCCTTTTTAAAAATTAAAAAGTGATTAAAAAATTTGACTGTTTAATATAATTTATCATTCTGTAATTATATTTTTTTGCACAATGCATCAATATACTTAAAAGATTATAAGACTTTTTTTAATGGAATAATGTACTAGAAAAGAGCTATAATCCAGTCAAGTAATTAAATCATTAGAATCACCATATAGATTTTTAGAAAAAATCTAGCTGTAAATATTTTGTACCGATATTTGGGTATCGGTACAAGATATACTTACTACTACTACCGAACTACTGACCTGGTTGAATCATAGACCACGATAGTGGTCCTGTTTTGCATAAAAAAATAAAAAAAAGTTTTACAATTTTTAAATGATTACTAATTTTAACCCTCCATTAGTCGCACTATTTTTCATCTATGAATAGTCGCAGATATACCAACTTTTCCATTATTTTTCTTTGTTTCTTGAAACAATTTTTCTTTCATTAGTTCTTGACTATTAGACCAAGCACTAAAGCACATAAAAAAAACAAACAAAGAACAAATTGACAAATATTAAAATAGAACAAATATTTAAAAAATCTTAAAAAAACTGAAGGTTAGTAATGGTTTAAAATATATATTGCTGTCTGAATGTATTGGATAGCATGACCAATGGAGGATTATTAATACTAGATTGCCAGAGCGTCAATTTGACTCATTTACGATTTTATTGCTATATATATAGAAAAACTTAAATAATTTTTTTTAAAACATGTTGGTTTTTAATAGAATTATGAAATGTATACAAATACTAATTCCTTTCCCTCCCCACTCCTTAGTTCCAAAAATCCATATGCGCCCAATCGTAAGTGAGTCAAATTGACTCGCTCCGGCAATCTAGTGTCAATCTTATATGTGCCTGAAAATGTCATTTATGTCATTCATATGTATCAATGAAATAAAACAGAAGAATATTTTAAAAGACTGCAATGTATCATTTCGTCAGGAGTGCTACAACTCTTGCTCATTCAATAAAATTGTTCTTTAGAAAACGTAATTCATACATATATATACATTCATACATTAACAACACATTTAAAGGCTGATGCTCTTTCGTATATAATAATAAGACAAAAAAATAAAAAAATAACAAATTATTTTGTGTGTATATTAAATGTACATTATACTGCACTGATATCATCACATATGATCACATCAGCTTTGCATAAAAATTGTACATGAAATAAAACGGTGAACAAGAAGCACATGAAACTAAAAAGAATTATTAGAAAAATTAATGTTGCGTCCTTTCAATATAAATTCACATATAGTATATTAATTCATCATATAGCCACTTGAAATAAAATTCTCATATCACTGTACATCAATATTTTATAACGTGTTGTATTACCATTTGTGTTCCCGTTCCCGGCCTACGAACAGCACCACTGCTCGATGCCTGAGCATGTGGAAGATGTCGTTCCTGCTGGGAGGGACCACTCTGCTGCTTTTGCGCCCGTCCATGGCTTGCTCTTCCTCTTCCTCCTCCTCTCTGAGACATTTTTACCTAGATCGAAGCATTGGAAAAATTAATAATGTCGGAAAATGACAAACAAACAAACAAAAAAAAATACATTCAATCTCCATTTATTTAAAAATGTTAAAGCAACAACATAACCCTTCTTACACAAACAATTTTATATATTTTACAAATACATAAAAAATATAAATAAAAATATATATATATTTACAAAGTATATATTAAACATTAACATATTAATATACATTATACATTAATATAGTATACATCATACATAATACAGTTAATATATAACGTATGTATGTTTGCACATTAATGAATAAAATATACATTATACATTAGAAATATAACATATAATTTTGCATACCTGTCAAAATCGATATAACGCATGTTACTATATGTAACAATAAAATTTTTAACAAATCAATTAACGAAATTAAATCGAACGTTGAATGTCGTTTAACTTTAAGATTACAATATCGATATTCCATCTTTCACTCGTGTCTCTCGCCATACGCTAAAATTAGGCATAAAATAACGTCGCGCAGGCGCTAACTTCATTGGAGATTATACAAGTATTACTTCGAAGAAGTTCGAATAGGTTTCATATCAACAGAGCGGCAACATGGCCGACGATTGGCGTAGCGTAAAAAAAAGGGTAAAGATAGAGATAAAAAAAAAACCTTAAAACACGCCACATCGCGACGAGATAAATCTCAATACACGAAAATTTATTTTTCAATTAAAATAAGGGAAAACGTGTGTAAAAATAAATTATACCTGAAAACATCGTAAAATCACGATGTCATATCATTCGTCGTATGTAAATTATTCAAATACGGATTATTTACAAGTTAAAGGAGACTTCACTCGAGCCTCCCACCAAAAATTCTTTACGTTTCCACGGATCGATTTACGCCGAAGTTACATCGGTGTTATAACGGGTAAACGTAGTATATATCGTAGCATTCATAGTATATATCGATCCATTTCTACCAATATAACCAACTTTAATCTACTTCTCTGACCTACTTTCTTTCTTGAAACTCGAAAATCGAGTAAATTAAACCGAGAGTAATTCTACACTGGTAGAAACGGACTTGGAAATGAAGCGAAGAATAAAAATTTCCAATTATAATTCTGAGAAAAAGATAAATTATAAATCGGGAACAAAATCAATCCATACTGGTAGACACGGACGGTCGATCGCCTAAAAAAATTCATAAACAAATGAAGTTAGCTTCACGATGCCCTCTGAACGCCACGCCGGGTGCTTTCTTCTCTAGAATCCACTGGAACTCGTATCTACGCGACACTACTATAAACAAGAGACGATCATTTTTTTATAATGAAGTTCGAACACCTTCCGATGGCGGCGTTTCTCATCGATCTTTTGTTACTCGTAGGAATTTTTTGCCCATCTTTTCCTATTTCTTCCAACGAACGGGAAAATTTCCACGGGATCACTGATAAAACCTGTTTTATTCCTCTTAAAAGATTAAAAAGGAAATGAATAACTCCCAGATATATCACTTCTCGCTTTCGCACACAATTACCGCGGATAATTCCGCTACGAACGTACACAATGTGAGGATAGGATAGCTAAGCAACATACCGCATAGAATTTACTAGGACTAGACAAAGGACTGCAAGAAAGCCTCTCTCCCACAAGTCTCCGATAATATTTCAAGTGCTTTTTCTTGTAGTCGTATGTGTTACTGGATCGTATCTTTCTTATGCATACAATTTCTCTCTTTTACACACAATAAGGATCCCATTGCTGCTCTTTCTTCATGCAACGTGAGACTGTGTAATATGAGATTTATGTTCACTGTGCCCGAGATGGCAACTCAGAAATTCTTCCGTACAGTTTAACTTAATCCTATAGATCATTGGCTCGTTCATCTTATTTCATTTACAACTATACTAGTGCAATTGAGCGAAAATTAAACGTACTTGCTTTGAGGCATCTTCAGGAAATAATCAAACAGTAATCCCAATTTTTCTACAAACATCTTTATCGCTAACTGGGTCATGCAGCAAAACTTTAATTCAGACCATCTGCGAAACAGAACAGAATGTATATTTCTTACCGTAGGACAGTAGTTCGGCTTTTCTTCCAAAATTCGTCAGATTTTCAGCTAGAAAAGCGAAAATCGTCTTCCCTCGTGATATTCCCTCGTACCGCTCGAACACCCAACTCCCTCTATTCTAGTCCAAATTCCCACAAAACCGACTACGACTACGATTGCCGTTTTTCAACTGGGAATAGGCAAACAGTGATGGGCCGTCGTGGAATTTTTCCCTACGGAAGAGCCTCCGTGCGCATGCGTAAGCGACGTCACAACTAGATATCGTCTGCTACCACTGGGGTACGTTCCAAAATCTTACTCGGGTGCACTATAGGTTTGTTCGCGTTGCTTACACTTTTCACACTTTTACACTTAGTGTACACTAATTCTCTTTCTCTTTCACTTTCTCTTTCGGTATCCCGAACGAATTAGTGTACACTAAGTGTAAAAGTGTGAAAAGTGTAAGCAACGCGAACAAACCTTATAATACTAGAAGTACTATAGCATACGTGACATATATTATAACAACTTCTAGTGTTATAGTTACCCGGGTAAGGTTTTGGAACGTACCCCTGGTGTATCTAGATGCACTATTAGGTTCATATAAGGGGCTCCTTTTCTCGCGTGAAATGTGACAACGCATGATTATTAGGTATATGTATTGAAGTATTATATATTCTAAAATATATATTATTGTATAATATAAGTATATTGTAATTTTATTTATTATATTTCTATGCATAATATTAAGAGAAATGTTATATTTTTATTGCATTAAGATTTAAATATTTAAAATCTTTACATTAAATGTATTTTATTTCCTTAATAGAAACTTTTCTCTCTAACTATATATTTTTTTACATTTCTCTTTTTGTTGGGGTCTAATGATACCTTATATTTGATCGAAGTATATACGGTAATGAGGATTCTTACTGCGCATGCGCCACTAAAATCCACGACGGCCCATCACTGCAGGCAAGTATTAAGGTCCTTGCACAATGCCAGGCAACAGGTAATAGGAATAGAGAATAATGTAGGAAAGAAAAAGAGAGAAATAGCTTTCCTCTCTTTCTTTTCTATGTTATTTCCTGTTCCTATTGCCTGTTGCCTGGCATTGTGTAAGGGGCTTTATTCCATGATATAAAAAGCAAGGTATAACAACATACGGTGCTTTCCATCTAGCGACACAAGTCGACACAAGCATCATTCTATCTTTTTTAAACATTCATAAATAACAAAGATAGAATGACACTTGTTTGTTGACTTGTGTCGCTAGATGGAAAGCACCGATAGAGTATGCACAGTAGTTCATATTCTCGACCAATAAGAATTGGGTCCAAATACTTAAAATTATTATGGCGGCAGCCGCTACAGCTTTCAAACGAAAGTAACAAGTGAGGGAGCGATTATTCAGATTATATATGAATAAATAAATAAATAATGTGTATATCGCAAACAAATTATTCGTTTATGTTAAAAAAAAATAATGCATTGATGGCTTAAAAAAACAGTTAACGTCGGTGTATTTTTTTATTTGATGTATCATTTTATATGACACATATCAATCTTTGGCACATATCATTGCAAATGAAGATTATATTGTTTAGCAATTTGGTATAGGTTATTTATTTACAAAACATTTTTGCACTGCACTTGTATTTATTTAACTTTTTTATATATGATACTTTCAAATATTTACATTTTAATTAAATGCGAAAAATATTTTTAATTTATGTAATTATTTTGAGTAATTTAATTTATGTAATTATTAACCCTCGGCTGGTAAACATGGGTCGTTCGTGCCTTGTCGAAACTTTCTTCCTTTGCTAGCTCGGGAGGGGGGGTAAGGGGCGGGGCAAAACTATGCTGAAAAAAATTGTATACTAGTATACTACTAGCTCCCCAAATGCCGATATTTTATTGTGCGAACAGCTTCTGTATGAGCCAATCAAAATTTGGAAAAGGCACGAACGACCCATGTTTACCAGTTAAAGGTGCCAAAAGTACAAGGTGAGTAAAGTACATTGGGCCCCAGAAATTGGAAAAAAGAAAGCGTTGCGCCTTTTGTGACGTCAAGAAAGACAAAAAAACTAATATGTGTTGCGTTAAGTGCCATAAGTATGCGAAGAGCACAGGTACTCTACATGCCGTGATTGTTTATAATTTGGCCTTATAATTTTTGTATTTTCTTATTTTTGTATTTTTTCTTGTTTTTGGTAAAAATAGACAATGTCTATGATAATTTGTGTGAATAAAATTGAGTAAAAAATGAAATTATGTCTATTTTATTGTAAATAATATCTTTTTACGTACTTCGAAAAAACGCGATTTTCATGTTGAAAACTTAAGCATTTATTTAATTGGTACATATTTGCAATATTTTTTTCTTGAAAGTACTATTCTTAAGCTTTAATTTCCTTTTTGAAATTTTTAAAAATATTAATTTGATCAAAAGTTATGATTTTTTAAATAAAACAGTACATTTTCCACATTTTTATTTGTTCAAACAAATATATTGTTTAAACAAATTTATAAATCATCAATATAACGATTGATCCTTATACTAGGATAGTTAAAGAAGCACCATGAATTTTTTCAGATTTTTTTTAGCACTTTAAAGTACTTTTTAAAGCGTCGGACGCGAACGACCCATGTTTACCATATAAAGGTGCCAAAAAATAGCTTACCAGCCAAGGGTTAATTATTTCAAATTTCACGCGTGATTTTACTTCTTACTCTGTACCGCTTACTGTAAACCGCCATTGTAGACACGCATTAGCAAGTTATAAGCGAATAAACCTAACCAATCATAGTTGAATTTAGAAAAGAATAATCGAATATGATTGGTCTATTCGCTTACGATTTACGATTAATGACTCATTGTAGAACAGGCCTAAGGCCTGTCTTACGATTTTTCGTAGTAGATCGCATACGAGTTAGCCACTACGCATGAGAGCGAGAGAAAGCGAGCGTCTTTCGCTCTCTCTCACTCTCGTGCTTAGTGGCTAACTCGTATGCGATATACTACGAAAACTCGTACGTTACATACTACTATAGAAATTGAGTAAAATTTTCCTCAAATAAAACGTTTTGGAATGCAACCTTCATCTATTTACACGCCGTTAATATAATGGGGCCTACGGGACTTTAGCCATTTTAGTGCTATAGCCATTTTGGCGCTATTTTTGACCGTGGAGCTAGCTACTAGTTGACCATTTGTGTTCATCAACTCCGTGAAAGTAGACTTTCTTTCCCCTCACTCTTTAGGGTTTCACCCCCGCGGAAAGACTTTGTCCATATATTTCCTAATCCATGTACAGTCGCGGACATTGATTTGTTCCGTAACCCCTTTCCGCGGGGCAAGAGGAATATGGAGAAGATGGAGAATATCCGTGGCGCCACCCAGCGGCGGCCCTGTTTTACCGCTCCTGATTTGTCATATCCATATTCCCCTTGCCCCGCGGAAAGGGGTAATGGAACTAATCAATGGTCGCGTTCAGCAGACGCAACTGTTGTACAACTGTTGAGTAATTCTTTTTAATGCGTCAACATGATTGGTCTAGATTTCGGGATCTAATAGAAAGGACCAATAATCACTGATCGCTCACTGATCTGCTCTGCTGCTGAACGCAGCCAATGTCCACGAGTGTACGGAAGGTTTGTGTGTGGTGGCCTTAACAGAAAAAAAGCATCATGTGCAGCATACTTAAGCTTCGGGAAAAGCAAGAACCAATCATATTAAAGAATCACTGAGCGCGAGGGTGATGTGTTCGTGTTGACACGTCTGTTACATCTTGTATGTACCTTTTTTTTTCATTAAATCATGTAAACTATTATCTCGCGAGAGATATCGTCGCTGTAATCCCTTTTCGGTTCTTCTTTCAAGGGAATCAAGGATTGATTATAACGTTTCAACGCGGAATAAGCTGCCGCGGTTGATCAACCACGTCGTTTCGACACTCTGCAAATATCTTGCGGCAAATGTCCCGGCTAAACATATGATTGATGTAGCATCAGATGCCGTGACTATGACGCCAGCGTCGCGGGAACGTGTCGTTAATTTACAGAATGAAAATGCGGAGAAGACGGTGACAACTATGAACGAGGCCAAGAGCAACGCGGGTCCTAACCTTCCGATCAAGACGCTGTACCATGCTGTGTACATACCGCAGGAAGACAGGGACCCATCGGATGGTAATTTAATTGAACGTCGGTTCGCTAATTACAATTAGGCGTTCCCTCGCACGCAAATCTATTTTCAATAATGCTAATTCTATTAAGAGAGGGGAATGCAGTTGAGAAATAATAATGAGTAGAATAGAATTATTTTTTTCTCATCACTGAGTAAACACTTAAATTTAAAAAATTGTACTGTAATTATTATTATTATTGTGATAATTAATAGTATGATTATCTCTTACAGAAACTCTTCACGTTTATATAGAGAGGCAGGAAGCCATACAGGTGATGAAGTTGGGTAAAAGTAGACGTTTAAAAATTTTTGAGAATTGTTCCGATGCTGTAGCATATGCAAAAACTGGAGGCAAGGAATCTTTTTCTTGCAATCATTCTACGAAAATTGTTACGGTGCTGGAACAATCGAGTAATTTCAAGTCACTGACGCAAGCGGAAATTGTAGCCTTTAAACAAAACATCGTGAATGATGAATTGGAGGAGGTGAAGAGAAAGGTATGGGAAAATCCAAGATATCTAATCAGCAGTGGAGATACGCCTGTCATTTATCAAGTAAATATGTAATTTACAATTACATTTCTCTTTAACTTTACTATTTTAATATAGTCATTAAGCTCTATATTTTGTGAGAAAATTTTTGTTTCATAAGTTCTGTAGTTCTTTAGATTTTTTTTTTTTTCTTTTTGCATGACACGTGTTCTGTTTTGTTCTACATAACTTGTAAGAATACAGTTTTACAGAGCATTTTTACAGAATTCACCTGTAAGAGTATAAATACTTTTATTTATATGCTAATATATGCAGAATTGTCTTACATGTAATCAATACTTCTGCTGATTTGCACATATTGTTATTATAATGATGAAGTCAAATCTAATAAATATAATAATAAAATATATGTCTGCCAAATTTACATGATTTAGAACTATTTATAATTTTATATTAATGTGTATTTCCAATATATATATATATATGTATATATATATATATATATATAAATATAAATATAAATAAAATATAATTATATATATTTATATTATATTTTAATATAAATATGTTATATTTAATATAAAAATATTATATATTTATATTAAAATATTATTGCATAATTATTTATGTAGTGAATATTATAATTTTTTTCAGTGGAAATATGATATTATATTTTTAGACAGGTTTCCGATATAACGCTTTACATATTGCGACAAGAAATGGCCATCCGGATATGTGTGAATTCATATTGAATACTGTTGGAGATCCAAAATTCATGCAGTGGCTTTATGGGGCAGATAAATGTAAAACTTATATAAATCCTGCGGAGATTATGCAGGATTTATATTTAAATACTCCAGACAAAAGACTCAACGAAACTCCGTTACACTTTGCTGTTAAATTTGGTTACGAGAATGTCGTACGGATTCTTGTCTCCTATTCTCAATGCATTAAAACTTTACGAAACAAGTATGAACAGCTGCCTATAGATGTACGTTTTGAACAATTTTATTTAGTGTTTTATAATTATTATACAAATTTTATTTATTAAAATATATTAAATTATACCATATAAACTACGTGCGTGTGCACACATGTGTGCACACATGTAGAGAGAGAGAGAGAGAGAGAGAAACACATATGTATATATGTAAAATGTCTTTTGATTTTAGATAATATGTAGCAGAAAAAATCCAGAAAATGAAGCTCTGAAGCACGAAATACGTATGTTGTTGGAAGATCAATTTTATGTACCTGTATTAAGAGCAGAAGGTAATGCGTGTCCACCTATCATCGGAGAACCGTTCTCACCGACTAGTCCACTTGTAAGTGGATGTTTGCATAAGCAAAATTTTTAAAACAAGTGTATATGTTTTGTACTAAGTAAAATATATTTTTATTGTTTACAGAATTTGAACAGAGATCCTATCAGTCCTCGTGTTGAAATAAGAGCGTTTGCCGGACCAATGACTAAGAATCAAGCGTCAGAATTTCGAAAAAAATGGAAAACGCCACCACGTATTACTCCTAAAAAAGGACAGGGCGATGCATGCGGTATTATGAATAGTCCTAATGTAGCTTTAAGGTTACAAGATACAGAAAAAGGATTGGAACGTGTTGGAAGGTATACATATATTAAGATTTATTACTATAGCCTTAGTGATTAAAATAAAAATAATCTGATTTCCTTTTTCATGTCTGATATTTTCCTAGAGATCTTGCCGAGGAATATCAAGTGTCTTGGAAGGAATATTGGCAATTCTTAAAAGATTTTGTTGATTTTCGGAGTGACGACGGATTGACAAAGCTCGAAAAATATTTGCAACAAAGATTCAAGGATAATGAGCAATTATTTCACTCGACGGTATAAAAATCTATCAAATAATATGTTTTTAATGTTTACATTAATCAATTCACGTTTCTGTTTTTTTTCTTTTTTTCAGAGAAATGAATTGATTAATAACGTATATACGGTAGCGAGTTGTGAAAATAAATCAATAAATTGCCAAATTGCACAAACGCCGAAAGAAATAGATGCCAACGATGTGCAAAACTTATGTGATAAATTATATTTGTGCTCCTTAACTACCGAAATTGATGATAATGAAGAAGATTGCAAGACAGGTATTGCGTGTTTAGCTTCCCTTATATCTTATGAAGGAATAAATAATATCTTCTCTCTCCTCTATGAAATTATAATATCCTATAATTGTTTATTTATTTAATTGTGATTCTATAATCAAATTAGTATTAATTATTTATTTTTTATCTTGCAGATAGTTTAGAATTTTTTACACCTCCATCCTCGCCAGAACCTATCGAAGATTTAGCCGATGATGACATGCAGATTGCGGAAGAAGGTCCTCTAACATTTATCGAAGGGTAAATGAATTTCTTTCATTATTTTTTTTTTACGCAAAGGCAAATATTCATTCGAACAATATCTTATTACTATTGTTAATGCTTTTGTAGGTCTTCACCAACAAAATTAGATTATGCTGTTTATAATGCACTTTTATCTGTGATTTGTCCTGATACGTATCCTTGTATTTACCGTTGGCGACATGACATGCAGCTAATTATAAATCGTGATCCATGCAGGTACAGAATATCCTTTTAAACTTTATTTTTATGAAACTGTCATTAATGATGTCACAGCTTTATGTATAATCTTTATTTTTTTTACAGATTTAACACGAAATCTCTCAGGAGAAAACTATTTACAAATAATTAAATATTTATAATAGTTATATTGACAATCTGAGTTGCCAAATTTTGAATTAACATGATTGGTCTGTTTCTTATAGCTTACATCCTATTAATATAAAAAAAAAAATAATAATTTCTGAAGCTAATTAATGACCTCTGGAAGTTTTAAGCTATTTAATGTCGCATAAAGTGTATAAATGTATAAACCTTTTTGCACAATGTTGGATAAGTAAATCGTAAATGTATTCGAGGTAAAATGAGAACGATATATTTTGAGACGTTTTTACAAGACTTGTAATTAGAAGCCTTTGTGCTTAAACTTTTGAAATTACTAGTGTATACTTTTTTTTATTGTTCACTGTTTATAGTACAATAAATGCTCATTACTGGAAAATACATTCGCCGATTTCCGTGGTGTGTGTGTGTTTGTCGTCTCAATCACATTTCACGTAAATATAATTACTCATATATTTCATAATGTATTTATTATCAATAACTTTTATTATATGTATAATATTTATTATATATATATAACAGAACATTTATGAATTTTGGTAATATTGTGTTCACAACGTGCATTCTTATCATATTTCTTTTCCTTTATTTACCATAACTCGTATTCTCGAAGTCTTTTTGTCGTGAGGATAACTTCTTCAATTTAATCAAGCGTTAATGGGAGTGGGCGGTGTCTGTTTTAATTGCAAGATAATTGAACGCATCCGGGAAACGTCCTTAGAGGTGCGAGACGATTTTGGATTGAATTCGCAGAGTTTGGCAATACGCTCCCACTCAGTGCCTGGTTCAACCTCATCCGCCTCTGCGACGAATTGCTTCTCCGCATTCCTATTCGTAAAAAAAGTGTATCAAACCAGTGCCATACGACGCATCGCATATCAGTTAGTAATGTAATGAAATAAAGAATTAAGTGATATGTTTCATTAATGCATATTAAAGTTTCAAGAAAAAGATTGAGATAAATTTGCATTGTTCTTAAATTATTATGTGATGTAGATACGAATGTGACGCGTAGCAATTAGAATCAATGATAAGGTCAATCACGATGTTTTATAACATTCATATTGTGCATAAGCAAGTAATGCTTAATTAATAAGTTCTCTTTCGTTGTTTATAGAGATGGTTTTTAATACACTTGAAAGGATTGGTAATTCATTGATAACATTCAAAAATTAAGTAATAATAAGTATTTATGTCATTTAATTAAATCAGCCAGTTTATGCGTATTATATAAAGGCAATTTTGAAAACAATTTCGTTATGCCATATCGTTTAATGCAGTTTCAAACTTATTAACTTATTAAGAAGCAATATCGTGAAATAGAAAAAGAATGAGAAAATTAAGCTTTTATACTCTTAATTTACATCCTAAGCAAATGCAATCTCAGCGTTTCCAAAGCAATTGTATCACAATGTGTAAATTTTAATGCAATGCATGTTTTCATGCGGATAAAGATATTTTAACTTACTTGGCTGACTCCCTAAGAAGCGAAATGGAAACAATTACATACGTATTAAAAACTTCAAAAATGTATAAATAGTAATACTGAACTAATTATTCATATTAATTGCATTTGTACATCAAATAATGAACTTAGTCCAATATTTATTCTATTTCTCAACAATATTTTGCATTTCCGACATATATATTACTCCATCTTTTTAAATATAAATACATTTACATTATTAGCCTTGTTAAATACAGTTCAATAGATGGTCATAAAAGGTTCTAATTAATAATCACACAATTTAATATTTAATTTAATTCAGCTTGTTTTTTATACGATATACGAAAAAAGATAAAAGATTAGTAAAATTACCTGTTGGTAGTCTTCGTTTTATTAATAGCTTCTGCATGATGTTTATACCATTCTTCTAATTCTTTCTTCGCAGCCTCTTTCCACTCTTCTTTCTTTTTTTCTTCCTCTGTGTCTAAAAAATTTACATCCTTATCCATACTGTTCTTAAGAAATATCATATTTTAACGATAAAATTCATTTTTGCTACCTTTCTCTTCAAGACGTGCCTTCTGTTCCTCCCTCCACTTTTTAATTTTTTCAGGTTCTTCCTTAACTGGTGGAGGTATTGCTGGTTCTATATGCATAAAAATGTATAGAACAATTCACAATTTTTTTCAAAACGAGATGGAGGTCTCAAAATAATTTCATACCTAATGCCGGTGGTGCTTGTGCTTCTACAGGCTGTCCGATAGTATCTACAATTTCAAAGCTGCCCTCAGCATCACCTCCTGGACCAACTTTTAAATTTCCAAATTTTCCAGACAGCTCATCTGTAAAATATTGTTTGTATTTCTGATATTTACACATATATAAAACAGATAAACGATATGTGATTAAATTTTATAAACATATTCTTACTCATTTGCGTATCAAGTCCTATTTACCTTCAGATTGACCTGCTGCAGCTGCAGCCAGAGTTACAGCCATCGGTGTAATGTCATCTTCTAAACCAGCTAGCTGATCCTGCTCCCTCGCCAGGAACTCTGCAGCTGGATCCACATCAGGCTCGTTGACAAAATTGTCACCAAATGCATCCATTGTCTGAAAAAGGTTTGAAAGGATATATTCTGATCTATACATATCTCTTATTGAAAATAGAAAGGTTCCAAGCCATTTTTGATTCGTACTAAATATGGATAATTATAACAACATCGAAAATAATATAAAGGTAACACATAGGTAAAATATATCATATATCTCTCGAAAAAAAAGAGATCGAACGTCAATGATATTGAATATTTAGGGGTTAACCAAATCTCTCGCTGATTTAAATAGACTCAGTCTACCGTTTATCTCTTCGAGATGACCCGACAGAAACTTCTTTTTACTTGCAGTAACTTACTTGCACAGACCCTCGTTCGAGAAAGATGGAATGTGCGATTGTTCGTTAGGGAAACACCTCCGACCACCTCCAATTCGTTCTGTTCTAGGACCGCTAGTAAACGTCAATCGTAGATTGTCTACGTCACTCTACGCAATATCAATATGAATGGCTGCGTTCAGCGAAAGAAAGCGTTTAATGAGCGCTGATTGGATTATAATTTTAGATCTAGAGGAATAGTTCAATCTGAATACAGATCTAAAAGTATAATCCAATCAACGCATTCGTCAAGCGCATTTCTACTGGCAAAGAAAATGATCGTTCGTTACAGTTATATCTCACCAATGACTTAAAAATTTGGTGTCCCTCACTAGAGGCGCTGCCTGAGAAAGCGTCTTTCTTAGTGTACTTATTATTGCGATAAATATTATCACATGCCTCGGTGGTCGAATTGGTATGACACCCGCATGGAATGGGAAAGTTCCAGGTTCGAATCCTGGCTGAGGTACTATTTTTCACAATAATTTCTTCATCTCACAAGTTGAGATGATATTTATTAATCTCCAAAAATGGAAATCGAATCTAGATTTCTAAAAGTTGGTGAATTACTGCGGTTTAAAGTCTGACAAACCAAGTCGGCTTGCAGCTCACCAATCACAATGCCAGTTTGATGTCGACTAATCCCCTTTCATTTGAGTTTTAATTTCTACTGGCAAAGAAAATGATTGTTCGTTACAGTAATACATTATATGTTATCTGATATGTTGATAATAATAAATCTCTAAATAATAATAATTAATGAATATAATAATAAATAATATCTATTTAAAATTATTACTAGTCTCTTTTCCGTTGTGATGATACTCATCTTATCTTGTTTACTATCACCTTTTAACCGTTTCGGATGTACCAGACAGATAGAAATATGCGTACCGATCGGAAGAAATAGCAGGATCAAAATTTACTAGAATTCTAGTAAGAAATCCGATCCGTCGTTCCGATCCGTGCTCAATGGGACTGCACCCTAAAGGTGCATTCCCTACACGTACATCCGAAACGGTTAAAAGGTGTTAGTAAACAAGATAAGTTAGTACCATTGCAACGGAAAGAGACTAGTAATAATTTTAAATAGATATTATTTATTATTATATTCATTAATTATTATTATTTAGAGATTTATTATTATTAACATATCAGATAACATATAATGTATTAATTGATTATATAGGTTATATAATAGTTTGTAATTGTCAAAAAAATCTGAAATTGACATCTCTATTTAAAAAAATCTACCTGAAAAATGATGTGTACAAACCACATGGTGACACAATACTTTCTTCTCTATTATTTAACACTAGCGTCCCTCGTCTTCGCCCGAGATAATAATGTGACCGAATCATACGTATTGGAAGTGATATTTTTCGTTTATTTTTTTGGCTTCTGATTACATTTATGTTTCTTTATGTTTCTCAAGAATATCATGACGCAATCTGCTTGCAAGTGGATGAAGCCGCGCGCCGCCTAGCGGTGACATCCACTGTACACGGGTTAATACAGCCGTGAATGATGAAAAATGAAAATATCAATTTCTGAATAATGAAAATATGTTTAAACATGCTACATAGCCTATGTCCGTCCTAGTATATATGAGAATATGGTGTCAAAATTTTGAGGAAATCGGTTCAGTAGTTTTTGAGTTATGCAGTAACAAAAAAAACAGGCACTTTCTTTTTATATATTAGTATAGATTATTTGAACGCATACATTTTTTTCATCACATCGTTTTTCCACATGATTTTCATTTTCACTGTGGGCCACTTTCACCAACGTCCGTTTACTTGTCAACTTAACCGACGAATATTACAAAATATGGGCTTGAGCACAGACCATTGCATAACGCATAACGCATATGCATAAGAAATTTGATTGGTCCGTTAGCATGTGCATAAGGAATTCGACCAATCGAATTTCTTATGCATATGTATTATGCATAAAGCCCATCGCACACGAAATGCATAACAGAGCATACGCATAACATAAGACCGCTGGACCAATGCGCATCTTATGTAAATCAATATGGCGACTTTTTTCTAGGTGTTTATTGGTCCAGCGGTTTTATGTTATGTTTATGCAACGCTATGCATTTTGTGTGCGATAGCCCTTATGCAAAAGTCTGTGTTTCCCGCTTATAGGTTACGTTTCTTCACGCATGTGTCGGTTCCGTTCCGTAAAAAATTTCTCTATCAGTCCCATGTTGCAAAAACGGAACGGAAATCTAGTTACAAAATATATTTCACTCTTATAATTTAATATTTTAAGTACTCACAGCAATGTAATTTGCAAGATAATTGTAGAAATTATGTATATAATTGCTTCAAAATAACGAAATATTAACGTAATCAAGTACATTTACCTGCGATCGACGCGACATTCCGTTCCGTTTTTGCTACATGGGACTGGTAGAGAAATTTTTTACGGAACGGAACGTGAACGGAACACTCAATTCTAAGGTTTGTTCGCGTCGCTTGCCCCAACATGCTCCTACTCGCTCCAATACGCTCCAAACTATAGTATTACGTTACGTATACTATAGATTGGAGCGTATTGGAGTGAGTAGGAGCATATTGGGGTATTGCGACGCGAACAAACCCCTAGTGAGAAATCCGATCCGTCGTTCCGATCCGTGCTCAATGGGACTGCACCCTAAAGATGACGTGTTTTATGTCGATGATCGATACCCAGTGTACCTTCATCGACAATTTATCGATATCAAATCGATAGTCACTTCGATTCGACTAGTCATTTTTGGTTGGAATCTAGTGAAAAATGACTAGTCGAGAAGATGTCAAATCGACATATTTGATCGATTTTTTCAAACACTGGGGGATTCAGCTGACTCGCGTCGAGGAATACTAACCTCACTTTCAGAAATGCAACGTTATCAAGCAATCGATAATTTTTGAAGACAAAACATATTATTCATATTTTGATCATTTTAATATTGATTCGGAATTAAAAATTCAATGTTTCCTTTTTGTAAATCATAACATAGTCTTTTATTAAAAATTTTCACATTCTATGCGTTTAGTAGTTCTAATGCACAAGGAAGACAGGAGCATCCCTCTGCTCCCCCATCCCTGTAAAGGATCGATTATACGTCAAAGAATATTTGTAAAATTTTTATAGTAAAAGAGGTGTGTGTGCGTGCGCGCGCGCGCGACATGTTTATCATTATAACATAACACAAATTGTAACATGTACACAAATCAAAGTTATATTATAAATCTCTAATAGCGACGGACATTTTTGTTTTCTAATCGAGTTCGTTGGTTCAATCCTCTTATCATGGCATACCTATCATCAGATAAGAATCGTCATGTGAATCGTCTTACTCGCACACCAATCGCCATTTTGATGGCCTAAATATTGGTTGGATCGTTACAGCTACGTGAATACGCATAATTGATAACTGTTGATAATGCTTTGGATACGGCTGCAGATAAGACTCTTATTTATAAAATTACGGTGACTCCGGGTCATTCTCGTCTCCTGCGATCATCGAGCATGCTGCGAAACGACAGAGGTGTTCTCAAGCAATTCTGCAACTGCAAGATCCTGCGTGATAGCAGGATTGAGACAGAGGATCTATGGGTGCGAGACGGAAAGATCGTGAATCCGGAGAAGGTCTTCTACGACGAGAAAATCAAGCCAGATATCAGGATAGACTGTGGCAGCGCTTTGATCTCACCGGGGTATATAGATTTGCAGATCAATGGTATAATCAAATACCATCCTTAACGACACGGTTCAATCTTTTACATGTCTTTCTTATCTTTGTCAAGTAAAAATTTAATAATTCATATAGCATAAATTGGAGTTTAAGAATCTGTGTAAAGTTTGATGCAAGATTTAAAAAAAAAATAGAATAGATACAACAATATTTTTTCAGTTGCAAAGGAACTTATGAATTGTTAAAATTAATGTTGTAGATTTTCTCCAATATTTAATAAGAATCTTAAGAATTTTATGTTTCTATAAATAAATGGATGATTTAATGTTTATTTATTTTTCAGGAGGATTTGGCGTAGATTTCTCATGCAATGTTGACGATGTGGAAGGTGGTATTGCTAAAGTAGCAAAAGGAATATTAGAACATGGAGTAACGTCCTTTTGCCCTACATTGGTTACATCACCCACTGAGATATATCATAAGATCTTACCAAGAATAAAGAAACGAAATGGAGGTAATCATGGTGCTGGTGTACTAGGTGTTCATCTAGAAGGACCATTTATTAGCCCAGACAAGAAAGGGGCTCATCCAGAACATTGTATTAGGAAACTTAATCAGGTAATAATTATCTGTTCTGAGTTAAATTTATAAAATTTTCAATATATCTCTCTTACATAGGGATTTAAATCAGTCACTGATATGTATGGTGATTTGGATAATGTATGCATGTTCACATTAGCGCCTGAGATTCCAAATGCTGTGTCTGTTATTGAAGAATTATGTAGAAGAAACATCACAGTATCTCTTGGTAAGCTAAAGCTTTTAACTTGGGTCTACTAATAAGTACAAGTCTTTAGCTTTTGTTCTAATCTCTCAGTTGTGACATTAATTTGTTCCAAGCTTTAAATTTTATAATTGGGATTAACCTGAGATTTCGCTTTAAGTTTAGGAATTGTAGCTTAAGGAAACGCGGAAATTGTTTTATCGGAAAAATATGTTATAGTTTAGAGTAAAAGACTACGTACTTCTACATCTATTGTAAACCCAGAACTTAATATCTTGATGATAGTATACTTGCTATAATTAAATAAAATTAAATTAAAGGTTTCTTATTTTAGATTTACACATCTTAAGTTTTATAATTTGTATATATTGAATCTTGCAGATTAAAAAATTTCTTTTAAATTAATTTGTATGACATGACTTTAGGACATTCTGTAGCAAATTTAAGTGAAGGAGAAAAGGCAGTTAGACATGGAGCGTCATTTATCACTCATCTATTTAATGCTATGTTGCCCGTGAGTTGTAAAATACATTAGAGATTTATAATCAGTTTATATTTTTCTAAGAAATATTTTATATATAGCATTTTTTTCAATTATAGTTTCATCATAGAGATCCAGGATTGGTTGGTCTCTTAACATCCGACCAAATCCCATCTGGAAGAATCATTCATTTTGGCATTATCTCTGACGGGATTCATACTCATCCTGCGGCATTGCGGATCGCTCATAGAACGCATCCCAAAGGTTCGCAATTTACAATTTATGTATCTATATTTATCTCGTGATATATTGTTATAATTTTAATTTAATAAAATAAAATTTTAATAAAATTAAAATATAAATGTTTACAGGTCTTGTGCTTGTAACTGATGCGATATCAGCATTGGGTTTGGAAGAGGGAATCCATCAACTGGGACAGTTTAAAATAGAGATTCGTAAAGGCTGTGCATATATCGCTGAAACAAATACTCTGTGCGGTAGCATGGCCGAGTTTTCTAAATGTGTAAGACACTTTCAAGAAGCTACAGGTAAATTACATTATAATGAAATAACCGTGAAATATTTTATTTAATTTATTGATTGCATTATGTACCATACTTATATTTAATATTTGCATTATATCTCTATTCAATGTATAATATTTAGCGATGTAATTGCATTGCAGGTTGCACAATAGTCGAGGCTTTAGAGGCGGCAACTTTACATCCTGCAAGAACCCTCGGTATCGATTCCTACAAAGGTGTTCTGAATTTCGGGGCTGATGCTGATTTCATATTACTTGATGAGAAACTTGAATTATTGTCGACATGGATTTCGGGAGAATGTGTTTACGAGAAGAATATTGGCAGTGTAAAACAATTTGAATTATGTAAATGTAAGTAATATGAATTCGAATCTATTATTATATAAAGGATTATAACTGGATTATAACTGAGAGTGGCAAGTTCATAAGATTGTTAAATAATAAAAAGTCTTAAACTCTTCAAAAGAATAGCTTTCGTATGTTATACTGAAATTTTTGTACATTTGTACTTATAGTATTTTACTTGAATAAATAATTGTTATTTTTATATAAAATAGATATAAAATTGTTATATATATGTAATTTAGAAATAAAATTTCTTGATTTTTCAACGAATAGTAATTTATATGAAATATATATTTGTAAAAATTACTTTTTGTTTAAATACTTTCCTGTTATTTCCCAGCTGTAATTTTCCATTGGGTATTGTGTCAATAACATGTGATGTTATTTAACAAATTTCAATTTCTTCGGCCCGTCTGACAAATTATCTGCGTGCCGCCGACGAGATTTGTCGGATATTGAAATGCAATAAATCGCCACTTTAAAATCGATTTCACATTTTACTAGTTGAAGTGTGTTAAATGTTATGCAAGTATTAAATTTTTTAAAATAATATCGAAATTTTCAATGCTACATATATCCTGTATTTACTTATTTTCGATTGTTTTGTTCACAGTGACTTTAATATATTTAAATTTCCTTGTTTTACAGCATAATATACATTTTTTTTCTTGTCAATGTTTTTTTCTACGGAATTAGTAGTAATTAATAAAGCGAAAGAAAAAGAAAAAAAAAATGAAAAAAAAATAAAACTTGTGTGTTTTCAAATTCGTTAATTGATCATGTCAATGGAAAAAATGTGTCTTAGTCAATAAAAGCTGGTTCATCAGTAATTGATGAATTAATAAACTACGTCCTTCAAATTACAAATATACCGTGAATGTCTGATACCAAATGTATGCGCAGGAGGAATGTCGAGAAGCACCTGAAATAAAGTGCTTACATTAATTAATTATTAATTGTCATTGTATTAATATTGCGTATTACATTAGTGAATATCGTTATATTGTACCTTCGAATTCTAACAATACTATTAATAATGTACTAGAGCTATATGTATATTACGAATGTTTTATATATTTACTATATTTTACATATATTTTATTACGTATATTATATTTTACGTATATTCTATTTCTTTATACCTTTTATGCATTTCAATATTTGTTTTTACTTTGTTTGACCTACCTTTTCCGGGCAATGTGCTCCTGGCCCTGGGATCTGCGAGTGATCGTCAGGCTGTGAAAAACGCGCGCTTATGCTGTATGCCGGGCTCTTCGCTCTGACCGCATCCGGTTTAACAGTCTCGTATGCACCTGGCCCGGGTACGAGAACACGATCGTCCGTAAAGATTTTTTGTCTACCGGATATCGAATAGGCGGGTGCTGCTTTCTTGTTACCTTCCTTAGTTCCGCCGAGGGCGGAGGGGATGTTATAGATATTGGGCGCTGAAATTTAATCGATCTATTTTCTCAGAATTTATAATGTATTGTCAGAATTTACGTACATTTTTCATTACATTATTTCATATGCAATCTCATCCACCATTTACGTCGTATTTTTTTCTTTTTTCCCGCATTTTTTTTGTAAATTTATGAATTATCTTTATATAAAATTACATCTCTGACAAAATTTGCATCTCATTAGGATTCACAAGATACAAGGTGTGTGAATAAATTGTCAAAAAGCGACAAGAAACAAAAATTAAATAAAGCCAATTATCGCGTGAGTAACTAATTGCGATTCTATAATCCATGCGTGTCGATGTATGAGTAAAATTGCTGCTACGTAACATGCTTTGTAACATGCAATATTTTTAACATATATATAATCAATTTTACGGTAAATATGATATATATATATATATATATATATATATATATATATATATATATTATTTACCGTAGAATTGATTATTTACCTGGAATGTTGCTTGGTTTGTTCATAGGTGGTCTGAGGCCGAAAGTAAATTGCAATGCTTTCTCGAATAAAAGCATTGCTTTTTCTGGGCTGTACTCGCCAGGACCTAGAATATCAATTAAAAAATAAATTATAAAATAAATTGTGAGTTCTTAATAAATGATAAGAGTATGTTTCAAGTTAGAATATAAAGAAGTAATTAGACACTACATAACAATAATGAGATAATAGAACACCTGGTACAGTGTTCTTCTCGTAGCTCTCGGTTTTCACGCCGAAACTATATTGCGGCGACTTAGACATGTTTATTTTTTCGGGACTGTATGTACCGGGAGCTGCAAAATGAATTGTAAAATGTTTCTGTATATTCTCGAAAAGTATTAAGTCTGTTTATTATATTTATTCAGTACACAAAACACCTTGTCAGTACATATATTTAAAAAAACATGATAATATTTACACATTTATACACACACATATTTATATCACAACAATTTTTTATTACAACAATTTTTTATTACAACAATTTCGTATAAAACTGACCGAATCAAAAGGTTAAAAACTCGAAGCAGCGACAACGAATTCCAGCTATCTAATTTTTTTACTTTTTCACAGCAGTTTAGTCTTAACAGTATTACGTACAATTGTTTCTTTCACAAACGATTAGTGGGGAAAAAGTCGAAAAAGCATTAAACATGACTGTCATGTCTATTTTCGTACAGCATTCATGTATAAGACCCGACAAACCAGTCAGAAAAAAATGTTAACAAAATATAAAAAATATTAACATTCCATTAATCTCCATCAATTACCTGGTGTGTCGCTAGGTTTATATAAAGGCTTCCTATTACCGAAACTAAAATAAGCTTTATGTTCCAAATGTTGAGCTTTTTCTGGATTGTATTTATCAGGGCCTACCAAAGCAATCAGAAATTAATATTTTACTACTTATTTATTACATTCTCATTAAATTATTAGACGGTCTATTAGTTTCTTGTTAATTCACACCATTACCTGGTGTATCGCGGAATTTGTGTAGAGGTTTTCTATTACCGAAACTAAAATATGGTTTATGCTCCAGATTTAGAGCTTTCTCTGGAGTGTAATCAGCTGGGCCTACCAAAAGCAATCAGAAAATCATATCATTTATTATCTCTTTTTTTCATGCCGCTTAAACGTATTAGCTTATTTAAAAAACGACCGCTAAAGATGCAATGTTAATCCACACCGGGTTAATCCACACCGTTACCTGGTGTATCTCTAGGTTTATCCAAAGGTTTCCTATCACCAAAACTGTAATAAGGTTTATGTTCCAGATTTAGAGCTTTCTCTGGTTTGTAATCAGCGGGGCCTATAGGCGAGGCAATCATAAATTAATATCTATAATTATTTATTAAATTTCTTTCTTCTCATGTTAATAGTATGTCAAAGAAAATGTGTCTCAAAAAAATTTTATCGAGGTGACGTGGCATTCACCTGGATTGTCGTTTAATTTTTCTGGTATTCCTTTTCCGGTCAAACTGTATTGCGGTCCCTTGTCCAAATTCACCTTCTCGGGACTGTATGTGCCAGGTGCTATGAGAAAAATAAACACCATGAAGAATATCATAATTTCAAAAAAATGTCTAAAACGTACCAGGAACATCGTTAGTTTTTAGGACGGATCCTTTGCCAGTTAAACTGTACTGCGGCCCTTTGTCCAAATTTATCTTTTCTGGACTGTAGGTACCAGGCGCTACATAAAAGTACCATAAAAAATGAATACAGTCTAAATAATAAATAATTTATTAATTAATTACCTGGTGTATCGTTAGGTTTGTCTAGAGGAGTTCTAAGTCCAAAACTGTATTTTGGTGTAGCATCTAATTTTACCTTCTCGGGTGAATACGTGCCAGGCGCTAGACATTTTAGTATTATATTAATATATTTAAAAAATTATTGTTTACGAACAGTTTTACATACCTGGTGTATCAATCAATTTTTCCGCAGGCCCTTTGCCAGTTAAACTATACTGTGGCCCTTTATCCAAATTTATTTTCTCCGGGCTGTAAGTTCCAGGTGCTGGAACATAAAGTAAACGCTCGCGACAAGAATAATATTTTCTTCTGCACAAAAAGAATCTTAATTACCTGGAGTATCACTGGGTTTATTCGGAGTGTGTTTAATTCCGAAACTATATTGCGGTGTATTATCTAATCTTACTTTTTCCGGAGAATACGTTCCAGGCGCTGAAAATCATATATATTATCATGTTATTATATCTATAAACAATTTATTTTGAAGCTTTTGCAGCTTTTACATACCTGGCGTATCTGCAGGCTTTTCAATGGGTCCTTTGCCCGTCAAACTGTATTGTGGCCCTTTGTCCAAATTAATTTTTTCTGGACTATAAGTACCTGGTGCTGTGAGATAAAAATAAATATGTGCGATAATTGTAATAATTGTATGCAACACTGTTGTAAAATAATTTTATCTACGTATATTACCTGGTGTGTCACTAGATTTATCCGGAGCATGTTTAATGCCGAAACTGTATTGCGGTGTATTATCTAATCTTACTTTTTCCGGAGAATACGCTCCAGGCGCTAAAAATCGTTTTATTATATTATTACATCTCGAAATGACTCGTTTTTGCAGCTTTTATATACCTGGTGTATTTGCAGGCTTCTCGGCGGGCCCTTTGCCAGTCAAACTGTACTGCGGCCCTTTGTCCAAATTCACCTTTTCTGGACTATAAGTACCTGGTGCTGTGAGATAAAAATAAATATGTGCGATAATTGTATGTAATACTGTTGTTAAATAATTTTATCTATATATATATTAGGGTGGTTCTTATTTTATACTACATCAAAAATTTAAAAAAAATTTTTTTTGTCTTACCCCTTAAAATGGTTCCATTTTATGAAAAATAATTCCTATAAAAGTTTATTTCAATCGGATAACGGGAAAGAGTGCCGAAGAGCGTCTAAAATAAGAATTTAATTCTTATTTTAGGATATTTAGATGCTCTTCGGCACTCTTTCCCGTTATCCGATTGAAATAAACTTTTATAGGAATATTTTTTTATAAAATGGAACCATTTTAAGGAGTGAGACAAAAAAATTTTTTAAAAATTTTCGATGTAGTATAAAATAAGAATCACCCTAATATATATATTACCTGGTGTGTCGCTAAATTTATCCGGAGCATGCTTAATGCCGAAGCTATATTGTGGCATATTATCGAGTTTTACTTTTTCCGGAGAATACGTTCCAGGTGCTAAAAATCACATCATATTATTACGTTTTATCAAGAGACACGGTAGTGTCTTGTGCTAAGTCCGCGTAAGCAACAAGACGCTCCCGTGTATCTTTACGCGAAACGGTCAGTTGAGAGCACTCAATATTTCGAGTTTTCATATACCCGCTCCACGGATCGACTTCTAAGTAGTCTTAATCGATAGAGCGGGGTCGATTTATATAAGAAAAGTGTTTTTATTTTTGGGCTACATGCTCTACAAATCGAGCTATTACGACGCAAAGTCCAAATGTGAAAAATATCATTTAAGAAACGTCGTGGTCTCCGTCGTCGCCGTACGGTTCAGGCATTTGACACAAGAGCGCTAGCGATGCTCTGGAAGTGTGATCGATCGTAGTGTGATCGAAAATAATCGATCGACAGTAAGTGACGTCGATAAACGAAAGTTAGGTTATTAGCGGCAACGATAGTGAAAAGTAAATATGCGAAGAAGAATAGGTTATTAGTGGCAATGATAGTGAAAAGTATTAGGTGTACAACTTAGTTCGGTCCGTTTTCAATACGTTTTTCAAGCAAAAAAAACGGACCGAATTAAGTTGTACACCTAATAATTAGTGGCAACGATAGTGCAAAGTAAAGTAATATGACAGAGAACTTTACGGACATGTTAGAGATGAGAACCAAGTAAGTCTTGAATATATTTCTATATTATGACAAGCAATAGTAAAAATTAATCTGCATCATGTTGAATGAAAGGTAAAAATGTATAAATGAACAGTATGAAATTACATACAATTTCAAGAGCATTGTGAAATTAATTATGGACATGATTGACAATTGACAAATTATTTCTTTCTGGTTTGAATTGACAATAAATACATTACAAAATACAATAAATTTTGCCAAACAGGTCCAGAAAAATTGGAATCTGTTTATTCTTAGTCACTGGTAAAGATGTTTTTAAAGTATCTATAAAGAATTCAAACCAGAAAGAAGTAATTGTCAATCATGTCCATAATTAATTTCACAATGCTCTTGAAATTGTATGTAATTTCTTACTGTTTTTTGGGGGATTCACATATTCACAACTCACATTTATACATTTTTATCTTTCATTCAACATGATGCAAATTAATTTTTAATAAATTTTTACTATAATTACAAACAGATGCCAATAATTCAAAATGAATATACATACACATATACAAATTTAATAGTGTTTAACATTTGTTATTTATTAGTTATGCTCCATGGTGTCCTGCATGTAAAACACTTGAACACGTCTGGGAAGAGTTTACATTATCCAGGAAAGATTTAAATATAAATGTTAAGAAGATAGATGTAACAGATTCTTCAGGTTTTAGTGGCAGATTTATGGTTACAGCTCTACCTACGATATATCAGTAAGTTCGTTATACAAATAATTTGTACTAATAATCATTTTGCCATTAATATAATTATTTTCTAGTATTCTGTAAATTTTTATTTTCTAGTGTAAATGATGGGGTATT